>JAJJWW010010024.1:0-536165 GCA_023531295.1 Papaver armeniacum
TATCTAACCGACTGTGTGCTTTGTGAGAGAACGTTTTTTCTTTTTCTTTTTTCTTGTTTTGGTATTCGTTGTGGGACCTTTTAATTCCTGCCGAGATTGGGTATACCCACATTAACTGGGGTATACCCATTTTATTCTCATCCAAACTAGTGTGTTAAGGGGTGTCTAAAAGGTGTTAAAAGACCAAATTGTCCATACTAAAAAACCTTGCCGACCAAAACATATAAAAAATCAAAATCAAAACCTTTCTTCTACCCTCTTAACTATACATGTGAAATAAAAAAAAAAAAAAAAAAACGAAGAATCAAAACGAACCAAAAGTCGGCAGGTTATGAAATTAGTACCTTACCGACGAATCATGCATTTGTAACACCTTCTCACGTATGTCAAAAATCTTATAGTCGGCGAGGGTATTTTTTATCGACCTTGCCGGCCATATGTTGTCGGCATGTTCTTCATCAGCAAACCTTGCTTGGTCGGATATAGTCGGCATGTTCTTCATCCGTAGACAACGCCGGGCTGTAATTGGTCGGCATCTTATTAAAACGTCTACCATGCCGTGAGAACATAGCAGGCACCTTATTCAAACGTCGACCTTGCCGACCTTTCACATTTTCAAAACAATTTTTTTTATCCAAATCGAACTCATAAGACGTGTTAAAGACTACTAAATTCATAATTTCAAATTTTTAATCTAAACTCAATTAATTAAGCTAATCAAATTTTTTTAGTGTTAATTAAACAAGGGCATATTAGCCATTTAGAAAATACAAGGTTAAGAGGTGGCTTGGTTTTACTTCAAAATGACCCGATTTTGTCTTATTGGGTATACCCCAATTAGTTTGGGTATACCTCAATCAAGCCGGGCTTTTAATTAGGATTTCTTTTTCACAAATGGAGACTTATGTAGTTGCAACTTCATAGTATAAAACTTTTATTACACCTCGGTACATTGGGTGGAGAGCCAAAAAATATTTGCAAGGCCAAGCAAGTTGGAAACTCAATAGAGCTACCAAAATTTGGAATTGAGCTGACGAAGCTGAGCTGAAAAGCAGATGGCAGAGTCATAATTTTGCAAAATGAGAATCAACTTGTAACTAAAGCCCATGAAGCTAGAAACTCATTGAGCTCAGAAAATAGATAGACAAAATAATTCATCTGCTTAGATGAAAATATCCGCAATGCTCAGGGGCGAATATAAGGTGGTGTATCTGGGGTTACATATAAAAACACAGGGGTACCAAGTACATCACCAACTTTTCATTCGGCATCCTGTATGGACAAAACCTAACACAGTTGCCAGTAGACCAACTGAGTGATTCTTGACAATATGTATATATAGTTTACATCTCTACCTCTTCTCAATCAGTATGTATATAGACTAAGTGTTTGTGAACCTGATTGTTAAAAAAAGTACTTAGACAATCTCAAAAGTCAATATCCAAGATCAATCTGTATTCATTTGATTCCGAATACTCTCCCAAAAAAATGAGAACCAATAAAAGCCTATGTCTGAACAACATCTTCACATTTGGACTCAATGTATGAGCTAGGTCCCCGTCACTGCTAGTTCTTACTGCATCTTTGGGAACACTTTCCTCCCTCGTCTTATCTCTAAATACCATTTCAACAACTTTTAAGAGATGACTAGCATTGGCCAAGACCAGCTCTGACTTTAAGTTCATCAGCCCTTGGAGGATACCAGAGTTTGCATCAATGATACCACGCCATAGTTGGTTTCCATAATTTATCAACTCCTCATTATCCAGATATGCATCCATCTTAGCATAAATGTCCGAGGCACCCTAGCTTATGAATAGATTTCCATTAGCTTTTGAATCTTCAAGAACCAAGGGGTGTGTGGTAGCTCGTTTGTATGAGATCTCGAGTAACAGAATCAAATGGAATTTTATGTCCCGAAGGAGGTATCCTCAAAATACAATGAGAGAGGTTGCCTCCATAATCACGTTACTAGATTGGATGAGTATCCAATAAGAAGCTTTAGATTCTAGATTATGGATAGTTGATGAAAATACTACGTCGAATACTTATATGGTCAAGAATGGAGTTAATTACCTTATGGAAATCGGTGACATAAATTTTCCAAGCGAGATTATTAGGAGCTGGTCTTACCCAGGCAAGTTAAACTTCTTCCTTTGGCTTCTATATCATGAAAGATTAATGACGGCCGATGAGTTAAGTAGAAGGGGCATGAATGTGGATAGGTTGTGTCGTTTTTGTGAGGGCAAGATGAAACAAGTGCTCACTTTATTTTACGGTTATTGGAGGACGAAAGAAAATTTGGACATATTTTGCGGAAGGATGTAGTTTCCATTGGACCTACAACTCTAATGTCGCCACGACTATAAGAAATTATAGTCATGATTGGGGCGATGAGCGTCTTAATTGCATTTGGAACAATTTAGGTTACAATATGGTGGTGCATTTGGAAATAAAGAAATGCAAGGATCTTCAACAACAATAAGAGAAATTTGGCAAGTTTGATTCGGGATATCAAGCTTCAAGCTTTCTTTTTGGGCGGAGTCTAACACTACAATGCTAGGTTTAACGGCCAACATGGTGAGAGCATTGTGGGATAAGAATTTTTATCATTCTCATTGAGTTTGATTTTGAGAAGCAAGGTCACAAGACCTTCTTGGTTTATTTGTTCTGTAGGAGTATGTTTGTACCCTTAATATTCTACACAAAAAATGGGCAAACTTAGGCCTACAAAGCTCCTCCTATTAGTTAAGAAGGGCTCATTGGGCTAAGGTTTCCCCTTGATTACCCAAGTATAACTAACTAGGCCTTGCCAAGACTCCATGTGCCAAGCCCATATGCAACAAACTAAGCTAGGCCTCACTAGCAAACACTCAACTCACAAGCCCATAACTCCAAGTTGGGCTAAAAAGTTCCACACAAACGCTCCACGTCACCATTGTCACGTCATCACAGCGCCACATCATCACATGGGCCACGTCAGCAAAGTGGGTGCCACGTCAGAATAGTATAGCACTTTACGGTGCCGCGTCAGTAGAATCGATGACGTGGCAGATGCCACGTCAGCACAGATGATGATATGGAAGGTGCCACGTCAGTGTAGCGCAGCCTCTCATAGTGCCGCGTCAGCAAAGTGATGACGTGGCAGCCGCCACGTCAGAAAATCGAGTGCCACGTCAGCAATGTGTGCCACGTCAGTAGCGTCCGATGATGTGGCCGGAGGCCCAAGCCGGCGGTTACAGCGAGCGGTAATCGGCCCAAGTCGGCGGCCCAAGCCCTTTGGAAAGTGGGGTTTAGACATTGTGGGACCATTTTTACCAGGATCTGTACAAATAAGATATTTGAGGGTAAGTAGCCAGTTATTTCACAAAGTGGGCTGAAGTAAGAGCGATGCTGACATATTTGCGATAAAGATTTCTTCACATTCATATTCGAAAATATCATTTGTTGATTTGGAATTCTGCACAATTGGTGTACGATAATGGAAAAATGATTCGAGAGGCGGGAACATAAAAATGTTACTTAATGCATTTAAGATAAAATGTGGAAATCACTCCTTTATATCCGCAAAGCAATGGACAAGCGGAAGCAACAAATAAGACAATTGCGGATACATTGAAGAAGAAGTTGGAGGGGCATAATAAAGCATGGTGCGAACAGTGCATAATGCGATCACGGGCTTATAACACAACTAGGCGAGAAGATACAGGAATGTCACCTTTGTTTAACATATGGGGTTGAAGCGGTACTACCAACTGAGGTCATTATTCCCACAACAAAGAGAGAAGCATGGGAGAAAAATTTAAGTGCGGTATGATTTTAACAAAGCTTGATGAATTAAAAGAAAAGAGAGAAATAGCCCTACAACATATGGAGAATTATCAGCGAAGATTAGCCCGAGAATACAATACACGTGTTAAAACAAGAGAATTTCAGCCAGGTGATTTGGTGTTGCAAGAAATACCGGTGTATCGGAGAGGAAATGATGGAAAATTAGAAAAGAAATGGGATGGACCATATATCATTAAAGAAATAGTCGAACGAGGGCATATAAGCGATGGATCTGAAGGAAAGGATATTGGTCGCAAGCTTGATCGACCATGGAATAGACTATACCTAAAAAATATTATCCATAAAAAGTCTAGGAAAATTTCTTTGGAAAACGAAAAATGAAATGAAGATCAAAGTGGAAAATTTTATTGCAAAATTATATTTATCAAAGCAGATTGAAAATATGCGATAATTTCGCAGAAATTATACAAAAGAAAATCAAAAGATTAAATGAAAGAGGCACCCAACTATGGCGTACACCCTAGTTCGCGAGAAAATCTCGCAAGAGGCAAATGTAAGACCTAAAGTGTGTCATAGAAGGGGAGAACCTATTACATGGTTCGGGGGAAAGGTTACACCGCCATCAGAACCTGGGTCATGGAGATTTGGGTTCAATAAAGCCCATCGAGTGGCGCCTTGGATTTTCAACCTAAGCTTATGACTTAGGTTGGACGACTAAGGTGAGAAGGTCACTCCTAAGGAGTGCGGGGTCGATCAAAGGCGGCAGAGGGCACAGTTGAGCCAAGAGTGCCCGGGGCGTGGAGAGCGTTTACGGCCATTCTTGGCAAGTCTTGACTATGATGCACTCGATCGAAGAAAACCCCACTTAGGGTGCGGTCTTGTAATCATGAGCCATATTAGCGAAGGGATAAGAGGATACGAAAACAACTGGTTGTTGTTAAGACCGTATGGGAGGAGCCAACCTTGTATGGTAGAGGTACGCCTCCGTGAAGGGGAAACCAGAGGGATGATAAGGACGGCACCCTCCATTAGGGAGCTGATAAGTGTCAATGACGCAAATGTCATGAGGCTTTTTAATCATGGGAGTATTAAGGCTTGTCATATTTGTGCAATGAAACTGCATAGGCAGTAATACAAGAGAAAGATAATATGAGATCAATGGGTCGATACACGAAAGTTTAAAGACGTCTTGCGATTTCGTCGCAAGACGGCAATGTCATGGGGCTTTATGTTCGCAAGAATATTTAGGCCTGTCATATTGTCGCATGAAAAATATCCTGCTGAGGCAATAATACAAGAAAATGATAAGACAAGATCAATGGGTCATTACATGAAAGTGTAAAAGACACCGTGATTTTGTCGCAGACAAGGTGGCGAAATAAGACCTTTACTTAGGAAGGAAAAATAAGACCACATAAGAGATAATAATGAATGAATTCTTGGAAAATACCAAGATATATATGATAACATATATGATAACGAAATCAAGCAAACATGATTGCGATCTTGATGCACATGAAACAAAAATAAATTTATAAAAATTAACTATTTAAATATTATGCAGGTAAAAGATCCACTTCTCACGGGAAAGATAATGAGAGGCAAGTATACAAATTAATAAATACATTATCTTTCTCGCCAATAAGTAAATGAATTTCAAGATTCATTGAAGTACATCATTCGCAAGAGTAGTAAAGCGGAAATAAAATAATTCAAGAAACTAAAGCTAAGTAGCTAAAGGAATTTCAGACTTCGGCATTAGCTTCGCGAAGAGGGGCGGATGGATGATCTTCTTCAGCTTTCTCATTTTCACAAGTATTCCCCTTTTCCTGATTTGTTCCGGCCTCTTCTCCACCATGATTACTGCCAGCATTTTCTTCCTTAGCGGATTCATCTTCTTCATCGTCCTCAAGAATAGCTTCATCATCACTTTCGAGTTCATTGTCCTTTGTCGGGATCGCGAGGATCTTCCTCGACATCTACTTGAGAGGCAAAATTGTTGTAGGAGGAAGAGCCCTATCCCGTAAGATGTTATTTACAAGGACTTCAGCTTTGAGGTGAACTTGGCGAAGAAGTGCTCTTTGACGATTTCTATTTTTAATATCCTTGAGATGTTGAAGGTAGTCAAATCATCTTTTTGCATGATCGCGAGAACATGCAAGGGAAGTAGTAAGCATCGCATTCTCCTTGCGAATCTTGGCTAATTTGGATTCCAAAGAAGAAATAGAAGAATGAAGATTTATCTCAGACTCTGCAAACAACAAAGACACAAAGGGTTGTTATAACGAGCCTTTCGTAAGAGGAATATTGCGAAAATAATTAAGTAAGAAAAGGTGGTTGAGGCAGCCAGATTTTTATGACTACCTTCCTTTTGCGAAATAAGATATTGAGTTAAAGCCAAGTTACTATTCTTCATATGGTTCATCGCATCGTCAAATTTATCCCCAACCAAACCTTTCAGGAGAGATCGAAAATCCTTCTCGTTAGAGACAAGTAAAGAATTTTCCTTCGCTAGGGAAGCATATGAATCTTCTAATTGAGTGTGTTGTTCCTTAAGTTGATTTTCCTTTATACTCAAAGCTATCCTAACTTGGATTAGTTTATTCTTCTCGGTAGTAGACGACTCAGTTACTTCCTTAAGTTCACTCTTAAACAAGCGAAGAGATCGCTCTTGATCGTCACATATTTTTTGGCGTATATTAAGTTGTTGCGAAGATATCATACTTTGTTTCTCTTGGGACAGGGTTTCATTCTCATCTGACAAAGTTTCAATCTCCAAGTTAGCTTTAGTTAACGAATAAGAGACGAGATATTTCGCTACTTAATATTTCTCGCTCTTGAGTTAATTGGGCGTTCTCACTGGAAAGATTGTCAATTTGGTCAACAGAATACGAGTAACGATTGTCTAATTGATTATATTGATCTAAAAAAACTTCTTTGTCAGCACGAGCATCTTCAGCGGCATATTGAAAGTCGTATCTCTCCATTATTCGTTTACGAATTAAAAGTTAATGTAAGAATAAAGAATTTTAAGAAAGGTGAACGTGAAAGAGATAAAATTACCAAAGAAGATCGGCCATAAGTTAAGATAAGAAGGTCATACCTTTTAGTTCATCATTATTTTTGCGAAGATTATCGCAGTCCAACGACATATTCTTAAGCTTCTTATTCTTGAGGCGAAGTTTCCCACACTCTAAAGTCATGGCTTGGAGACTCTCCTTTAAGGATTCAACTTCTTTTTCTAAAGATGCTTGCCAAACTGCTTTTTCAGAACTAAAATACTTGCTCGAGTCTACATGAGATACTAAGTTTGATGGGGTCGGTGGAAGATCCCCCGAGCATCATCAAGAGCACCGGACAAAATCTTAAAGGCGATGTCTACTCCTTCCAAGATTCCCTTGTCAATATGGAAGGATTCGGATGAGGAAGTAGCAAGGATTGAAGATGTGGGAATTAAATCATCATTTATAGGCGAAGGATGAGGAGGATTAATAATTGAGGATGAAGGCAAGTCAATTCTTGAGGCATCAAAAGTGGGAGAACAGGAGGTTTCATTCGCAATAGGGTCAATTGAAGAGGTGACATCGTTAGTGAAATCTTCGTGGACAGGAGCAATAAGTAATAAAGGCCCAGTTAGCGAAGGTATGGTAGGCATTACTAGAGGTTTAAAATCAGGAAATGCAATGGTAGATTTAATAGTCTTTGATTGGCGAGGTTTCTTGGTAGGTTTATTACCATCTTCAACATCTGCGAATATCAACTCGAGATAAGAAAAGGAGGCAACAATATAGTTATTAAAGAAGTGATGTTTCTTACTACCTTGATATTCGCAGGCTTCCTTTTCGCTACAGCAATCTTGTGATGCGAGCTTTTGGAAACGTTAGTGTTTGGGACTGTGAATTTGGTGCTAGAGGTGCTTTTGCTGAAACAGAATCAATATGAGAATTATATAAAATACTAAAATTAATTATGGAAATCAACAAAATAAGATCAGTTCCAGCAAAATCAAAGAAGAAAAGCTAAACTAACCTTGGTGACTCCATGAAAGCAGCAGCAGGTAGATAAATTTATGAAAATCAAGGATGAAGAAATATGCAGAGGATAAAGATTTACAGAGAAATTGGAGAAGAGGATGATGAAGTGAATGAAGAAAATTATTTTTCCACTAACTCTCCCCTTAAATAGACAAAAAGAGATGACCGGTTGGAAATGAACGTGCCGGTAGAAAAGGGGAATAATAAACACGTGTAGACGGTTACACCAAATTTACGGAAGGTTGTCGGTAAAGGAAAATATAAAAAGATGAATAGATGCAATGTGGAGAAATAGAGGTTCTCATATATTTCTCTTCTTCGCAGAGAAGACATGAGAAAAGGCAAGATGTAGGAGTAGAATCTCGCAACAACAATGTCCCGGCGAAGATTTGACCAACAAATGTTTGCGAAGACCATCACTGAGACTACTTTAAGAATGGCGTAGCGGTGACATCAGCCTAATCACGAGGAAAATGTGAAGACTTTGCGAGATTGAAGAACACGTGCGAAAGAAAGCCCTTGTAAGCTTAACGAGAATGGCCAACGCGAATCCAAAATAAAGGTTGGATTAGCTGTCATCCACTATGTAATATCATATATAAAGGACCAAGCAGACTTGAGAGAGGGGAGATCTTTTAAGAAGAGTGAAAAAACAAATAGGAGAGAGAAGGTCTAGAATAATTCTTATTTCCTTGTATTCTTACCATTCTTGTAAGATTCATAAAAGAAATTAATAAAGATTAAGTGATTCTTCTTGAAATTTGAGCAAATAATTGTGTAAACTCATCGAGTGTGATTGTAGGAAAACCTGCAATTACATGTTCTTTGTTTCTTTTCGTTTTTCTTTAGGTGACCGAATTCCCTTTCGGTTTTCATTTTTTATTTCGGTTGTTTTTGTTGGGTTGAGGTACCCCTCTTAAGTACCTTTTTTCAATAAGTTTTCCTTTTGACGGATCAAAAAATAAATAAAGACTTGCCAGTACGATCTCAAAATTCCGTAGTTTAGCTTACCTAGTAAAAATTTAATTTGATTTTGTCTATGAATTGCCATTATGACTATCGATCCATGAGAAAATTAAGAGAGGTAATCAAGAACAACACAAAACTGAATTTCTTATATCCATGCAACGCAAAAATTTAACGAAGAAGCTTGCATGGCCCATTCTAGCTGAAGCTGCATGTTTTGGGGATAATTAGGAAAGACCGAAAGGTCACGCCTTCACTTCAATAATTTTTGAAGTAAAGGTGTTATTGTTGCACTTCGTAACCCATGATTTGCTTTCCTTAGCTGTTTAGTTTCAGTTTTCGATTTGATTGTAACTGGATAAATTGTTCTAACAAAAATATTATATAAGAAAATTCCAAAGTGTGAGAGTAAACAATTTAATAAACAGTGCGACTAAATCCAAATATGTTCCATTATTAGTACTGACATTAACAGAGTAGGCCAACAAGCATCGGCGGTAGGACGTGATAAGCTTTGTTTTCCTTGTGCTAAAAATGTAAGATTCCTTACATATTCGCAGCACACTTGCAGTAAATTTCTTTTTCTTCGGATAAAATCGTGTTTTGTCGAATTAAAGAATCGCGTTGAGCAATGCAATGATTCAATGGCTGATTAATTGCAATAATACATCCCATCCGCAGGATATTTTTTTACAAACCTGGCTCCGGATATTAGCCTCTTTGCCGCTTCTTGTTTGTGAGGCTTGGCCGATTCCAGTAACCGTAGGGAAATTACGTGCGCCGAAAACAGCACGCACATTTATGATCATCATATTGGGTACACAATGTCAAGCAATGGGTATACATTCAAACATTTTTGGTAATTTACAACATTTTTGGGAATAACTAATTAAAACTAGACATCTTTGGAAATTTCCTCAATTTTCATATCTCAATGCAAATTTTAATTTATGGAGCAAGTTTTAAATCGCAAGGTGGATTTTGATAGTTGCTACAAGATACCAAATTCTACGAGGATTATAGAAGAAATCGCAGTACCTATATAAATATATTGGAGGCTGTAAACCAAGAGATCTTCATTTTTATTACATCTGATCCGGTGAGTATCTTTTGCTTAATAAAATTTGTTTCTGCAACATTATGACAGAATATTTTCAAAACGTTTAACATTATTCTAATGTAGATTTGCAATATCATGTCATAATCTCGCATTCATTGTGGATTGATTTCACCTTCTTGGTTCGTCTATAAAAGCAAATGAAATTCTTCATTCCAAACCATCCCAGAGCCTAGAGCAGGCTACCATCTCTCGCTTTGATTTGCATATTTTATTTTATTTTCTTTCTTCTACAATTTTCATTGCTTGGTTCGTATAGTGCATACAGTAGTTGCAATAGGCAGTTTTATCCTGGACGCAACTGCACTATGGAGGTATTAGCATCGCTCATTATTGAGGTATTAGCGGTTTTAGTTTTAGTTTAGCTTTTGATCCATCCAAATTACCTTTTTCTAAGGTGAAAGGCTTGTGGAAAGGACGAGCATGTGGTTATCACATTGATACTTACTCTTCCTAAACTTCCTCTATGAAGAATTGCGAAGAAAAACTTCAAAAGCAGGTGTCGTCTAGCCCTGGCGTCTGCTGAAATGGTTCTTTGAACTTGCTGAGCGACCCGAGACTTCAGTTTATTTTTAAGGTTGATCAAGAAATGATCAAGCATCTTATATTTATGCCATATGAAGTAATTAAAAAGGGTTCATTACTCTGATGTTTGCAAGGGACACTTGCTCACCATCATTAGCAAGTAATCCCTGCAAACATCTAAGTGGTGATCTGTTTTTGATACTCCATCGATTTCGTATGGTATCACTGTGAGATGCTTGATTATCTCTTGATCAACTTCAAAATAAACTAAAGTCCCTTCATCGTTCATCCAGTTCAATGCACCATTCCAGTACACACCAGTTCAAGGCCAAAATCTGCATTTATAATATGGTGAATTGAGAGATAACGTGTAAATGTTTGCAGGGGACATTTGAAACTGGTTACACAGGGTTCAATCTATGAGTTCTCTTGGATTTGGTATCAGAATTGAACATATCGTACCTGGCGCTGGTTGGAGAAAATCACGATCAAATGCAAAGTAATGCTCTGTGATGGAGTAGACACGGAAGGGGGTGGCTCGCCAAACTTCTTGTTGTTGATACGAAGTCTCAATGTCCCATACATGGGGTTATCTCATAGGATATTGATGACATGCAATTCACAGGAATTCATAATCTGGAGCCTTTTCGGGTAGACGTGCGGAATGGTAAATGCCCGTCCTTGTCAAATTAAGGGGTCACTGGCATTAATCTAAACGTTGTGAAGATGAAGAATAATTTATTCATGTTCATTGGCATTTTCAATTATATCGAGTCATGGCCAAAATTTACATTTTATAATATGATGAATGGAGAGATAACTTGTTGAATATTTCGTACTCACACCTTGTTTGTTTAGATCTAATAGTCCCATTCAATATACCTCATGACTCGTTGAATACATATATCTTTGAAACGGGCTATGTACTCGCTAGATTTGTATCTATTCCATTAGTGGAACTTGTTGGTTGGCCGATCTAAACACTAGTTTATTAATGGCTCCTTGTATAGCCGGATTTCATGAGCCAAATTGCTGGTGTCTTCGGATGCAAAGACAATACAAAAAAAATCAATTACCTAAGTTTCAAACCTCGAGAAGATATTTACATGTGTGGATATTTTTTATTTTTATTTTTATTTATTTTTTTTGATCGGTCAAGAGGATAATTCATTGAAAAAAAGGTACTTAAGGGGGTACCCCAACCCAATAAAAACAACCGAAACAAAAAAGGGAAACCGAAAGGAGATTCGGTCACCAAAAAAAAGACAAAAAGAAACAAAAGTACAAATAAACCAAGAAGGTCTTGCGACCTTGCTTCTCAAAATCAAGCTCAATGAGAATGATAGAAATTTGTATCCCACAATGCTATCACCATATAGGCCGTTAAACCTAGCATTTTAGTGTTAGACTCCGCCCAAAACAAAGCTTGAATCTTGATATCTCTAATCAAACTTGCCAAATTTCTCTTCTTGTTGTTGAAAGTCCTTGCATTTCTTTCTTTCCAAATGCGCCACCATATTGCAACCGGCAAATTGTTCCAAATGCGATTAAGACGTTCATCACCCCAATCATGACTCCAAGTTCTTATAGTTGTGGCGACATTAGAGTTGTAGGTCCAATGGAAACTACACACTTCCGCAAAATATGTCCAAATTCTCTTCGTCCTCCAACAACCGTAAAATAAGTGAGCACTTGTTTCATCTTGCTCATCACAAAAACGACGCAACCTATCCACATTCATGCCCCTTCTACTTAATTCATCGGTCGTCATCAATCTTTCATGATATAGAAGCCAAAGGAAGAAGTTTAACTTGCATGGGTAAGACCGACTCAAAATAGTATCGCTTAGAAAATTTATGTCACCGATTTCCACAAGGGAATTAACTCCATTCTTGACCGCATAAGTATCCGACGTAGTATTTTCATCAACTATCCATAATCTAGAATCTAAAGTTCCTTCTTGGATATTCACCGAATCTAGTAATGTGTTTATGGAGGCAACCTCTCTCATTGTATTTTGAGGGTACCTCCTACGGGACATAAACTTCTATTTGACTCCGTTACTCGAGATCCCATACAAAGAGATACCACACACCCCTTGCTTTTTGAAGCTTCAAAAGCTAATGGAAATATATTGCATAAGATACCATCTCCAATCCAAAGATCTTCCCAAAATCTAGTCTCATTTCCCGCACCGATCTTAAATCTTACATTTTTGTTAGTCTTCGAGCTCACCATAAATATTATGCCACAAGCTAACTCCCTTTGGCCCTTTAGGTTGAAGAGTTTCCAAACCGGTTGAGGTCTCACCAAAATTTTCCACCATAACCTTTCTCCAAATTTACATGTGTGGATATGTTACTTATGTATTCTTATAAGCCACAGTAATACATTATTATATCGGAAAATGAGTCATTTGTCCAAATATTTTGAAAGCCTGGTTCATATGGACGAGTAAAAATTATTATAGGTAAATGGACAAAAAAAAAATAGCAAGGATGAAACTGGATTCATCCTGACTTAAACTTAAAAAATAGTAAGGATTAAACTGGATGCATCCTGATGTAAATTAAAAAAAGAAAAAGTATTTGAAAATGGGTAGGATGAAACTGTTTACATCCTGGCTATTTTTGTATTTTTGTCCATTTAAACAGTATCAAAATCTAGATGTCTTTTTCACCCAGGATTTGTTGATTTTAGTCCTTTTAACCAATTTTGTGTTATTATATCGGGTCAAGTAAAATAAGTAAAATCAAGTCACACCCCTTCACTACTTGCATTCTTGAAATAAGCCACTGTAATACATTATTATATCGGCTCAAGTAAAATAAGTAAAATCAAGTCACACCCCTTGACTACTTACATTCTTGAAATTTCCTATCTTTAAATAGTCACTACTAAATTGGATACAATTTTATGCCATATTCCCAACACCACTTCAAATACTGTTGTTCTGTTTAGGCCTTCTATTCCATTTTCCAATAATTGTCTTCCTCCCAAGTACACTTACATAGAAAAGTTGATTTCGCTTGTACTCTCAAATGGATTTCAAGACAGATGTCTTCCGGTATGCTTGACATTGCTTCTCCCTCTTCTTCTTCTGATTTCTTGTAGAGCGAGAGATTTTTCCTTATAGGGTTTCTTATTCTTTTTATAGGTCCTTCTTTTTCTTGTTTTTCTTGTATTCTCCAGTTTTATTCTCTAAAAAAGTTGGGGCTGTTTTTATAGGTCCTTCTCATGCGTCACCAACTAGGGTTCGAGGACTAGACCTAATAATATAGCATTCTCCTGATGAAACGACCACAACAGCGGAAATAATTGATGATATGGGAACTTCAGCACCTTTATATCCGAATAATTGATATGGAAACTAAAGAAGTTACGGAGGAGGAAATTTGGGCAAACAGCTTGATCAGGGACTCTGGCAATCCTTGGGAACAATCAACTACTTATAAAGCTAATATGATCGAATTGGTTTTCCTCCTGCAATTGAATCGGCACTCAGGATATTTCGTGAAACAGATCAATACATTTAGTTCTTTAACAACACTAGTTCTTGATAGAACTAATCAATTTAGTCTGATATTCCTTATATGTTCCTTTTGTTTACAGTGGAACATTCTAAACGGTATGAAAGCTCAACTGCAAGGTACAATATCTGTAAGAAATTTTTTAGAGGTTAGATCTGTAAGGTTAGAAATCAAAGTGTAATATTCAGAGATAAATGTCCACTCTAAGCTCAAATATTATCTGATTGTTCACTAAAACCCTTGAGCATATATACCACTGTTGTAAGATTTCGGATTTGTTTACTCATTTCTAATAGCCAATAGATTTCAAATTTATGTTGTTCTTCTGCAATTGAATCGGCACTAAGTATACTTTATGGAGCAGATCAATATAATTTGTTCTTTAATTAACAGCACTAGTTATTGCAAGAACTGAAATCAGTAGATTTTTCATATAACCCGTAAACCAAAATAGTTATATTCTGAATGTTAAAAGTAATAATTATTCTGATTGAATGACACCATTGCCGAATGTTAGAAGAATCTGGTCAACCAAATCACGATACTCTTAAGAATTAATCTGCAAACAGATAACCAACTTAAGGAAGTATTTGAACCTTACTTAAGGAAGTTTGTTCTGGTGTTTTTTTGATGATATTTTGGTTTACAGCCCATCCATGTGTGAACATATTGAGCATTTGAGATTAGTGTTTGCTTTACTCAGACATCACCAACTGTATGCTAAGCTTTCCAAGTGTTTTTTTGGTCAGTCACAGTTGGAGTACTTGTGCCACATTATCACTCCTCAAGGGGTTTGTGTTGATCCCAACAAGATTGAAGCCATGCAAAGCTGGCCACTTCCAACTTATATAAAAGAATTAAGAGGATTTCTGAGTTTAACTGGGTATTATAGGAAATTTGTGAAGAATTATGGTGCCATCTGCAAACCTTTAACTGATCTGTGAAGGAAGAATTCTTTCAATTGGGATGCAACTGCAACTTCTGCATTTGAACAACTCAAGATGGCTATGTCCACCACTCCAGTTCTTGCTTTGCCAGATTTTTCCAAGCAATTCACTGTAGAAAGTGATGCAAGTGATACATGTTGCGCTAAAACCCTGCGGAAGCGATATGCACAGCTACAAACGGTACTCCAAATATTGCCAAGAACACAAACTAAAGAAGAAAAGAGACGAGAATTTAACGAGGTTGAATCCTCGGGAAAAATAAATGATTCATATATTATCGCAAGGGAGAATACATATAAACCCTAAGAGAAAGAAGAAATTTTGGTGTGTTTTCAAGGTTCTCTACTAGGCTATTTATATACACATAGGTAGAGATTAGGGTTTCATAACTTAGCTAATAAGTCCCTAAACTTTAGGATTAAGAAACCAATAAGAGTTATCAAAACTCGATTTTGGTTTATCCAAAAACCAACTCCTTGAGCTAGCTATTTACACGGTTTTTTGGAGTTCCACAACTTTGGACTCACACAAAACCTGTCCAACAATCCCGCCAAAGATCCAACAATTCTCCACCTCGGATCATGCATTCATGCATGATACGATCAATATACTAAATCAAGATCGTCTTCCAACGTCGATTGCGCCACAGTCTGCCTACGTATCCTCTTCAAGGAATCAAACCGAATAGTAGTTCACTCAATGGCCTTACTAGAAGGCCTCGACTAGGTTCCTAAGAACTCTACCCCAAAGGGTCTCACCAAACTAATAGGAAGAATGTGGATCAATTCCGAGCAATGACGAAACTTGACCCCAGATACTACTTTTGTTAACATATCGTTTGGATTGTCTTTGGTATCGATCTTCACAAGTAGAATGTCTTCTTCTTCCCGGAATTTCTCTAACAAAGTGAAATCGAACATCTATATGTTTGGTTACGGCATGATGAACTTGATTCTTAGCCAAGTAAATTACACTAAGACTATCCTGATACACAGGCAAAATGCTTCTGCACAACACCTAAGTCATCTAGCAAACCTTGTAACCATATAGCCTCCTTAAATGCCTAAGTCTTGCCATATACTCGGGCCTCCGTGGTTGAAAGCGCCACGTGAGACGCAAGATTGATCTCTAACTTACCGGTGCTGCTCGCTTATGGTAAATACATACCCCCGTAGTTGAACGTCTCTTGTCCAAATCACCAAGATAGTCGGAATACACATAACCAACACATAGCTGATTGTTCCCATCTTCCTTCACAAACCCAAGCCAACATCAACGACTTACCATAAAGATACCTCAAAATCCATTTCACACTTGCCAATGTCCTTTACCAGATTATGCATATAACATTTGATCATATCATACTTCTTGCATGTGAAACATAGGCCTTGTACATACCATCGCATACATCAAGCTACCAACAACACTAGCATATGGGACTTGGTCCATATACTCACGCTCTTCTTGAGTAGGAGAGACATATCGAACTCAACTTAAAATGAGGACCAAGGGGAGTACTTATGCATTTAGTTCCTTCGCAAATACCAAATTTCGTAACACTTTCTTCAAGTATGCCTTTTGAGACAAACAAACTTTACCCTTCTCTCTGTCACGTTGAATCTCCATGCCAAGAATCTTCTTAGCTTCTCCTAGATCTTTCATCTCGAACTCATTGACAATTTCGCCCAAATGATCAATATCTTCTCGTTATTCGATGATATTAGCATATCATCGACATATAAGAGCAAATATATGAAAGACCATCACGTAGCTTCTTGAAGTATACACAATGGTCATAGTGACTTCTTGTGTATTTGGCCAATCATAAACTCGATCAAATCGCTTGTACCGGCTGTCTTGGAGACTGCTTCAACCCATACAACGATTTTTCCAGTTTGCATACACAATCTTCTTTTCCAGCAACTTTGAACCCACTAGGCTGAGTCATATAGATCTCCTCTTCTAGATCACCATGTAAGAATGCCGTCTTGACATCTAGGCCGAACTAGGTATAAATCATATTGTGCTACCAATAAACAAAAATTCGGATTGATGAGTGCTTCACAACTGGAGAGAACACCTCATTTTAGTCAATCCCTTCTCTTTGGGCATAACCTTTGGCAACTAACCTTGCCTTGTAGCGTACTTGATTCACTCCGAGATCCTTCTTTCTTAGCATATACCCATTTGCACCCAATGGCCTTGTTACCGTTCGAAAGCTTAAAGTAAGAACCCATGTACCATTCTTGTAAAGAGACTCCATCTCATCCCGTATAGCGGCTTCCCATTCTTGACGCTCTACACCGTGTATAGCTTCAAAATGAGGTATTAGGAATGCCTTCTTCAATATAACTGTAATGCATAAGCTATAAAATCATCCATCCAACCAGGTTTCACGATTGATCTTCTCGGTTTGCTGGTTGCTATGGTCTCATTGACCGTAGCTTCCGTGATCTTCTCTTGCTTCATGTTCCTCTTCATTAACATCGTCATTATTATTTGGAACTTGAGTATTTACCTCCTTGTAGACGCTACGCCTTCGAAGTAGTCATAGCAATGATTTTCCGGGCATTAGTGGAGTTGCATCAATCTCCACCGCCGGTAAAGCTCACTGCGGTAGTGTTCTCCACCGCCGAGAACCCCAAGACTTCACCATATACGCTTCATCAAATGTAACGTCTCTACTCATGACTATCTACTTTTAAGCTGGATTCCAAATTTTGAACCCTTTAACTTTTCTTCACACCCATAAAGATCCCTTTAATGGGAAGACGGCTATCAAGCTTGTTTTCACTAACATGATACCAAGCAGCGGAAACCAAAGATATGAATTGAGTCATAATCATAAGTCGGTTTACCATACCACTTCTCCATCGTATTTTTACCTTCTAACGCAGATGATGGCAACCTATTAATGAGGAAGCACGCATATGTCACTACCTCAGCCCAAAACGCTTTTTACCTAATCCAATTAGATAACATACATCGTACCTTCTCCAAGAAATCGATTCATGCGTTCGACTACCCCATTTTGTTGCGGTGTCTTCTTAATCGGGTGAAGTGCCTCCTGTATTCCCTCATCGACATACTTGCAAGAATGGATCACTTTTGTACTCTCCACCATTGTCCGAACGTAGTACCTTGATCTTTCCGCCACTTGAGTCTCGGTTACCTTTTTCCACCTCACAAAAGACTTAGGACTTCATCCTTATGCCTCATGGTGTACACCCATACGCGCCCTGAATAGTCATCAATAAACGACACGAACCAATATTTCCCTCCCAATGATGCATTCTTGGAGGGACCCAAATATCTCAGGTGAACATAATCAAGAACTCCACTAGTGTTGTGGATTGTTGTGCCAAAGCTTGTTCTTGTCTTCTTGCCTTTCACACAATGTTCACAAAACTCTAATTTGGCGGCAATAGCACCTTTCAATAAATCTTGACAAATTAAAGAATGTAACAACTTATCACCTAGATGTGCAAGACGATATGCCATAATCTCGTGGTACGTGATCATGTTGCGGTCTCGATGTGTTGAAATTGACACATCTTCCATCGCACTCGAGTTAAGTAGTACAAGTTATGATGCCTTGTTCCCTTCATGATTACCAACGATCCAAATTACCTTTAGAATGCCATTTTCAGCGACTAACTTGTAGCCCTTAACTCTAAAGTTCCGAGCGAGATCGATTCTTCTTCATGCCGGTCTGAACCTTACTTCCTTCGGCTCCGCACCATACCATCATGCATCTTGATTCGAACACTACCAATCACAATCACCCCTGCAGGTGTGATTATTCCCCATACGCACTTCTCCATGAAACTCTTCAAAGTTTGAGAACCACTCCAGGATGAGGACAAATATGATAAGTAGCACCAGATCTAATACCCGTATCGAAGTCGATTACGATAAAAGTTGATGGTATCATAGTCAACGAGAACGAAGCTTCATGCGAATCTTCACTAGCCTTAGCAATGTTCACCTCGGTGTTATCCCTTTCTCGATCCTTACGCTTGGTACAATCCTTAGCCCAATGGCCAAAGTCATGACACCATGCACATTCATCCTTCCGCAGACGCGCTCTTGACTTTCAACGCCTTTTAACTTTGCCACAATCACCATTCTTCTTTTTCTGTCTGTTGAACGACCTCTTGCAAGAAGCAAAGTCCTTTGTTAGCTTCACGACGGGTCTTCACGGTCCATCTTCCGAACTCCTCACTACGCAATGTTGTAGTGACCTCGGCATATGTCATCTTATCCTTTCCGGTGCATTAAAGCCTTGATCACGGGTTCAGTACCTTTCGGGAAGAGTTTATCGAGACACAAAGCTTGTTCCTCGTCGTTGATCTTCTCATCGTAGTTAACACCAAACAAGAAGTTTATTATATGAATCTAGGTGCTCGATTAGAGAGGCACCCTTCTTCATGTTATAGCGATACAAATTTCTCTTAAGATGTATCCTATTAGTCACGTTCTTCACAAGGTACTCCTTCTCTAGCTTTTCCCAGAGATCCTTGTTTGAAGTCTCGTCTTGATAATTAACTCTTCTTGTTGTTGCTAAACACCCTCGAATTGAACCAAGACATAATTTATTCATCTTGTTCCACTGCCGGACATCTCCAATCGGGTGACCTTAAAGCTTCTTCTAGGTCAAGATGAACAAGAGCATATATTACGTGTGTTCTGCATAAACCAAAGTTATTGGTTCCAGTGAACTTTCAACCTTAAGTTGTGATCTATGAGAATGCATTATTTCTTCTTTTGTTTCTTTATCTTTATTTGTGGACTCCAAATGTTCTCCTCCAGGATCGTTCAGATCAACTGGTTAATCCCCGTCAACCATTGTTCACAAACAACCAAATATAGATAAAAAACTAAACCTTGAGATTAGAATTACCTCAAACAACTTCAAAAAAAATACCCCGCTTCAATATTATGAATACCCAAAAAATCCAAGAACGTTGCAGGAGCTCTTGATTCCAATTGTTGCGCTAAAACCTCCAGGAAGCGATATGACTACAAACGGTACTCCAAATATTTCCAAGAACACAAACTAAAGAAGAAAAGAGACGAGAATTTAACGAGGTTGAATCCTTGGAAAAATAAGTGATTTATATATTATCGCAAGGGAGAATACATATAAACCCTAAGAGAAAGAAGAAATTTTGGTGTGTTTTCAAGGTTCTCTACTAGGCTATTTATATACACATAGGTAGGGATTGGGTTTCATAACTTAGCTAATAAGTCCCTAAACTTTAGGATTAAGAAACCAATAAGAGTTATCAAAACTCTGATTTTGGTTTATCCTAAAACCAACTCCACCGACTAGCTATTTACACGGTTTTGGATTTCCACAACTTTTGGACTCTCACACAAAACCGTGTCCAACAATCCCGCCAGCATCCAACAATACATGCCTTGGTGCGGTCTTAACTCAAGAAGGTAAACCAATTTCATTTTTCAGCTCACCCTTAGGGCCTAGAGCAAAAGCATTATCTACTTATGAAAAAGAGTTTTTAGCCATAGTTAAGGTTGTTCATAAATGGAGGCAGTATTTACAAGGGGGCAAATTCATTATCCAAACTGACATCACATCCTTAAATACTTTTTAGAACAAAGAATAACCACAGTTCTGCAGCAAAAGTGGTTAATGAAATTATTGAGTTATGACTATGAGATTGAATACAAAAAAGATAAACAAAATGTAGTTGATGATGTCTTATCTAGAAGACCTTTGCATCTTCCAATTGCTCAGACCGACTGTCTCAACCAAATCGGATGCATGACATTCGTCAAAGCTATGATGGTGATGACAAGGTGCAAAATCTCTTTACTCAATTTCTTGTCTCTGCTGACTCTGTTCAACATTATTCTTATAAAGTTGAGAGCTTGAGATACAAATCAAGGATATATGTGGGTGCAAGCAATGGAGTCAGACCCACCATCTTAAATATTGTACACACCACTGCTGTTGAAGGCCATTCCCGTTATGCGGAGCCACTTATGTGAGGGCCAAGTCCCATTTTTTTTTTGCCTAACATGAAGAAGGAGATACTTGTTTGTAAATGAATGTGATATCCGCGAGAGAAATAAAGGTGAATGCTCCTTCTTATTGCAACCATTTTCGGCACTGAGCGAGGCATGAAAGACATCACCATGGACTATATTGAAGGCTTACCCCTAAGTGACGGGGAAGAGTGTTATATTGGTGATTGTTGTGAGACTCACAAAGTACAACCACTTCATTGCTCTATAACACCCTTATACAGCTGCTTCTGTGGCAAAGGCATTCTTAGATCAGGTATTCAAACTCCATGGCCTACCTTCTTCCATTGTGTCTGATAGAGATAAAGTATTCACTAGTAATTTCTGACAAGATCTGTTTAAGGCTCTGGGTACTAGCTTGAATCTCAAAGACTGCCACCATCCTCGATCGATGGCCAATCAAAGATAGTTAATTCTTGTTTGGAAACTTACTTAAGGTGCATCACTGGCCATAAACCTAATAAGTGGTGTCAATGGTTATATCTTGCTGAGTGGTGGTATAACACTAGTTACCATACTAGTTTGAAAATGTCTCCCTTTCAAGCCTTATATGGCTATCTTCCTCCACATATGGCTTTTCCATCTGCCATCACAACTTATGTAACATTTGTGGAGTCATATCTCAAGGACATAGAGGCAATGATTGATATTCTTAAAGAGTATCTACACAATGCTCAAGCAAGAATGAAATTCTTCACGATAAGATATGGAAGAAAGGACTTTTGTAGTGGGTGATTTGGTATATCTGAAGCTTCAACCTTATAAAAAAGCTTCTGTTTCCCTGAGGAAGCATTTCAAGCTGTCTGCAAATTTTTATGGGTCTTTTCCTATTTTATAAAGAATTGGACCTGTAGCCTACAAGTTACAGATTCCTGATAAGGCTAGGATTCACCCTGTCTTTCATGTGTCACAATTGAAGCAACACATTGGTAAGAAACACACCCCCTCTCCTTCTTTGCTTATTGTTGATCATGCAGGTGAAGTGATCATGGTACCTGCAAAAGTTCTACAACACAAAACCATTATTATTGGCAAGAGGCAAGTGAAGCAAGTTCTCATTCAATGGACTAATTCAACTCCAAAGGATGCTACTTGGGAAGATGTTGCTACCATCAAGTCTCACTATCGCAACTTTATCCTTGAGGACAAGGATAATTTCCAGCAGTAGGAAATGTCATAGTCTTATTAGTTGTGTTGAGTACTGTGTATGCCTGTAATAATAGAGTGGGTGCTCTTATAAACTATTTAGTCATTGGTCAATTGTTAACCGATCATATAGTGACAAGTGTCCACTATCTGATCGTCGTTGTTAGGTCTTCACTTCCCTTAAATGTGTAAGAACCTCCTTCTCTATTTCAATTAATGAGAAATATTTGTAATTTAGTAATAGAGGTTGTGTTTATTAGGGACTCAGATTTACTTTCATTAACTCTTGGTCACCAAATTGTACTGAGTCCTGTACATTTGCTTTATGTAGTGCTAGATATTTTGGTTGTATCTTTACTTACATCGTTTTAGAAGGAAATTGATTGTCGGATATTCTCCCATCTTTGACTCATAAGAGTTGTGTCCACTATGTACTTCACTTGTGATCCCCGTCACTTTTTTTACTTCTTAGATTTTGTGAATTTCTGTTACTAAGGTTACAAAAGAAGGTGAAGATGTTACCGAGTACTTGGCTTTACTGGCTTCCGCATCCACACATGGTGTTTAAGTCTTTTGTAGTAGTCCATATGGTAGTAAGTAACTAGTTACATATAGAAATATAATCAGTTTTAAATGTAGTAATTTCTAGTTGAGTAGGATAGTTTTTGTGAAATCATATTAAGCTTGGTATTGATGGATTTTATGGTTAATGTCAACACTTTTTTGTTAAGAGTTATCTAAGCCAAGTTGCCAACACTGCCATATAAGAACTTCTCTGTTGCAAACGTTTGTGGTTAACTCCACATATTGTTGCTCTCTTGATCATAATTTTATTGAAACTTGCAATAATACTAGTGGACCTGACTTGTATTTTGCTGTTGTTCTGTTGCTGACATTGAGAAGTCGATGGAAAGGTTTTATGTACATAGATCCTAACTGTATTCATTTTAGTTTATCTTTTTAACAAGCCTATCCTGATACATAGATTCGGCTAAACATCCTCATTGTTTTTACTTCTTAGATTGATTTTAGTTTGCTCTTCTTAAAAACTTGATGGTACTTATCAAATACTCCCTCTCTCCCAAATTAGATGAGCTAGTTGGTTTTAAATTTTGTCCCAAAATACGTAGATGAACTATTTCACTAATCAAGGGCGTATTTCTAAAACTACCCTTTTAATTGATTATTGTTACTATAAGAAATATGTATAATTTTATAGCGATATTTATATTCGTTGCGTAAGTGTTTTAAAATGCTTTTCAATGGTATAAAGTTTATGAAAAACCGTGATATAGTTTAAGAGCTAAATCATTTTTATGTTTTACTAGTTATTATTCATAAGGTTATAATTGTAAAAAATAATTAAACATACTCCTCTTTTCTCCTTACCTTAAAAATTGTGCAAACTATAACCAACTCATCTTTGGGATGGAGGGACTAAAATCAATCCTAACGTTTCGTGGAAAAATATAACGGCTAGTAGGATGACTCCTTATCAAGCTCTCCCGCAGTCGTACGGGATAGCACTGCTCTTTCCTTTTTCCTGTGTTATGCATGTTGATTTCTTTTCTTTTCCATTTCTTATCTTTGTTTGCTTCTTCTTCGGAAAACCCTCACCATTGTACAGTCTCAGTCGTTGCATATGATCTCGCACACACAGCTTTACCTACACCTCCTTTACAGTCGCTGAGGTGTAACCTATCACTCTTTGACACGTACCACTTTTCCTCTATCGCGTCACTTGTCTCTGTCTGTGAGATATGTAAAGGTGTTATTAGGGTCTGTGTTTCTTTTCTCCGTTTCACTAAAATCAGTTTCTCATTTTTTTTTTAATCTCAATCTTCTTTTTTTTTTTGCTTGAATTTCATAATGGAATCACACATCTCTCACAAAATCGCAGAGATCACCAATCCAATCAACCTCAAGGATGATGATGATAATCGATTACGGAATTGGAAGTCTCTGATTCTTCCATTGTCGAAGAAGAAATTCAAGGTGTTTGGTTCTCAATATAGATGGCGGTAGTGGTGAGATTGCGTGTGAAAATGGTGGTGCTATCTGCACAAGTGATAAGTAGAGACGATGAGATTTGGTTTTTGAAACGGATTTCAGATCTGATTGAAACGGTGGCTAGGGGGTGAAGTCAAATTTCTTATCTTTTGAGGGGGAAATTGCAATTTGGACATTTGGATGGGGGCGCAGTCCAAACAATTTCTTATGTCCCTGTCATCCATCCAGTCACCAGGTACGCCCTCTGCCATGTCATCATTCAATCGCACGTGTTACTGTGCCACGTCACCATCTCTTTAACTGTTTTTAAGCTCGTCTTCTGGTGAGAAGAGCAGAGCAAATTTCTTTAGCCGTTTTCTATTCACAAATCCTTCTAAAACCTCTCATCAAGAACCAGTCTTTCTGACATTACCACTGAAACCCTTTTCTCCCTTTTCCTTAGTTACTCAAAAAAGACCAATCTTTCAAAGAAATTCTTGCTGGAAACGAGGTTTCAACAAGGAATTTGACAAGATTTATCTTGGTAAGCGGGAGTTCAAGTTGAAGTTTGTCAAGATTTCTACTGCAAGTGTTGATTCGTCTTCTGCTTCTGTCTCTTTCAAACCAGAAATATCAGAAAATAGGTAAAGGTTTCTTGTTCTTACTTACATTTTTGATTCTTTTCTTTAATTTAAATCGAAAGAATTGGTTAGATTCCTCTGTGATTTGAGTCATGAACTCATTTGATTGTTATTTGAGGTATGGGTTCAAATAAATTTGATTCGTTTCTCAAAGCAGAAAATATTATGAAATTGGTATGGGTTCATTGTCTTCAATAATTAGGTTGTTCTTCAGATTATGACAAAGATTGGTAAACCCAAGTAGTGGGTAACTAGCATTTGTATTTGCATGATTGGGTAATTTATCTTTGTGTAGCATTGTGTTCATATGCTTGTGTTTTCGCATTACATAAATTGTATTTACATGATTGGGTAATTTATCTTTGTGTAGCATTGTGTTCATATGCTTGTGTTTTCGCACATACATTTGTATTTGCATGATTTCTACAGATTGGTACAAAGATTGTGAAACAACAATAAACCGGTTATGCTAGGTTCAAGAGTTGATGGCATTGTTTCAATTTAAGTTTTATTTTCCGTCTTTGATAATTTGAGTTATGCTGTAATGCTTTGTGTCCGGTTGCTCTGACTTCGGGGGGCCTGGAAAGTAAGTTGTACGACTAGAATATATGTTGCCTTTGTATAATGAAATGTAAAGTTTGTGCTTACTATTCATTTGATTTTGTTTTTGTAGGATTTTGATTAAATATGACCGACCAAGAAATGTGTGAAGGATACAGTTCGAATCCGATGATGAAATCTCTGATGGATACAGTTGGGAATACGATGATGAAATCTGTAAAGGATACAGTTGTGATTATGATGACTGTCCCGGATGCAATTTTAAAGTGGAAGGTTGTCGAGAGAATTGTGTTTATGCTCCACTATTTTACATGAACGGAAACGAGGATATAGCTGCTGCTTATCGTGTTTTTGATGCGACTATATTTGAGTATCATGAGGAACAGTATGCCAATGTCAAACAGATAAGGACACGCACAATATTGTTTGAAGCTAAGGCTAGAGAATACGACCCTGTTTATGGCACAACTGGGATTATATTATCACTTCATAAGAGATTGCGAGCTGCTACTCGTGAACTTGAAATCGCTAATCGAAAACTGAGTTTACCTTCATCAGCAACAACGGTACAAGGACAGCAGTGTCACCCTTCTTCGGATAAGAATATGGCAATGCCCAAGTCCAGCACCCTGTCCAGAAAACTGTCCAGGATGCAATTACCCAGTTATAGGTTGCTCAAAAACTTGTGTTTATGGTCCAATGTTTTTCGTATTTGGAGACGCAGATGAGCCGGATATGCCTGCTGCTTTTAGCATCTTCGGTGCAAGTAAATTCGAGTGCAGTCAAAAGCTGTTAGAAGATGTCAGTTGGATACAGAAGCGCACAGTTCTCTTTGAAGCTAATGCTAGAGATTACGACCGTGTTTATGGCACTATTGGGATTGTTTTATCACTTCATAAGAGATTGGGTGCTGTTACTAGGGAACTTGATATTGCTAAACAAAAACTGAGTGAAGTTAATGTACCTTCATCTGCAACAACAGTAGAAGGACAACATCCCCAGCACCACCATTGTTCAGATGCAACGACCACAACAGCGGGAATGGGAACTTCAGAAATTTCTAAAGAAGCAGCACCTTCATATCCATCTTTCCCTGCTTCCAGTGATTCCATAGAAGCACTATCTCAATCTGAGCTACAATTTTGTTTTGGTAGCATCCAAACTTCCTCATCAGGTACAGCGGTAATTGGACAGCCACAATATCCTGCAGCACCATTTGATCTTGATGATTTGCTAACTTTTGGGTTTTCGGAGGAAGAAGATAGACCCCAGTGAATATTCAAAATATGTTTAAGTAAGATACTCATTTGGGCTTTTGTTTCTTTTGTCTGGTTTAAAAAGTTGAGAATGGAGCCATAATTTTTTTAGAGGTTTGAGTGTCTCTTTGATCTATAAATAACAGATGTTACTTTTGTCTGGTTTGCAGTGGAACATTCTGAGGGTTGTAAGTTCAACTACTAGGCACATTTTCTGTAAGGAAAAAGTTACGAATGAAGTGATAGTTTTTAGAGGTTTGTTATGTAAGGTTAGAAATTAAAGGGATATTTTCAGATATAACTTTCCATTTTCCCAAGCTTAAAGGGAATATTGGGGATATGCCCCAAAATCGATTGTCATCTTGGGGATATGCCCCAGGATTCCAATTTTGGGGACTATGCCCCAGCCATCCAAAATTCCATCCAAAACCGTTAAGCAGTCAATATTTCGCACACACTTGGGATCACATATGTGAATTAAAGATGATATACGATATATTAACACCTTTACAAGGTTGGGAACATATTTGCGAAAAAATCTCGAAAAAATTAGAGAGAAAGTTCGAGACACATTTATGATAAATAGTCTATTTAACGGTTCCTTGACGGAAACCGTTTACTTTGGGGCATATTCCCAAAACTGGAATCCTGGGGGCATATCCCCAAGATGACAGTCGATTTTGGGGCATATTCCCCATTTTCCCAAGCTTAAATCCAGTTGGTTTATGCATTTTATCGAAAGATGGTCTAGATTTTAGCGTCTTGAGTTCTGCTTATAATGTGATTGACATTAAGATATAACTACCACTTCGGAAAGGTGATGAAACATAAGCCTAAGTAAGAGCACGAAAAAGAGCTCGCATGAGTTATATAGTCCTTGCCCATAAATCCTGGCATTTCCTGGCACAAATGAGTTCAGAACAAAAGCTATATATATCTACCTGCATTTTTCGTGATAGGAATAAGAGAAGCATCAAAATTCAAAGTTAGCCAAGGATCAGTCTGAGATGCATTGTCAACTAACATATCAACAGAATTAGTAGGCTGGTTAGTGTTATTAGAAGTTACATAGGTGGCTGAACTGTATGGAACCATGGCTAGAGATGTCGTGGTAGTAACAAAAACCTTTGATTTGCTGAATAGTGGCTTGCACTGATTAAAATTTTGTTCTAAAGATAATTATTCAACCCTGAAGAAATACCATACTAAAAAGAAAAAGAAAAAAAGACGAACAGGTTCCACTATGAACAGCGGCATACTGTTGGAATTGGAACATACAGCACATTAGCCACCGAGGTGGTCCGTTAGTTTAGGTGCACACAGAAGAAATAGTCATATGACCAAGTCTTGTGATCAAGTTAGTACATGTTATGTTCTAGGGTTTGCTAATCCTATCCTATCTATAAATAGAGTCACCATGTAAATGTAAAACTATCTCAGAGAAATCATCACGAAGATCAATAATATTTCACCCTATGGGATTTGTCGGTGGACGTAGGCCATTAGTGCTGAACCACTTTAATCTTTGTCTTCTCCATTTGATTTTTGGTATGTAGGTTAATTTATTTATGATTTATTTTTGTTTATCATTGATTTAATCTTAACAATGTTTATGTAATCAGTGATATTCATCTTAGATTTGATCTACATATCAAAATCTAAGACATAC
The DNA here is from genome assembly GCA_023531295.1 of Papaver armeniacum. Lineage (NCBI taxonomy): Eukaryota > Viridiplantae > Streptophyta > Magnoliopsida > Ranunculales > Papaveraceae > Papaver > Papaver armeniacum. The sequence goes on from JAJJWW010010024.1 coordinate 28,225, forward strand.
CCATCCCTTTTTTACTTGTACTGCAAGCATGAGGTAGCCGGTAGGTAGGCGAAGGAGATCACCCTTCGCTGAATAGTGGCCTGCACTGGCTGAGATTGTACAAGACTAGCTCCATCAAGCTGATTAATTAATCAGCGTCTTCAAGGCTTCTCTGTCTCAGTTTCTTTTTACTTTCAGACCTCTCACTTGTAAGGAAATATGTCAACTAACGAGTAAGCAGTAAGCTTCTCGAAGTGATGGACATGTTATTATGATAATTCTCAAGTCATTCGAACGGAGGTTTGATTCTATGCAGAGATAACTGAGAATTCTAACTTCAGGTTCGTGTAAGCTATGCTATAATTCCAGATAAAAGGGTGAATCATCTCATCCTCATCTTCAATTTCTCTTGTGAAGTTCGGAAGGGAATTGTGCCCGGAGTTGCAAATTGGCAAATGTCTTTGCCACACAGTCATTGAATTGTGCATCAAATTGTATAAAGCCCAGTTAGAAGGATCTTGATGCAGTTATTTGGAAATACTTATAGGGACAATTGGGGATATGCCCCAAAATCCAGTGTCATCTTGGGGATATGTCCCAAGATTCCAATTCTCGGGGATATGCCCCAGCCGTCCAAGTTTTCATCCAACCCGGTTAACTTGTCAAATACCGCACACATGTGGGATTACACGTGTGACAGAAAGACAAATTTATCCTCCAAAAAATTGAAAAATGACTTTATTGTTATGGAATGGTGTTCTTCACGATGATCTTACTTGATCAAAAACTAAGATTTAATAAATCATTGAATCTGAAGTTAACACTGATTCCATGGATTCGTTTTATCAAACATAAAAATATTATCATTCACCCCGTCGATTACCACCGTTACTACCACCAGAAACATCAAATCATATATATACAAAACCTAAACCCTAAGTACAGTAAACATATTGATCTCAAAATTAAAACCAAATTTTATAGTAAATTCAAAAGTAAAACAAACCCACTTTATAAAACTGATTGATCTTCATCACTTACATTTCAATTCGATGTTAAATTAAGATTTACACGGAAACAAACTCACTTTGGATGCTCGGTGCAGTCATCGTCATCTTCAATTCAGGAAACCCTAACAATATTGATCCAATCTCCACCTTTGATCGAAATCATTCCCAAACAGAAACCTTAATTTTGAAAACCCAAAATCTGAATTAAATGATACCAAAAACCCACTGATTGACAGAGATGAAAGTGGAGATGGGATAAGCAGTGAAGAGAAAAGTTGTGTTGATAAACTTAAAAGTGATAGTGTTGTCGGTGAAGGTAGAATGAGTTTTGTATAAGGTTAAACTTGTAATCTCAATAATCTCACGAGATCTCAAAATCTGAGATTTTGACTGGTCAATGTGCGAGAAATTGACTTTTTAACTTGCCTCAACGGAAACTGTTATGTCGGGACATATCCCCGAGAATTGGAATCTTGGGACATATCCCCAAGATGACACTGGATTTTGGGGCATATTCCCAATTTTCCCATACTTATATCCTACTACGTTTTGGATGATCTAGATAGAGCGAACAAACAGAAATTTTGCAGACCTAAACTAAAAAATTACGTTTTTAAAGAACCCCTCAAATAAATGAAATTACATGAAAATTAAAGCCCAAGTCAGACGATGGTGCAAGAGCTGCTCTAATATCAAAAGCGATTAATATTCACCTTTCGTTAAGGCTCTCTCTATCACTTTCTTCTTACCAGGACCTCTCTCCTAAAGCTTCCAATGAAACAAAGGCTGTCCAAGTAGGGGACCGGCATTATCCCCCATAACTCCGACTTCTCATCATCACCCCAAAGTTCTTTCACCGTATTTGTTTTTGGTCATAACAACGAAGCGTTGAACCTTGTGCACAAAGAGGACTTCATTCTTCTTTGTAACTAATAATGGCATAGCCCTAATTCATAACACATGTCATTAGCCGAGTGGCATGCTATACGGAAGTCCCCCGCCCAACTCGCCTCGTTGCGTTTTTTCTTCAGAGACCATATATCTAAAAGATGTTTGTTGCTCTTTTGATGACGAAGCACAAATTCCCTCGCAACGATTGCAAATTATAAGTACGCTTAACGTTGTGGAAAGGATCATGGCAAGGTGGTGATTTGGATAAGTTGAAATTCTTCATCTGCCAAGTTGAAAGCCACTATCTTATTGTTATCAATCCAGTGAAGAGATCCGTTTACACAGATTCCCCGTTCAAGGAGGAGGAGATTATTAGACCTCGATGCGGAAGGTATTGAGTTTGATTCGCATCAATTCAATGGAGTACGAGATTTTGGACGCAAATTTCACCGAGGCCGAGGTGTTATAGGCGATTAAGGACTTAGGACAAGACAAAGCGCCGGACCAGGATGGCTTTCCAATTATGTTTTTTCACAAGTTGCTGGGGTTTTATGAAGGAGGATATCATGGGAACTATGAAGGAATTTTGTGACAAGAGTTGTATTGATACCAAACACAACACAACATTCATCAAACTTGTCCCTAAGAAAGATCATATAGAGACAATAAAGGATTGGAGACCCATTTGTCTTCTTACTAGTGTCTCAAGATTTTGGCCAAAATTCTAGCTACCGGATTGAAGTTAGTCATGAACAAACTCATATCTCCTCGTTCAGTGTGCATACATAAAAGGTAGGACAGATTATTGATGGGACTTTAATTGCAAATGAATTGGTGGACTCAAGGTTGAAATCTAGTAAACCGGGTGTTATCTGCAAGATTGACTTGGAGAAGGAATTTGATAGGGTAAATTGGAGTTATTTGGAGTTTATCATGCTGTTTATGGGTAAAAATCGTTTCTGCTGATTTCGGTAATTTCGGTAGGTGAGTGAGAAACTGGTTCAAACCCTAAACAAATGTTGCACGTGAGCACTTTATAGATTCGAGAGATCAATCCGTACAAGTCAGGCCTAAACCAAGAAATGGCCGCCCAGGACTTGCTTCGGTCACAAAGTGGAGGAGAAGGGTTGATTTGGGGAGGGAAGCAAAGAAAGGTGTTGAGGAGAGTAGTATCTCGACTTGTATCAGAAATTGAAAGCTTAGGAAGCTTGCAAGAGATGAAAGCTTTTTGGGAGAGCTTGCAAAGTTGCCATTCTGAGAGTGTAGTATTTTTCTCCTGACCGAGACTTGTTGTCTGGTGGAAATAGGTAAGACCTATTTATACAAGTCGAGATTGAAACGCACCCGGCCTCATGAAGGAAGAGAGTAAAGGGTGAAATAATGGGAGGAGGTGGTAACCGCATGGTTTAATGGGTGAAAACATTTTTCACCATTATTTCCTCTTTTATTTGACCGCTTTATTCCTTTTCACGCTTTCTTAATGTGAGCGTAGTGTACGCTGCATGCTGTGACCGCCAAACCAAAACCCTAAAGAAGCATCCCCCAGTTTGTGTTGATGTCTCGAGTGTTGGTTGCATCTTGAGTGCAAGTGGCGCTGCTAGTGGCGCGTGTGGCATGTGCGGAATGCCTTGGTGGTAGGTTGCACGGTTTGCAAGTTAGGTTACCCGTATGGGTTTGGCATTTGCCAATGGCATGTGGAATGCCTTGGTGGTAGGTTGCGCGGTTTGCAAGTTAGGCTACCCGCGTGTGTTTGGCATGTGCCAATGGCATGTGCGGAATGCCTTGGTGGTAGGTTGCACGGTTTGCAAGTTAGGCTACCAGCGTGTGTGTTTGGCATGTGCCAATGGCATGTGCGTGAATGCCTTGGTGGTAGGTTGCAGTTTGCAAGTTAGGCTACTAGGCGTGTGTGTTTGGCATGTGCCAATGGCATGTGCGAATGCCTTGGTGGTAGGTTGCACGGTTTGCAAGTTAGGCTACCAGCATGTGTGTTTGGCATGTGCCAATGGCATGTGCGGAATGCCTTGGTGGTAGGTTGCACGTCTTGCAAGTTAGGCTACTAGCGTGTGTGTTTGGCATGTGCCAATGGCATGTGCGGAATGCCTTGGTGGTAGGTTGCACGGTTTGCAAGTTAGGCTACTAGCGTGTGTGTTTGGCATGTGCCAATGGCACGTGCGGCCATGTTGACCTAGTTGCAAGTCTTGCAAGCCTAGGGCGTTATATTTGGCGTGGGCCAAAGGCATAGCGGCTTCGAAATAAGGCTTGCGACACGTGTTGGCATGTGCCAATGTCACGTGCGGCCATGTTGACCTAGTTGCAAGTCTTGCAAACCTAGGGCACTATATTTGGCGTGGGCCAAAGGCATAGCGGCTTGGAAATATGGCTTGCGACACGTGTTGGCGTGTGCCAATGGCGCGTGCGACCATGTTGACCTAGTTGCAAGTCTTGCAAGCCTAGGGCGCTATATTTGGCGTGGGCCAAAGGCATAGCGGCTTGGAAATATGGCTTGCGCGACACGTGTTGGCATGTGCCAATGGCACGTGCGGCCATGTTGACCTAGTTGCAAGTCTTGCAAGCCTAGGGCGCTATATTTGGCGTGGGCCAAAGGCATAGCGGCTTGGAAATATGGCTTGCGACACGTGTTGGCATGTGCCAATGGCACGTGCGGCCATGTTGACCTAGTTGCAAGTCTTGCAAACCTAGGGCGCTATATTTGGCGTGGGCCAAAGGCATAGCGGCTTTGAAATATGGCTTGCGACACGTGTTGGCATGTGCCAATGGAACGTGCGGCCATGTTGACCTAGTTGCAAGTCTTGCAAACCTAGGGCACTATATTTGGCGTGGGCCAAAGGCATAGCGGCTTGGAAATATGGCTTGCGACACGTGTTGGCATGTGCCAATGGCGCGTGCGACCATGTTGACCTAGTTGGAAGTCTTGCAAGCCTAGGGCGCTATATTTGGCGTGGGCCAAAGGCATAGCGGCTTGGAAATATGGTTTGCGACACGTGTTGGCATGTGCCAATGGCACGCGCGGCCATGTTGACCTAGTTGCAAGTCTTGCAAGCCTAGGGCGCTATATTTGGCGTGGGCCAAAGGCATAGCGGCTTGGAAATTTGGCATTGTTGCCATGGTGCGCAAAGATGCGGCTTGGCTTGGCATTGTTGCCATGGTGCGCAGCATGCGGCTTGGTTTGGCATTCTTTGCCATGGTGCGCAGATGCGGCTTGGTTCGGCATTGATGCCATGGTGCGCGTGGTGCGGCTTGGTTTGGCATTTACGCCATTTCGCGCAGTGGTGCGGCTTGGTTTGGCATTTCTGCCATGGTGCGCAGTGGGTGCGCTTGGTTTGGCATTGCTACCATGGTGCGCAGGTGCGGCTTGGTTTGGCATTGTTGCCATGGTGCGCAGAGGGTGCGGCTTGGTTTGGCATTATTCTTTGCCATGGTGCGCAGATGCGGCTTGGTTTGGCATTGTTGCCATGGTGCGCAAGGTGCGGCTTGGTTTGGCATTGTATGCCATGGTGCGCGAGGTGTGCTTGGTTTGGCATTGTTTCCATGGTGCGCAAAAGATGCGGCTTGGTTTGGCATTGTTGCCATGGTGCGCAATATGCGGCTTGGTTTGGCATTGTTGCCATGGTGCGCAGTGTGCGGCTTGGTTTTGGAATTAGGTTCCGTGTTGAAAATCCCTAATCCGGTATTTTGAAAAAATACCCCTATTAATTATTTACACCGAAAGTTAAATGCTCTTAGTTAATGTGTTGGTCACACTAGGTCATGGGGTTTTACGATTTTACCCTTGTCTAAAAACCACCATCAACATTAAGTCCCTCGCTAGTTCGGAATGGGGGCTTTGTTGCGAGGTAAGCATAAGATGGTGACAAACTATTAACAAAGAAACCGTAAAGAAAATTGAAGGAGGCTTGTCGACCTTTTATAAATAGGATTTGGAATCCTTGCCTCCGGTAGTTTTGCACAAATCAGAGGATGGCACAATTGGTGGGCCGTGCGGCTTAGGCGACGTTGGGAAGTTGGCGTGAGTTGGGAAACCGAGTGGGCTAGTCCGGTGGGACCAGGCGCAAAGTGTAGAAGCCATGCGTGCAGCGTGGCGCAATTGGCGGGCTCTCGGTGCGGCTTGGAGACGTTGGGAAGTTGGCGTGAATTGGGAAACCGAGTGTGCTGGGGTGGGAAGCACAAAGTGTAGAAACCGTGCGTGCTTGTAAGCGTGACTTGTGCGGCCGTTGGGAGGTCGGCGCAATTGGTGAGGCCGGTGCAACTTGGAAACCGTGCTTGCGGGCGTGACTTGGGCTAAGATTGTGAAGTCGCACCTTTGTGGGCCGTTTCTTACACGCGTGATTTTGGTGAAAAAGGGAAATCCTTCCCTATTTCAAAGTCTTTCACGCCTATATATATATATAAGCCCCCTTTCTCCCCATCTGCGCTTTATTCTTTCCTCTTTTCATACTAGCGGCAAAGAGAAACCTGACTTCCGGGTATGTCTTCGAGTACTCTTCTCTCTCTTTTTTTTTTTTTTCACATAGGTATAAACCTTAAGAGTAGGCGCTTCCACAATCCTTGCATATGATTCCTTGGCGTGCCTCTTTGTAGAAAATATTGTACGTATGCAACCAAGGGAATACCGCATATATTGTTTGAACCCGTGGGAAATATTGCATATATGAATTTTCGGCCCGAAAGAAATATTGAACCCCGAAGAAAATACTGCGTGTGTATTTCGAACCCGTAGAGAACCCCGTATGAATCTAGAAGAAGAATATTGTGTATATGCTTCATATGACTTGAACCCGTAGGAAATATTGTATATATGATTTTGCTTCTTGAAAGAAGTATCACGCACGATTTTGAACCAATAGAAAAATGCTCCATATATATTTTTGAACCCGAAGAAGGATACCGTAGACACACTTGTACCCGTATAGAATGCGCGTATATAGTTTCGAACCCGAGTAAAATACCGTGTATATAGTCTTGAACCCGAGTAAAATACCGTGTATATAGTCTTGAAACCGAATAAAATACGTCCTCCTTCCCCTTTTTTTTTTTTTTTTTTTTGTTGGGTACGATTATGTGTCAGGGAGATAACTTGTCTTTCTCCGTTTGTTTTGTGCAAGATATCTTATTACCAATTTGTTATGAAGGAATTCGATAAGATGTTACCCGAACCACATTTCACTTCGTCGAAGGATGCTCATAATTCCAAACCGAACACAGATGATGAATTCTTCATTAGAGCCCTCGCCCCGCTTCGGAAGAATCACCTGTGTTTCGTGCCAATTTTGCTAACCTGGCATGAGGATGAAAGGAAGACACGTTCGGTTCGCCTGCAGAGCACCATTCGGTTGTCTTCATAAAGGGGTATATTCCTCTTCCAACATTGACTTCTGTGGATGTGTCAAAGTCCATTGCGTTCTTTTGATAGATGGGTTGAGTTCATGGTGAGCAAGGAGCGTATAAATACCAACTTGACTTGAGCGCAGGTCATTGATGCTATCAAGACTTCAAGAAATCTCCGATTAGGAAGGACATCCAAAGCTTGGTTGCTTTCATCTCCGAGATGGTGTTCTGACACCCATACAATCATATGTAGATGGGGTGAGATAACTTTCTCCTTGGAGAGTGTGGCTCTCTTCTTTGAATCTTCCCAGAATCGGGAATCTTAGAATCCAATTATCCAAAGTGAGGTGAAGATGCGGGATGACACAGCCGCTAAGTTGGGGATTTGCTCGGAAAGACTCCATTGCGAAGTCAAGGATTCTGCCCTAAAGAGGATGAAAGGTTCCCTTACGGTTGGTGGATATCTCAATGGTTTCGGACGAGTTGGAGCCTGAAAGAAAGCGATGATCTTTATGTCGCAGCATTTTGGCTCTTTGGTTATCCAAGAGACATTTTTGATGCACGGTTCGCAAGAAAGGAATAAGACTTGAGTTGTTAAAGATTGCTGTGAAGTTGGCAAAGGGTGAAGTTCTTCCCATTGGCAAGATGTTCCTTGGTTTCCCCGTATGTGCATCCGGATCACCTAGTTGCGAACATGCAAGTTTCGAATGGTTTCATGAAAGTGGATGAATATGTGCACGTTGCTTTTCTACAAGTCCGGCTATGGGAGCACTTCGAGAAGTATGCTCCGAAACCGCCGCCTTCGCTTCCGTGAGTTGGTGGGCTCTCGAATTCTTCGATGGGTGAACAGCGCCCAAGAGTTGGCGTGAGCTTGGTTAGTTTTCTTGATAAGTTGCATGAAATCAATTTTCGTCCATGGGGCGGATCCATAAGTCGTTGACTCAAATGGACACCTTTGCTTCGCGCTCCGCTCACGTCTTTGTCTTGATGACGATTTGAGTGTTGGTGAAAACCTGTTCATTGAGCCGGTCGCCCTGTTATATACCGTCTTTCTTCGTGGGATATTTCCAGATATTTTGCTTATAATATTGGCCGTCTTTGCTGCTCGTCCACATGGGTTTCGATCAAGGGGTGCCTCTTGTTTCGGCCGGGGTGATCCCTAAGGATTCGTTGCGTGTCTCCCCTTGACGCTTGATGCCCTTGAGTCGGGTATCCGTCTTCCTTCTTTCAAATGGGAAGAGTAACTTCGACGACCTTCGGCTATAATGAGTTTTGGTGCGGCAGAGTTTATTATGATCCGAGATTTTGTGAATAACGTGGTGGAGAACGTTCGTTGTAAACCTTCCCCAGCAGTTTTGAAGAAGTATCCAATGTTGAGAGATCCCAAGCGAAAGTTGCCTAGCAATTCGGAAAGTCCCCAGGCCAAAGAACTAGGAGAACGAAGAATCGTCTTTGGCGGGTTCCGGAGCAGTTTCACAAGATCCTCCCACGGCTCTTGTGTCTTTCGGTTCTTCCAATAACCAGGTATGTGTCTCCTCTTCATTGGTTTGTCTCAAAACACGTGAATTTCGGCGGAGAACATGTGTCTTGTTTCCTTGTGGCTTCGGTAGTGTTAATGCTTTCGTGCCCTTGCACGTTGCCAGAGACAAATAGGTTTCTTCAAGGAATTCGGCGGCTGCGAGCCTACTCATAGCGGTGATGAGTCGGAGAAAGAAGAAAGTTCAACGAGCGAGAGTGATTCCTCCTGGGCAAGACTTGGTTCTTCTTCGGGAAGTGGTTCGGTGAGTTTCGCGCTTCTTTTCTTTCTTCTTCTTCGTTTCTTCTTTTGAAAATGTCTAACTCAAGTTTGCGGGAGGAACGGTTCGGAGGACGATTCGGGGTGGAGTCACACGAAAACTTGCCTTTGGTGACCACCCCGGTGACTTGGAGATGGGGTTAGCCAATTGCGGCACAAACGTGGTTCAAACGGTGGATGATTCGATGGTTGTTACAGTAGACATGTAATAAGACCCTTTGCGAGTCGTGAGGCCACTTGCAGCGCCATTTTTGATCCCCCGTACTTGGTTCCTTATCCGTGTCATGTGTTGGTTGGCGGCTTTAGCGTGCCGACTAAGCATGAGGCGTTGTACACCGTAATCCGGGAGAAGCACGGACATATGGCTACAAACCAAGAAAGTCACTAGTCGATTTGCGCTGGTTGGCGTGTGGAAGAGGCTTTATCTTCCATCGAGGATATGCGAGGTGACCGGTCACACCGTTTCAAGACGTTATTGCCGACCGGGAGCACCATCGCGACGTGTGCGTAGAAAATGAGTTCAACACTTCGTGGTTTGTCGAAGGCCTTCTTTGAGATCCAAAAGTTGAAAGATGCGACAATCGAAAGCCTTTCCGCTGAGGAGATTGCCCGACAAGAGATGGAACTCGAAAAGCTTTCCAAGATGTTGACTATGAAGAGAGCGCCTTGAAGACGCAAAGTTGACTTTCTCCAAGAAGAGCACTCATTGATGATTTTCCTTGAACGTTTCTCTGTTAAACTTTCATTTAGGTTTTTTTTTTTTTTTTTTGAAAGACATATTGGATGTCCGGTTCAAAACTTGATCTTTGAAAGACAAATGGTAACTTTTTAGGTATTGGATCATTTCTGGGATGAATGGTTTTGATAATAGGACTCGATTATGTTTTGGGAAAAGAATATTGCTTTTATGAAAGTGTGTGCTAGCAATAGGCACAAGACTCGTAGTATGACGGTTTTACTAAGAACCTAAAAATAGATTGTATATCTTGCCCACCGAATTTACTCACTTCATAGGTTTTGCGAACACGCCCCTCTCCATGTAAAAGGCGGTTTTGATGGCGGTTTTGCTGGTAGCATCGCTGACAAGTCCCCAATCGCCGGTAGCATCTTCGATTGAGTAATATCATCTTCAACAAGTCCCCGATTTTTCTTGTGTAGTTTTTACAACTAGTAACCGGTCGTTCGGTAGTTGAGTCGGTTAGTCGCCTTCCCTACCATCTTGACATCCGGGTCGAAGAACGAGATCGACAATCGATATTGAGCCAGATAGATCAATCCTCCCGCCGCGTGGTCGCCAATTGTTTATGGGTAAAATCGTTCACGGGCCGATTTCTAAATTTGTTAGGTGAGTGAGAAAAATGGTTCAAACCCTAAACAAATGTGCTGCACGTGAGCACTTTATAGATTCGAGAGATCAATTCGTACAAGTCCGGCCTAAACCAAGAAATGGCCGTTCCGAGACTTGCTTCCGGTCAAAGTGGAGGAGAAGGGTTGATTTGGGGAGGGAAGCAAAGAAAGGTGTTGAGGAGAGTAGTATCTCGACTTGTATCAAAGTGAAAGCTTAGGAAGCTTGCAAGAGATGAAATCTTTTGGGAGAGCTTGAAAAGTTGCCTTTCTGAGAGTGTAGTATTTTCTCTTGACCGAGACTTGTTGTCCGGTGGAAATAGGTAAGACCTATTTATACAAGTCGAGATTGAAACGCACTGGCCTCATGAAGGAAGAGAGTAAAGGGTGAAATAATGGGAGGAGGTGGTAACCGCATGGTTTAATGGGTGAAAACGTTTTTCACCATTATTTCCTCTTTTATTTGACCACTTTATTCCTTTTCACGCTTTCTTAATGTGAGCGTAGTGTACGCCGCATGTTGTGACCGCCAAACCAAAACCTAAAGAAGCATCCCCAGTTTGTGTTGATGTCTCGAGTGTTGGTTGCATCTTGAGTGCAAGTGGCGCCGCTAGTGGCGCGTGTGGCATGTGCCAATGGCATGTGCGAATGCCTTGGTGGTAGGTTGCGCGGTTTGCAAGTTAGGTTACCAGCGTGTGGGTTTGGCATTTGCCAATGGCAAGCGGAATTCCTTGGTGGTAGGTTAACGGTTTTGCAAGTTAGGCTACCACGTGTGTGTTTGGCATGTGCCAATGGCATGTGCGGAATACCTTGGTGGTAGGTTGCACGGTTTGCAAGTTAGCTACCAGCGTGTGTGTTTGGCATGTGCCAATGACATGTGCGGTATGTCTTGGTGGTAGGTTGCACGGTTTGCAAGTTAGGCTACCAAAGCGTGTGTGTTTAGCATGCCAATGGCATGTGCGGAATGCCTTGGTGGTAGGTTGCCCTGCGGTTTAATTTAGGCTACTAGCGTGTGTGTTTGGCATGTGCCAATGGCATGTGCTTAATGCCTTGGTGTAGGTTGCACGGTTTGCAAGTTAGGTTACCAATGTGTGTTTGGCATGTGCGAGAATGCCTTGGTAGTAGGGTATACAGGTTTGCAAGTTAGGCTTACCAAGCGTGTGTGTTTAGCATGTGCCAATGGCATGTGCGGCCATGTTGACCTAGTTGCAAGTCTTGCAAAGCCTAGGGCGCTATATTTGGCGTGGGCCAAAGGCATAGCGGCTTGGAAATATGGCTTGCGACACGTGTTGGCATGTGCCAATGGCTCGTGCGGCCATGTTGACCTAGTTGCAAGTCTTGCAAACCCAGGGCACTATATTTGGCGTGGGCCAAAGGCATAGCGCTGGAAATATGGCTTGCGACACGTGTTGGCATGTGCCAAATGGCACGTGCGACCATGTTGACTTAGTTGCAAGTCTTGCAAGCCTAGGGCGCTATATTTGGCGTGGGCCAAAGGCATAGCGGCTTGGAAATATGGCTTGCGACACGTGTTGGCATGTTCCAATGGCACGTGCGGCCATGTCGACCTAGTCATAAGTCTTGCAGAAACCTAGGGCGCTATATTTGGCGTGGGCCAAAGGCATAGCGGCTTGGAAATATGGCTTGCGACACGTGTTGGCATGTGACAATGGCACGTGCGGCCATGTTGGACCTAGCTGCAAGTCTTGCAAACCTAGGGCACTATATTTGGCGTGGGCCAAAGGCATAGCGGCTTGAAATATGGCTTTGCGACACGTGTTGGCATGTGCCAACGGGCACGCAAGTGACCATGTTGACCTAGTTGCAAGTCTTGCAAGCCTAGGGCGCTATATTTAGCGTGGGCCAAAGGCATAGGGCTTGAAATATGGTTTGCGACACGTGTTGGCATGTGCCAATGGCACGCGGCCATGTTGACCTAGTTGCAAGTCTTGCAAGCCTAGGGGCGCTATATTTGGCGTGGGCCAAAGGCATATGGCTTGGAAATTTGGCATTGTTGCCATGGTGCGCAGGGTACGGCTTGGTTTGGCATTGTTGCCATGGTGCGCAGATGTCGTCTTGTTTGGCATTGTTGCCATAGTGCGCAAAGATGCCATTGGCTTGGCATTGTTGCCATGGTGCCAGCAGATGCTTGGCTTGGTTTAACGTGCTTTGCCATGGTGCGCGTAGGTGCGGCTTGGTTTGGCATTCTTTGCCATGGTGCGCAGGTGCGGCTTGGTTTGGCATTGTCTGCATTGCTAGTTTGGTATTTGCCGTGGTGGTGGGGGTGCGGCTTGGTTTGGCATTGTTGGCCATGGCGCGAGGGTGCGGCTTGGTTTGGCATTGCCGCCATGGTGCCAGTGGTGCGGCTTTGGTTCGGCATTGCTGCCATGGTGCTGTTGTGGTGCGGCAGTTTTGGCATTGTTGCCATGGTGCGCGGGGGTGCGGCTTGGTTTGGCATTGTTTGAATACTGGTGCAAGTGCTGATTGGTTTGCATTATTTGCCATGGTGGTGATAGATGCGGCTTGGTTTGGCATTGTTGCCATGGTGCGCAAAGATGCGGCTTGGTTTGGCATTGTTGCCATGGTGCGCAGCAGCGCTTGGTTTTGGAATTAGGGTTCGTGTTGAAAACCTAACATTATTTTGAAAAATACCCTATTAATTATTTACACCGAGTTAAATGCTCTTAGTTAATGTGTTCTTGGGTCACACTAGGTCATGGGGTTTTACGATTTTACCCCTTGTCTAAAAACCACCATCAACACATGCATAAAATGGGTTTTAGCCAGAGGTGGTGCAGCTGGATGAGATTTTGTTATTCTACAACCACTTTCTCGTTTTTATAAATAGCTCGCATTTGGTTTTTTCAACAGTTCAAGAGGAGTTAGGCAAGGTTGCCATTATCACCATTACTTTTCAATATTGCAATGGAAGGCTTACGAGATACATATATAGAGTCGAATGCTAATCTCTTCAATGGATTCTCTATGGTTGAAAATGGCAAGTAATTGAATCATTTACATTATGTGAGATGATCTAATATTCTTTGTTTATATTAAAAAAAGATGAGGTGACAAATCTTTTTCCATTCTTCATTGTTTGAGTACATTGCGAGGGTTAAAGGTTAGTACATCCAAGACAAGGTTAATCGCGGTGGCGATGTGCCTCGGAGTGTGAATGGGGCGGTGAGTTGGGTTGTGCTACGATTCATTGCCATTCATGTATCTAGTATGCCTCTTGGTGCTCAAGGCTACTTCTAAAACCATTTGGGTTCCTATTATAGATAAATGCTAGATTATGCCTTGGAATCAAATTTCACTTTCTAGATGGGGTAAACTTGCTCTTCTCAAGTGCATTCTTTCATCTACTCATTTATGTATTATTTATCACTTTTTAAAGCTCCAATTGCAATTATTAAGATTCTTGAATGCAAGGTGGTAGTAGTTGTTCTCATCTGGGTTAATTGGGATATCAGACGCGTGCTTGTAAGAGAAAGGATGCCTTGGTCTCAATTTATGGGTAATGAATCCGGCATTACTCATGAAAGTAGTGTTAGCGTTTTGGAATCAAAAGGACATCTTTGGTACAAGCTTATGGTGCGAGAAATATGGTAGCAACTACTCATATTGGGTTCCAGGTAGAGTTAACACTCCTTATGGGTTGTCGTGCTGGAGAACCATTGCGGATACAGGTGCTCTTATCACAGGAAATTCCACTCTTAATCTTCACTCTGGTAATCTTATATCCTTTTGGCATGATTTGTGGACTGCCAACTATTATCTTCCAACCACTTTTCCTTCAATTTATAAACTAGATAGGTTGAAAGACTCATTTAAGATCATAGTACCTTATTTGGTTCTTGGTTTCAATTTCAAGAAACACTATCACATTGGAAGCAGATGAGTTAGCTAAGCTTTTGATGGTAATTGGTTTCAAACCCACCGATTCCAGATACTTTACCGAACACCAGAGGCGTTGGGCTCTAATTCCCGATGGGCAATTCTCGGTTAAATCCTTATATGATCCGCTCCACAAAAGAAGCGGCATCAATAGTTTCCATACAAGTTTGTGCTGAAAAAAGTCCCTCCTAAAATTAATTTTTTTGATCGATGTGTTGTACACCTGCAAGCTCAACTCTCTTGACATGTCATGATGATAAGGGAATCGATATCTATAGTTCATGCATAATTTGTGGTGATAGTTCCGAAAGTAACAGACCACATTGCTCCTCCATCAACGAGGTTGCCTACAAACTGCGGATGGGTCAGAACACCTTCAAAAGTTGCAGGGCATGGGTGTTTCCGAGACGTTATTCGTTTGCTCACTTTGCTGGCCATGTAATACTCATCAGATTTTCCGAGAGAAGGATTGGCGGGGACTTAATCCCCAGCTGTGATTGGTCCTTTGGAAGGAAATTATTGTAGAACATTTGAGAAATCAGCCTACACAAAATTAAGACGGATAATCCAGTTAGCTAACGGCTAAGACCACGATTGACTTGGGCTTCGTCTATGGAAAGAGGGCACTAAACTTCACCTCCATTCTCAGGCACAATTGGGATAATGTATTTTGTTAGCCCTCTGTTTTAATTTTCTTTCTTGTCACCTTTGGTAGACATTGTAAATTCTACCTTCATCTAATAAACTCTTTCTTTCATAAAAAAAAAAAAAAAAAAAAAAAAAAAAATTCCTTTATTCACTAACCCAAACAAAATAGAAGTTGTACTATGGTTCTCCGCCCACGCTTCCGCGATTGTGTATACACAGACCCTCTTTTTTCGTAACGCACGAACCACCGTAGATGATCCGATAACTGTCATCGATCATTTGTCACCGAACGACGTATCAAACCCAAAGCGTGAAAATAACGTGATTTGCATCGGTGTATTCGTGAAGATTGACATATTCCCGGTGTTGGGATTGCATATGTGGATGAGATCCAGGAGAATTCCATGGTGGTATTTGTTGAGACAAATCAGTCCACTACATGAACCAACTATGCCACCAACTATTCCATCTACCCCCATCATACGAGGATAGGCCGACCTTGATTTCTTGAAGTGTCTTGTAAGAGAAATTGTGATGGATATTGTTATCATACAAGTAATAAGTCGTACACCGCACTTTAATGTTACTTTTACCTTCTCCCCTTCTTTGAAAGGAGAAAAGACCCGTTGAGGATGAAGAAGCATCACCAGGGACTTGCAAGTTGAGTAACCGACGTCGATAGTGCACCTTAGTGAATTGATCCCATCAACGAGTGAGGAGATTTGTGACTTCGCAAACAAATTTACGATCTAAAACGGAATCGACCGGTCACGAAAGTATGTCTACCATTTATATCGGATGGAAGGAACTCCATGGATATTATTACTCCTTGTAACACAAAAAGAACACGATGCTGACAGATCTTTGTAACAAGGTTTGAAAACAAGGTTTTCCCCAAGACTTTAAAGGTGTATTACGGTTTCAGTCGCATATAAATCAAGTCCCTAAAAGATTATTCACCATCGATTTAGGTTAAAAGATAAACGCCAGATTTCATTCCTTGTTTTGATGATATCCAAAACAATAACCTACGCATAAAGTGTTGGAATATAATCCAAACCAAACACGTTTTATTACTTGATTTGGTAAATGCAAACGTGTTAATGTAATCCTGATTATTACTTGGTCTAAATTCTTGTTTTCATGCTGTTTTTCTTGATTGGATTTCATTAAAGAATCTCGTCGAAAATGTGCTTTGTCCTAAAAATCCTTATAGGTGACTTAAATATAGTTCAGGGTTCTGTCCTTTCAATTTGTCCTAAAATCCTTATAGGTGACTTAAATATCCTGGCACTTTTAGGGGCGACCCCGAAAGAATTAGGGGCGACACAAATAGACAAAAAAGGTCACCCAAACGTAAATCTAAGCTACCCCTTATCTTCGATTTTTCGAAATGGCCAATATGCCCTATATATAATCGGTAGGCAACACCATGTCGGCAGGTTAAGGTGAATCGGTAGGTTAAATCAAATTATGCCTAACAGGTATTATTGTAGATACTTCGGCCAATAATCCACTTTTATAATCGGTAGCTTATCCAACTTGTAATACTCGATATAAGACTCTAAATATTCAATCCTGGCCAAAATTCCTGGGTTTTGAGGGTGGGAGCCAACCATAACCACTTTGGAGTGGGTAGTGGATGTAGCCATAATCGGAAGCCTAATAGGTTACATAAAACTACCGATTATAAGTTGCCCCAAAATGAGTTTTCCTAAAATCCTTCACGTAATGAATTTGAAATCTACCATAATCGGTAAGGTATATAATTATATAACCTGCGATTATACACGAGCTTGAATCCAACCTTTGCCATGTTTCATGGGTTTTGAGTGTACCATGACCCACGACTCATAACCACTTGGTTCGTGTTTTGGATGTAGCGTTAACGGGGAGTTACATATATTACCAAACCATCCGATTATGGGTTGCCCCAAAAATGAGCTTTTTTCTAAAATCCTTTCTTTGTGATGAATTTTTTGAAATATACCATAATCGGTAGAGTTAACAACTTAAAACCTCTAGAATATAAGGAGCCGGATTCGAACCCTTTCCAAATTCCATAGGTTTGAGGGTGAGCCGAGGCATAACCATGTGGTTCGTGATTTGGATGTAGCCAATTAAGTAAGCCAAACAATTTCACAACTACAAGACATAAAGTTGCCCCAAAATGAGTTTTTCAAAAATCCTTCATGATGAATTTTGAAATCTACGATGTCAGTAGAGTTAACAACTTAAACCTATAGATTATAATGAGCCCGGATCAACCTTGCCAAATTCCATAGGTTTGAGTGCCTGAGCGGGCATGACCATGTGGTTACCGTGATTTGGATACATCCGTAAGTAAGCCAAATAGAGTTACACAACCTACAGATTATAGGGTTGCCCCAAAATGAGTTTTTTTCAAAAACCATTTTTTTAAAATTTTTGAAGCTGTTTCATAATCGGGATATACTCA
Organism: Papaver armeniacum; assembly: GCA_023531295.1. Taxonomy (NCBI): domain Eukaryota; kingdom Viridiplantae; phylum Streptophyta; class Magnoliopsida; order Ranunculales; family Papaveraceae; genus Papaver; species Papaver armeniacum. The sequence goes on from JAJJWW010010024.1 coordinate 45,593, forward strand.
ACACATACCTACAGATTGGCTGGTTTTCCAAGATATCACCTACGTCAAATTAGCGGGTTGCCCCGATTTAAACCAACTTTAAGAAATAACCGTTGTAGTTTTGAAAAAGAAAAAGAGTCGTTGACCCTAAACCTATATAAGAAACTCATATCTATCAACCCACTGCAACAAACTCTTTCCTCTCTTGGTTCTAATTTTTAAAACCAAAAACATTGATATTGCTTTTATAGAAGAAGAAGATTGTCTTATTTATAGAGCGTGGGTTTGTAATTGCTCATGATCGTGTTCACAAGCTCTACAAACGGAATCAAGAGCAGTTATGGAACCGTATTCTAATGGTATTTGAGGCGTTAGATGGTAATAGAATTCTAAGATCGCCCAATGACATTAAGATGAGAAAAAGGATGCGGTCGACAAAGGAGATCGACAAACTTGAAGATGAAGAACGATTTGTTAGGGACGCTTTTTCTTGGTGGACGTATGAAAACGAGCAAGTATCTTTATAACTTTGACTCATATTAACATAAGTTAGTACTAAATTGTTACTCATTCATAATTCCAGAGAAATCTTCTTGATATCAGGTGCTAAGATATGGACCTCTCACGAAACGATTTGAACATGAAGGATGTTACAAGATCAAGAGGACAATTTACGTGGTGTTTGGGCGTTATGATCTTTTTACTTTTATGGTCAATTAGGAGTATGGATTTAGGTGCTGACGAAATTGTAGGTTAAGGTCAGTTGAACTTTATGTAATGGATGTAATCGGAGGATTATTAATATGAAAAATGATTATAAAGAAACTAAGCGTATTTTGTTAAGCAAACTACTGGAATTAAAATATTCGGTTATCTTATGTGTCAACTTTGTTTCCGATTATGGTGTTATTTGGGGAAAACATAAGTTCTTTCACATAGAATATCGGATATTAACAAAACTAAACCTCGGGATTCATTTTTATTTGAAAGTTAAGGTGAAACTTTACCCTCCGATTATGGTGTTGTTTGGTTCCAGAAACCATAGTGTTTTTGTAGAATAATCGGAAATTAACAAAACATAAAACTATGTATTAACAATATTCGAGTCGGTGCACAATTACCTTCCGATTATGGTGTTGTTTGGTTCTAAAACGAAGTTTTTTTACATAGAATATTCGGAAGTGAACATTGCAAATAAACTAAAATTCTTTGTTATTCAAGTGAAGGTGCACATTTACCTTGGGTGTGGTGTTGTTTGGATACGAGGAAAACAAGTTTTCTTTACACATGATAATCGGAAACGATATTAGCAATCCTCCGATTCGACCAAATATTTTGCAAAATTTAATCGGTAGGTTAATAACATATAACCCTACTGATTTGACTAAAAAATGGAACATCCGAGAATCGGTAGGTTAATATATAAACTTATCTTATTGTGTTCCAAAATTCAACACTTTCATGTCTCTTCATGTGATTCGCTTAAGTAGTCATTAAGAACATAAAATGTGTAAAATAACTATTCTTAATCCATAAACATAACGTAACAACTAATATTCCACACAAACTTTGAAACTGACATAATCCGACATAATCCAATCATTTATGGGTAAAAATCGTTTACGCTGATTTCCCTCGGGTAATTTCGGTAGGTGAGTGAGAAATTGGTTCAAACCCTAAACAAATGTCTTGCACGTGAGCACTTTATAGATCTGGAGAGATCAACTGCACAAGTCAGAGCTAAACCAAGAAATGGCGTTCAGACTTCTGCTTCGGTCACAAAGTGGAGGAGAAGGGTTGATTTGGGGAGGAAGCAAAGAAAGGTGTTGAGAGTAGTATCTCGACTTGTATCGTAAAGTGAAAGCTGCCAGGAAGCTTGCAAGAGATGAAAGCTTTTGGGAGAGCTTGCAAAGTTGCCTTTCGAGTGTAGTATTTTTCTCCACCGAGACTTGTTGAAAACTGTGGAAATAAAGACCTATTTATACAAGTCGAGATTGAAACGCACTGGCCTCTTTGAAGGAAGAGAGTAAAAGGGTGAAATAATGGGAGGAGGTGGTAAAGAGTGGTTTAATGGGTGAAAACGTTTTTCACCATTATTTCCTCTTTTATTTGACCGCTTTATTCCTTTTCACGCTTTCTTAATGTGAGCGTAGTGTACGCCGCATGTCAGTGACCGCCAAAACCAAAACCCTAAAGAAGCATCCCCAGTTTGTGTTGATGTATTTCAGTGTTGGTTGCATCTTGAGTGCAAGTGGCGCTGCTAGTGGCGCGTGTGGCATGTGCCAATGGCATGTGCGGAATGCCTTGTGGTAGGTTGCGCAGTTTGCAAGTTAGGCTACCAGCGTGTGTGTTTGGCATGTGCCAATGGCATGTGCGGAATGCCTTGGTGGTAGGTTGCAAGGTTTGCAAGTTAGGCTACCAGCGTGTGTGTGTTTGGCATGTGCCAATGGCATGTGCGGAATGCCTTGTGGTAGGTTGCAGGTTTTGCAAGTTAGGCTACCAGCGTGTGTGTTTGGCATGTGCCAACGGCATGTGCGAATGCCTTGGTGGTAGGTGGCACGGTTTTCAAGTTAGGCTACCAGCGTGTGTGTTTGGCATGTGCAATGGCATGTGCGGGAATGCCTTGGTGGTAGGTTGCACGGTTTGCAAGTTAGGCTACCGGCGTGTGTGTGTTTGGCATGTGCGGCCATGTTGACCTAGTTGCAAGTCTTGCAAGCCTAGGGCGCTATACGCGTGGGCCAAAGGCATAGCGGCTTGGAAATATGGCTTGCGACACGTGTTGGCATGTGCCAATGGCACGTGCACGGCCATGTTGGCCTAGTTGCAAGTCTTGCAAACCTAGGGCACTATATTTGGCGTGGGCCAAAGGCATAGCGGCTTGGAAATATGGCTTGCGACACGTGTTTGCATGTGCCAATGGCGCGTGCGACCATGTTGACCTAGTTGCAAGTCTTGCAAGCCTAGGGCGCTATATTTGGCGTGGGCCAAAGGCATAGCGGCTTGGAAATATGGCTTGCGACACGTGTTGTCATGTGCCAATGGCACGTGCGGCCATGTTGTCCTAGTTGCAAGTCTTGCAAGCCTAGGGCGCTATGTTTGGCGTGGGCCAAAGGCATAGCGGCTTGGAAATATGGCGTACACACGTGTTGGCATGTGCCAATGGCACGTGCGGCCATGTTGACCTAGTTGCAAGTCTTGCAAACCTAGGGCGCTATATTTGGCGTGGGCCAAAGGCATAGCGACTTGGAAATATGGCTTGCGACACGTGTTGGCATGGGCCAATGGCACGTGCGGCCATGTTGACCTAGTTGCGAGTCTTGCAAACCTAGGGCGCTATATTTGGCGTGGGCCAAAGGCATAGCGACTTGGAAATATGGCTTGCGACACGTGTTGGCATGTGCCAATGGCACGTGCGGCCATGTTGACCTAGTTGCAAGTCTTGCAAACCTAGGGCGCTATATTTGGCGTGGGCCAAAGGCATAGCGCTTGGAAATATGGCTTGCGACCACGTGTTGGCATGTGCCAATGGCACGTGCGGCCATGTTGACCTAGGTTCAAGTCTTGCAAGCCTAGGGCGCTATATTTGGCGTGGGCCAAAGGCATAGCGGCTTGGAAATATGGCTTGCGACACGTGTTGGCATGTGCCAATGGCACGTGCGGCCATGTTGACCCAGTTGCAAGTCTTGCAAACCTAGGGCACTATATTTGGCGTGGGCCAAAGGCATAGCGGCTTGGAAATATGGCTTTGCGACACGTGTTGGCATGTGCCAATGGCGCGTGCGACCATGTTGACCTAGTTGCAAGTCTTGCAAGCCTAGGGGGCGCTATATTTGGCGTGGGCCAAAGGCATAGCGGCTTGGAAATATGGCTTACGACACGTGTTGTCATGTGCCAATGGCACGTGCGGCCATGTTGTCCTAGTTGCCAAGTCTTGCAGCCTAGGGCGCTATATTTGGCGTGGGCCAAAGGGCATAGCGGCTTGGAAATATGGCTTGCGACACGTGTGGGCATGTGCCAATGGCACGTGCGGCCATGTTGACCTAGTTGCAAGTCTTGCAAACCTAGGGCGCTATATTTGGCGTCGGCCAAAGGCATAACGGCTTAGAAATATGGCTTGCGACACGTGTTGGCATGGGCCAATGGCACGTGCGGCCATGTTGACCTAGTTGCGAGTCTTGCAAACCTAGGGCGCTATATTTGGCGTGGGCCAAAGGCATAGCGACTTGAAATATGGCTTGCGACACGTGTTGGCATGTGCCAATGGCACGTGCGGCCATGTTGACCTAGTTGCAAGTCTTGCAAACCTAGGGCGCTATATTTGGCGTGGGCCAAAGGCATAGCGCTTGGAAATATGGCTTGCGACACGTGTTGGCATGTGCCAATGGCACGTGCGGCCATGTTGACCTAGTTGCAAGTCTTGCAAGCCTAGGGCGCTATATTTGGCGTGGGACAAAGGCATAGCGGCTTGGAAATATGGCTTGCGACACGTGTTGGCATGTGCCAATGGCACGTGCGGCCATGTTGACCTAGTTGCAAGTCTTGCAAACCTAGGGCGCTATATTTGGCGTGGGCTAAAGGCATAGCGGCTTGGAAATATGGCTTGCGACACGTGTTGGCATGTGCCAATGGCACGTGCATCCATGTTGACCTAGTTGCAAGTCTTGCAAACCTAGGGCACTATATTTGGCGTGGGCCAAGGCATAGCGGCTTGAAATATGGCTTGCGACACGTGTTGGCATGTGCCAATGGCACGTGCGGCCATGTTGACCTAGTTGCAAGTCTTGCAAACCTAGGGCGTTATATTTGGCTTGGGCCAAAGGCAGGCGGCTTTGAATATGGCTTGCGACACGTGTTGGCATGTGCCAGCGGCACGTGCGGCCATGTTGACCTAGTTGCAAGTCTTGCAAACCTAGGGCGCTATATTTGGCGTGGGCAAAGGCATAGTGCTTGGAAATATGGCTTGCGACACGTGTTGGCATGTGCCAATGGCACGTCCGGCCATGTTGACCTAGTTGCAAGTCTTGAAAGCCCTAGGGCGCTATATTTGGCGTGGCCCAAAGGCATAGCGGCTGGAAATATGGCTTGCGACACGTGTTAGCATGTGCCAATGGCACGTGCGCCATGTTGACCTAGTTGCAAGTCTTGCAAGCCTAGAACGCTATATTTGGCGTGGGCCAAAGGCATAGCGGCTTGGAAATATGGCTTGCGACACGTATTGGCATGTGCCAATGGCACGTGCGGCCATGTTGACCTCGTTGCAAGTCTTGCAAGCCTAGGGCGCTATATTTGGCGTGGGCAAAGGCATAGTGGCTTGGAAATTTGGCATTGTTGCCATGGTGCGCAGGTGCGGCTTGGTTTTGGCATTGTTGCCATGGTGCGCGATATGCGGCTTGGTTTGGCATTGTTGCCATGGTGCGCAGTATGCGGTTGGCTTGGCATCTTTGCCATGGTGCGCAGTGATATGCGGCTTGGTTTGGCATTCTTTGCCATGGTGCGCGGGGGTGCGGCTTGGTTTGGCATTCTTGCCATGGTGCGCGGTGCGCTTGGTTTGGTATTGCTGCCATGGTGCGCAGGGTGCGGCTTGGTTTGGCATTGCTGCCATGGTGCGCAGGGTGCGGCTTGGTTTGGCATTGTTGCCGTGGTGCGCAGGGTGGGCTTGGTTTGGCATTGTTGCCATGGTGCGCAGTATGCGGCTTGGTTTATGCGGCTTGGTTTGGCATTGTTGCCATGGTAGGGATGATGCGGCTTGGTTTTGGAATTAGGGTTACGTGTTGAAAACACTAATCTGGTATTCTAAAAAATACCCCTATTAATTATTTACACTGAGTTAAATGCTCTTAGTTAATGTGTTGCGGGTCGCACTAGGTCATGGGGTTTTACGATTTCACCCTTGTCTAAAACCACCATCAACATTAAGTCCCTGCTTTAGCTCGGAACAGGGGCTTTGTTGCGAGGTAAGCATAAGATGGTGACAAACTATTAACAGCAAACCGTAAAGAAAATTGAAGGAGGCTTGTATGACCTTTTATAAATAGGATTTGGAATCCTTGCCTCTGGTAGTTTTGCACAAATCAGGAGGCTGGCACAATTGGTGGGCCCGATGCAGCTTAGGCGACGTTGGGAAGTTGGCGTGAGTTGGGAAACTGAGTGGGCTAGCTGGTGGGACCGAGCGCAAGTGTAGAAGCGTGCGTGCTTGCGGAGTCGGCGCAATTGGCGGGGTCGGTGCAGCTTGGGCGACGTTGGGAAGTTGGCGTGAATTGGGAAACCGAGTGTGCTAGTTTGGTGGGGCGGCACAAAGTGTAGAAAAGGTGCGTGCTTGTAAGCGTGACTTGTGCGGCCATTGGGAGGTCGGCGCAATTGGTGGGGCCGGTGCAACTTGGAAACCGTGCTTGCGGGCGTGATGTGAGCGGCATTGGGAAGTCGAACCCTTTGTGGGCCGTTTCTTACACGCGTGATTTTGGTGAAAAGGGAAATCCTTCCCTATTCCAAAGTCTTTCACGCCTATATATATAAGTCTCCCTTTCTCCCCATCCCGCGCTTTATTCTTCTCTTTTCATACTAGCGAAAGAGAAACCGACTCCGTGCATGTCTTCTTGAGTACTCTTCTCTCTCTTTTTTTTTTTTTTTTTTTTTTTTTTTTTTTGGTACGATTATGTGTCGGGGGAGATAACTTCGTCTTTCTCGGTTTGTTTTGTGCAGATATCTTATTACCAAATTGTTATGAAGGAATTCGATAAGATGTTACTGAACCACATTTCACTTCGTCGAAGGATGCTCATAATTCCAAACCGAACACAGATGATGAATTCTTCACTAGAGCCCTCGCCGCTCGGAAGAATCACCCAGGTTTCATGCCAATTTTGCTAACCGGTGCCGAGGATGAAAGAAGACACGTTTGGTTCGCGAGAGAGCACCATTCGGTTTTGTCTTCATAAAGGGTATATTCCTCTTCCAACATTGACTTCGAGGATGTGTCAAAGTCCATTGCGTTCTTTTGTGAGATAGGTTGAGTTCATGGTGAGCGGAGCGTATAAATACCAACTTGACTCGGCGCAGTCATTGATCTTGTCAAGACTTGATAAATCTCCAGATTAGGAAGGACATCCCGGGCTTGGTTGCTTTCATCTCCAGATGGTGTTCGGACACCCATACAATCATATGTAGATGGGGTGAGATAACTTTCTCCTTGGAGAGTGTGGCTCTCTTGCTGAATCTTCCGGTAACCGGGAATCTTAGAATCCAATTATCTCGAAAGTGAGGTGAAGATGCGGGATGACACGGCGCCCAAGTTGGGGATTTTGCTCGGAAAAGACTCCATTCTTGAAGTCGAAGGATTCTGCCCGGAAAGAGGATGAAAGGTGCCCTTACGGTTGGTGGATATCTCAATGGTTTCCGGACGAGTTGGAGCCTGAAGCAGAAGCTGTGATATTCATGTCGCAAAGCATTTTGGCTCTTTGGTTATCCGAGAGACATTTTTGATGACGGTTACGGCAAGAAAGGAATAAGGCTGGAGTGTTAGAGATTGTGTGAAGTTGGCAAAGGGTGAAGTTCTTCCCATTGGCAAGTTGTTCCTTGGTTCCTGTATGTGCATCTGGATCACCTAGTTGCGAAACATGCAAGTTTGAATGGTTTCATGAAAGTGGATTCATATGTGCACGTTGCTTTTCTGCAAGTCTGGCTATGGGAGCACTTCGAGAAGTATGCTCGCAAACCGTTGCCTTCGCTTCCAGTGAGTTGGGGCTCGAATTCTTCGATGGGTGAACAGGCCCAAGAGTTGGCGTGAGCTTGGTTAGTTTTCTTGATAAGTTGCATGAAATCAATTTTCGTCCATGGGGGCCGATCCATAAGTCGGTGACTCAAATGGACACCTTTGCTTCTTGCTTCACTCACGTCTTTGTCTTCGATGACGATTTGAGTGTTGAGTGAAAACCTGTTCATTCGTTAGCTGCTCGCCTGGGTTATATACCGTCTTTCTTCGTGGGATCTTTCCAGATAACGCTTATAATATTGACCGTCTTTGCTCGTCACATGGGTTTCGATCAGGGGTGCCTCTTGTTTACCGGCGGTGATCCCTAAGGATTCGTTGCGTGTCGCCTTTGACGCCAGATGTCCTTGAGCCGGGTATCCGTCTTCCCTTCTTTCAAATGGGAAGAGTAACTTGACGACCTTGGCTATAATGAGTTTTGGTGCGACGAGTTTATTATGATCCGAGATTTTGTGAATAACGTGGTGGAAACGTTCGGTGCAAACCTTCCCAGCAGTTTTGAAGAAGTATCCAATGTTGAGAGATCCCAAGCGAAAGTTGCCTAGCATTCGGAAAGTCCCCAGGCAAAGAACGGAGAACGAAGAATCGTCTTTGGCGGGTTCGGACGGTTTCACAAGATCCTCCCACGGCTCTTGTGTCTTTGATTCTTCCAATAACCGGTATGTGTCGCCTCTTCATTGGTTTGTCTCAAAACACGTGAATTTTGGCCGAGAACATGTGTCTTGTTTCCTTCTGGGCTTGGTAGTGTTAATGCTTTCGCCGCCTTGCCCTTGCACGTTGCCAGACGGCAGTTTCTTCAAGGAATTCCGGCAAGACAGAGCCTACTCATAGCGGTGATGAGTGGGAGAAAGAAGAAAGTTCAACGAGCGAGAGTGATTCCTCCGGGGCAAAGACTGGTTCTTCTTCGGGAAGTGGTTCGGTGAGTTTGCGCTTCTTTTCTTTCTTCTTCTTGTTTCTTCTTTTGAAAAATGTCTAACTCAAGTTTGCGGGGAGGAATCCGGTTCGGAGGACGATTCTGGGGTGGAGTCACACGAAAACTTGCCTTTGGTGACCACCATAGGTGACTTGGAGATGGGGGTTAGCCAATTTAGGCACGACGTGGTTCAAACGGTGGATGATTCTCGATGGTTGTTGCCGTAGACATGTAAGAAGACCCTTTGCGAGTCGTGAGGCCACTTGCGGGCGCCATTTTGATCCCCGTACTTGGTTCCTTATCCGAGGTCATGTCTTTGGTTGGCGGCTTTAGCGTGTCGACTAAGCATGAGGCGTTGTACACCGAATCTGGGAGAAGCACGGACATATGGCTACAACCAAGAAAGTCACTAGTCGATTTGCGCTGGTTAGGCGTGTGGAAGAGGCTTTATCTTCCATCGAGGATATGCGTGGTGACTGGTCACACCGTTCAAGACGTTATTGCCGACCCGGGAGCACCATCGCGACGTGTGCGTAGAAAATGAGTTCAACACTTCGTGGTTTGTCGAAGGCCTTGCCGAGATCCAAAAGTTGAAAGATGCAGCAATCGAAAGCTTTTCCGCCGAGGAGATTGCCCTGACAAGAGATGGAACTCAAAAGCTTTCCAAGATGTTGACTATGAAGAGAGCGCTCTTGAAGACGCAGTTAACTTTCTCCAAGAAGAGCAGACTTCTGTTGGACGATTTTCCTTGAACGTTTCTCTGTTAAACTTTCATTTAGGTTTTTTTTTTTTTTTTTTTGAAAGACATATTGGATGTCTGGTTCAAAACTTGATCTTTGAAAGACAAATTGGTAACTTTTAGGGTATTGGATCATTTAGGATGAATGGTTTTGATAATATGACTTCTGATTATGTTTTGGGAAAAGAATATTGCTTTTATGAAAGTGTGTGCTAGCAATAGGCACAAGACTTCGAGTAGTATGTGGTTTACTAAGAACCTAAAATAGATTGTATATCTTGCCCGATCTGAATTTACTCACTTCATAGGTTTTGCGAACACGCCCTCTCCATGTAAAAGGCGGTTTTGATGGCGGTTTTTGGTAGCATCTTCGATTGAGTAATATCATCTTGACAAGTCCCCATTTTCTTGTGTAGTTTTTACAACTAATAACCTAAGGTCGTCTCGGTAGTTGAGTCGGATTAGTCGCCTTCCCTACCATCTTGATATCACGGGTCGAAGAACGAGATCGACAATACGATATTGTAGCCGAGATAGATCAATCCTCATTGTGGTCGCCAATTGTTTATGGGTAAAAATCGTTTCTGTGATTTCGGTAATTTCGGTAGGTGAGTGAGAAGCGATTCAAACCCTAAACAAATGTGCTGCACGTGAGCACTTTATAGATTCGAGAGATCAACTTCGTACAAGTCCGGCCTAAACCAAGAAATGGCCGTTCCGGACTTGCTTGATCACAAAGTGGAGGAGAAGGGTTGATTTGGGGAGGAAGCAAAGAAAGGTGTTGAGGAGAGTAGTATCTCGACTTGTATCAGAAAGTGAAAGCTAAGGAAGTTTGCAAGAGATGAAAGTTTTTTGGGAGAGCTTGCAAAGTTGCCTTTTCGAGAGTGTAGTATTTTTCTCCCGACCGAGACTTGTTGTCCTGGGTGGAAATAGGTAAGACCTATTTATACAAGTCGAGATTGAAACGTACCACTGGACTCATGAAGGAAGAGAGTAAAGGGTGAAATAATGGGAGGAGGTGGTAACCGCATGGTTTAATGGGTGAAAACGTTTTTCACCATTATTTCCTCTTTTATTTGACCGCTTTATTCCTTTTCACGCTTTCTTAATGTGAGCGTAGTGTACGCCGCATCTTGTGACCGCCAAACCAAAACCCCAAAGAAGCATCCCCCAGTTTGTGTTGATGTCTCGAGTGTTGGTTGCATCTTGAGTGAAAGTGGCGCGCTAGTGGCGCGTGTGGCATGTGCCAATGGTATGTCATGAATGCCTTGGTGGTAGGTTGCGCGGTTTGCAAGTTAGGCTACCAGCGTGTGTGTTTGGCATGTGCCAATGGCATGTGCGGAATGCCTTGGTGGTAGGTTGCACGGTTTGCAAGTTAGGCTACCAGCGTATGTGTTTGGCATGTGCCAATGGCATGTGCGGAATGCCTTGGTGGTAGGTTGCACGGTTTGCAAGTTAGGCTACCAGCGTGTGTGTTTGGCATGTGCCAATGGCATGTGCGGAATGCCTTGGTGGTAGGTTGCACGGGTTGCAAGTTAGGCTACCGGCGTGTGTGTTTGGCATGTGCCAATGGCATGTGCGGAATGCCTTGGTGGTAGGTTGCACGCTTTGCAAGTTAGGCTACCAGCGTGTGTGTTTGGCATGTGCCAATGGCATGTGCGGCCATGTTGACCTAGTTGCAAGTCTTGCAAGCCTAGGGCGCTATATTTGGCGTGGGCCAAAGGCATAGCGGCTTGGAAATATGGTGTGCGACACGTGTTGGCATGTGCCAATGGCACGTGCGGCCATGTTGACCTAGTTGCAAGTCTTGCAAACCGGGGCACTATATTTGGCGTGGGCCAAAGGCATAGCGGCTTGGACATATGGCTTTGCGACACGTCTTGGCATGTGCCAATGGCGCGTGCGACCATGTTGACCTAGTTGCAAGTCTTGCAAGCCTAGGGCGCTATATTTGGCGTGGGCCAAAGGCATAGCGGCTTGAAATATGGCTTGCGACACGTGTTGGCATGTGCCAATGGCACGTGCGGCCATGTTGACCTAGTTGCAAGTCTTGCAAGCCTAGGGCGCTATATTTGGCGTGGGCCAAAGGCATAGCGGCTTGGAAATATGGCTTGCGACACGTGTTGGCATGTGCCAATGGCACGCGCGGCCATGTTGACCTAGTTGCAAGTCTTGCAAGCCTAGGGCGCTATATTTGGCGTGGGCCAAAGGCATAGCGGCTTGGAAATATGGCTTGCGACACGTGTTGGCATGTGCCAATGGCACGTGCGGCCATGTTGACCTAGTTGCAAGTCTTGCAAACCTAGGGCGCTATATTTGGCGTGGGCCAAAAGGCATAGCGGCTTGGAAATATGGCTTGTGACACGTGTTGGCATGTGCCAATGGCACGCGCGGCCATGTTGACCTAGTTCCAAGTCTTGCAAACCTAGGGCGCTATATTTGGCGTGGGTTAAAGGCATAGCGCTTGGAAATATGGCTTGCGACACGTGTTGGCATGTGCCAATGGCACGTGCGGCCATGTTGACCTAGTTGCAAGTCTTGCAAGCCTAGGGCGCTATATTTGGCGTGGGCCAAAGGCATAGCGGCTTGGAAATATGGCTTGTGACACGTGTTGGCATGTGCCAATGGCACGTGCGGCCATGTTGACCTAGTTGCAAGTCTTGTGTGACCTAGGGCGCTATATTTGGCGTGGGCCAAAGGCATAGCGGCTTGGAAATATGGCTTGCGACACGTGTTGGCATGTGCCAATGGCACGTGCGGCCATGTTGACCTAGTTGCAAGTCTTGCAAACCTAGGGCACTATATTTGGCGTGGGCCAAAGGCATAGCGGCTTGGAAATATGGCTTGCGACACGTGTTGGCATGTGCCAATGGCGCGTGCGACCATGTTGACCTAGTTGCAAGTCTTTCAAACCTAGGGCGCTATATTTGGCGTGGGCCAAAGGCATAGCGGCTTGGAAATATGGCTTACGACACGTGTTGGCATGTGCCAATGGCACGTGCGGCCATGTTGACCTAGTTGCAAGTCTTGCAAGCCTAGTCGCTATATTTGGCGTGGGCCAAAGGCATAGCGGCTTGGAAATATGGCTTGCGACACGTGTTGGCATGTGCCAATGACACGTGTGGCCATGTTGACCTAGTTGCAAGTCTTGCAAGCCTAGGGCGCTATATTTGGCGTGGGCCAAAGGCATAGCGGCTTGGAAATATGGCTTGCGACACGTGTTGGCATGTGCCAATGGCACGTGCGGCCATGTTGACCTAGTTGCAAGTCTCGCAAGCTTAGGGCGCTATATTTGGCGTGGGCCAAAGGCATAGCGGCTTGGAATTTTGGCATTGTTGCCATGGTGCTAGGTGCGTCTTGGTTTTGGCATTGTTGCCATGGTGCGCTTGATATGCGGCTTGGTTTGGCATTGTTGCCATGGTGCGCAGTATGCGGCTTGACTTGGCATTGTTGCCATGGTGCGCAGTATGCGGCTTGGTTTGGCATTGCTGCCATGGTGCGCAGGGTGCGGCTTGGTTTGGCATTGCTTCCATGGTGCGCAGGGGCGGCTTGGTTTGGCATTCTTTGCCATGGTGCGAGGGTGCGGCTTGGTTTTGGCATTGCCATGGTGCTGGGCAGATGCGGCTTGGTTTGGCATTGTTGCCATGGTGCGCCGTATGCGGCTTGGTTTAGTATTGTTGCCATGGTGCGCAGTATGCGGCTTGGTTTGGCATTGTTGCCATGGTGCGCAGTGTGCGGCTTGGTTTTGGAATTAGGGTTACGTATTTGAAAACCTAATCGGTATTTTGAAAAAATACCCCTATTAATTATTTACACCTGAGTTAAATGCTCTTAGTTAATGTGTTGCGGGTCGCACTAGGTCATGGGGTTTTATGATTTTACCCCTTGTCTAAAAACCACCATCAACACCAACATAAACAAAGTTATCCATAAAGTTTACGAAAAACATCGAGATTTTACTACATAGAAAGTTTACTTGTTCCTTTTTGCTTTGATTTTGCGACCTTTACCTGCTCTACGACTTGGACCAGCATCATCATGGGTTTCATCAACTTGAGTGCTTGATGAAGCCCGAGTTCTTTTGTTCACCTTGGTTGTAGGTTTCTTTTGCAATTTTTCCCCGAACTGAGATGCATACTCCTCATTGTCAACGTTATCAATCAACTGTTGGTGCTTTTTTTCTTCTCAATTGAAACAGGCTCTCCGGACTTTATACAATCAGTGCACCATTTCGACAAACGCTTGAACCTGTTCATCTGTTTTAAAACATAGCATACCATCAAAAGGTTATTACTCTATTTTGACCCATAATATTAAACTAAATTAACAAAACAATACGTACCAATCTATCAAAACCCGCAGCTTCTCTTTGAGGATACTCTTGTACGAAGTCGGGCTTTGCTTTAAGATCACGGATTACACGAATATGAGAAACATTGCGGTACCAATCCATATAGTTGGGAGCATTTTCAAAACCTTGGTTGGCTGCCCTTCCTTGGTTGATCAAGTAATGCGCCCTTCTATCCCAGTGGAATTTACAGGATGGTGAACCCTTGTGAACCACCGTGATAGAATCTTTATCGGACTCGCAGTGCTCGGATCCAAAGTGAAATTGCCATGGATTTCCACCTTTGGTATACCTTGTACAAAACCGTGTTGTCGCATCACCCTTGAGGCATTGTACATCACATATCCCGGGGGTGCCACAACGGTCCAAAATAAAGTGCCAAATCGGATCGACCCGCCATATGTCCAGTAGCTCGGTATTCCTTGTATGGATCAAAGCATACGTCTTGGGCATTAAGTGAGTCCAAAATCTCCCTCAAACGAATCAGGTGATGCTCCTTCGTCCTAGAATGGTTGTCATCGAAGACGTACTTTCTTCTATAGGGTCACCTTTCTCCCACGTTGGGTTTCAATGGCCAATCCCAAGATAGGGAAGTGGTCGTAGATCCAAGTCTATAATGTCATTTTTGCAAGTATTAGGAAATTGATTCTTCAATAGTATAAAAAAAATAAAAAAAGAACCAAGTATGTGGAGTTAATAAACAATACCTCGTAGAAGACTGCGTTCCGGCCACTTGGATAATTCCAAGCCTCGACGCTTTTCTCAACTCTTCCATCAACCACGCAAGGCATGCCGTGCCCCAAGAGTACTCATGCACTTTATCGAGAGGATCCGGAAGTTGTAAAAGGTTGGCGTCGACCTGATTGCCCCAGTATTGGGGAAAATGACACATCCCAATACACATAGGAGATATGCGGTGGCCGCGTGGTTGACTTGCTCGTCCGTTAAAGTTCCTTTCTCTTCTTTATCCTTGGTGCTCTTGAACATATCCATCAGAGTACCCATGTTGAAGCTAGGTCTAGTTCTATACTTCATGCATCTTATGAACTCGTTGTTGATGTTTCTTCATCCCAACCCAAACACTTCTTAGTCGAGATCATAAAGATTCCTCCATTCCAACCGCTAGTGAACTCGGCCCTAACACCCTTGCCATGGACGGGAGTTTAAGAATCTGCTCAACATCATCCTGGGGTTATCGTCATCTCCCCAAACGGCATATGGAAGGTGTCGGTCTCGGGATAAAGTCTCTCCACAAACGCTCGATATAGCCACCCGGTCATGTTCCAACATTGAGTTCTCCGCAGCATTGGCCAACCCCGAATTCGCAATAATGGTCTTGAACCTTTCACATTCATCCTCCAAAGGCCAATCTAGCATTTTTGTTGGTGCGGCGGTCGCTTTGAGTAAACGAACCGCATCGGAATGATACTATTAAACACATGACAAGTTAAAAAATAAAATTAAAATAACCTAAAACTACAACCCTTAAAAGTATTACGGAGAAAAACATAATAAGTTAATAAAATGGATACGATCATTACCTCAGTTTCATATATTTCTCGGCCCGGGATTCTTTGTATCCAAATAACAATTGTCCTCCATCCTCCAGACAGCCCAAGGATTACACCTTCGGAATATCATTCACCTTCGGTTCATCTCTCGATAAGGTGTTTCGCTTTCTTTCGAGGAGGATTTTTCTTTTCGGCTTGTCCTACTTCTTCTACTTGTTCAATTTCTGGTTGTGATGGTGGAGCACTTGTTTGAACACCTTCTTGGATTGGTTGTGATTGAGAGGCACTTGGTTGAACACCTTCTTGGATTGGTTGTGATTGAGAGGCACTTGGTTGAACACCTTCTTGGATTGGTTGTGATTGAGAGGCACTTGGTTGAACACCGATTGAACCCGATTCGATTGAGGGGCACTAGGTTGAACAGACTTCTTGGCTTGCTTGTTGAGTTCCAACTTGACCACTTGAAGCGGCGTTAGCATCATAGCTCTCCTTGCACTAGTTTGTCGGGTTCGACGCGCCTATCCATCCTTGCACTAGCCGAGACAATTGCATCTTGGATGTTTTTACCTCGCCTATCCCTAAACAATAACAAAAAGTACAACAGGTTATGAAACTAAATATTCGGTTGGTTGATTTAACAAATTGCCTCCGATTACTCTCAATCGTAAGTATCAGTTCACCTAAAGCTACCGAATACGTATAATCGGAAACAAAATAAAATTTTTGGTTTTCGAATATGTTTATCTACACACAATAATCGGAAGCTAAAGTTCAACATAACCTCCAGAATACAAATAGTCGAAAGGCATAAAAAGTCCACCTACCGAATGCCACACAATCGGAATCCTCACAAAACTAATGTCTCACCGAATATGCGTCACTTTGTGTCTGAGAAACTAATCAAGTTGTTAGCCTAAACAATCGAAAGAAATTACGAATATATCACCCGATTATTGCGTCTCTAATACTTGTTCTTCCCTAGTATATTCGGAAGGAAAAATCACAATTAGCTTCCGATTATGATCGATTTAGGCCTCGGCAATGAAAAAGTTATATAATCGGTAGGATACCTAAATTTTTACCACCCGAATATGACAAATTTTCTCGTGAAATGAAGAGTTCGACCACAATCGGAAGATTATAACAATACCTAACCTACCCAGATTTGGGTAATGAAAAACCCTAAAATAAATAAACATGGATTCGTCCAATTGAAGCAATATAAACCAAATTAATGGTAGAATCTTACCTAATCGGCGCCATTTGAAGTTGCCCGAGAGTTTGGCTATCGGTACGCCTAGTTCATCGTCTTCGTGTTCTTCGGGTTCCCGAGTTAAAACCTCTTTATTACGGGCATGCAATCCTATATTCGGATCCTCACCGCGCACTACGTTTTTGGTTCGAGCTTTCTTACGTTCCCGTTTCTTTCATCTTTATAGAGAATAATCGACGATGATTCGATTCGACGATGAACGATGTATAGCGAGGAGAGGGGGAGAGTTTTTCTCTGCAATCGAAGGAAAGAGGAGAAGAGGAGTTGAAGTTGAAGTTGAAAAGAAAATGAAATGAATTTGAATTTAGGTCGACTTTGGTTTTATCTGTCAAACGGTTATTAATCGGAGGTAATACCACCTCATTAGCTACCGATTGTTGAGTAGCCCAAAATCGGTAGAGTGGGTTACTTATAACCCACCGATTATTGGAAGCCCCAAATTGATCATTGGCCAAATTCCCTAGGTTTTGAGGGGTGCGAGCCGACCATAACCATGTGGTTCGTGATTTGGATGTAGCCATAATCGGAAGCCAAATAGGTTACCCAACCTCCCGATTATAGGTTGCCCCAAAATGAGTTTTTTGAAAATCCTTCATTGCGGGAAATTTGAAATCTACCATAATCGGTAGGAATTGTTACTTTTACCATCCGATTATGGGAAGCCCTAAGTCGGTAGCTTAGACATTTTTTTATTTGTCCGATTATATAGGAGCCCCAAATTTCACCATTGCAAAATTCAAAAGATTTCTTATTTCTATACTTTAACAATCGGTAGTCTCGTGAGGTTATTTCCCTTCCGATTGTTATAGAATCCAGATGCGAGTTTGGCACAAAATCGATAATAATCGGTAGTATAACATAGTTACTAAGCTTCCGATTTATTTATAATAATCGGGCACAAAATAGCTTCCGATTGTGTAAGGGCATTAACGTATTCTCCGCGTTTTTGGACATCCCTTAACGGTGTATATGGGTTGGGAATAAAAAAGTCGCCCCTAATTCTTTCGGGGTCGGCCCTAAAAGTGCTAGGTTAAATATAATTATGCCAGGAATTTTCTGGATACTTTAGGGGTGCAAGGTATTAATTTTCCTGGAAACCCCTTTAAATGGTCTAATAGGAGTCATGGTTTGGAATTTATTCAATCTTGACTTGATAGGGCTTTAGGGAATTATAATTGGTTCTAATTTATTTCCTAACTCTCGTGTTTATCATCTTGCGCATGTTGCTAGTGATCCGTTTAGGGAGATTAATCCGGTTAGGAGACCTAGGAAATTTAATAGATGCTGGCTAAGAGACTCAGGATGTAATTAAGACTGTTGTTGAGGAATACTGGGAATGCAATACTCAAGGCTCTAAAGCCTTCAAGCATAAACAATCCCCAGAACAGGTCAGACATGCTCTTGGTAACTGGAATTCTCATAGCTTTGGTCACGCACAAACAAAAATCACATGTATTAATAATCAACTGGAGGGTCTCCATAGACAAGGTATTGATAACAATGACCACTATGATTACCGCTATGTTGCATACTTGGAAATATAATCCTTACAAAAATATTACTGAAACAATGAAATATAAGTAAAAGTTTATCGAGCAAAAAAAAAAAAAAAAAAAGTAAAAGTTTAGCCTGATTGGACCTCCATTTTGTAGTTCTTCTTTGACCTTAGCATTGTTCCCTAGTAAGTTGAGCGAGCTCCTTGCAAGTTGCAATTGAGATGAACATCCCACTCCAGAGTCTGGGTTGTAGCTATGCGGTCCCCTTACACTTTGCCATGAACTCTTACAGAGTTGCTTAGTCTTCAATTAGTTCTTCATGTGTGGTGTAGGCAAAAGATGGCAGTTGGGATTCAACAGGGGTTGGCTGCGAATTTTGCTAAGACTAAGAGTCTCGGGTTGAGGGAAGGTATTGCTCGATATCATCTGAATTTAGCAGAAACACCAGTCGAACTCAAACTACTTGCAGATACTAGATTAGTTAACGACAATTTTCTTTTTTTCCTATCAGCAGGCCTTTCACCAACAAGAGCTTTCAGCGAAACTAAACTGTTTATATGTGGAATTGCATCTACTATATTTCCATTATTACTGTATCCAATGTGTTGCTTAATCCCATGCTTTGGATCATAACAAACACACTCACCACCTTGCCACATTAAAAGTCCACCACCTTTAGTTATAGAGAGGGGTAATGGACATAGTTGTAGGAACACTGAACTCTTGATCCAACTCCAACTATGACATGCTTGCCCATTCACATCATTAACAGTTCTCTTTCTTAATAACCACACGTCATCTTTATGATCATGCAACAACCGTTCCAGAACACATAAGCATCCGTCCAATTCAAAAAACTCGAGGTAGAGAACATAATCATTTATATCAGGTGGCAAACTGATAAATTCACGAAAATTTTCATCAGCTACGTTGAAAGCCACTATTTTCCTGTCATAACACAACCAATAAATTTCACCATTCAAAAAGATACCCTTTTGAGTGGAAAATGGATAGCTGATATCATCTTTGTCTCTCCATCCCTCATCACTTGTACCACCAAGAGTATACACTTGAACCTGTTTTACAGCGTATACTCCCAAAATTCGGACAACCTTGTACTCATTAGTTGAATAATGGTAACCAAATCCGTACACGATACTCTTTGACGATCCCAAGAATTTGGAAGACAAAGGTACTCGTGCGTGACTGGGTTACAAATAGAGATTGGATCACCATCATTCTTGAAAGAACAACAAATCAACCCATTGCAAGAACTAATAATAACTTTGGAACGGCTTTGGAAATTGTTTTTCTTAATAGCAGGATGACTGATCCGCTTGATTGGCGGCATGTACAACCCTATTCGGTTTTCTTTATTATGGTTACCATGCTCGTGATAAAAAAGTGAAAAATAGGTGATTGAAGGATCCCTAACTATCAAAAGGAAGCCGTGGTCATGAACATAATGATCACCACCACCACAAATACGACGATATATGACATGTTGTAGGGCAAAATAAGGATCTTTAAGAATACTAAACCATGCTTTGCAAACTAGTTTACAGTCTACGATCGATTGAATAGGTAATCGGATAAATACCTGTGCCGCAATATCATGTGGTAATATCATCTCCATTCAGCAATCTCCACTGGCCCCTGCCTTTCAAATTCTCTGATGAGGATTAGAAGAACAAGTCGGGTTATAAAAAGCTGGACATATATATATATAGGATATAAGAGAATACGTAAGAAACTGAGAGTCTAGGTGAAACGGTATTTTAAAAGAAAAAAATTGCACCATCTCAAAAGAATCCGGGGGCTTAAAAGTAAAGATATTTAGTGAAACTTATTTTGCCTCTCATCAGCCAGAGCTTATTCAGTAAAAGTATAGGTATTAATTATTCTCTTCTTATCCTGTCAGGCCTTTCACCAACCAGAGCTTCCAACGAAACTAAACTGTTTGATTGTGGAATTGCCTCTGTTATTACTGTATCCACTGCGTTGCCCATGTTTCGGATCATAACAAAGACACTGACCAGCTTGCCAGATTAAATCTCCACCAGCTTTTGTGATAGAGAGAGGGGGTAATGGAAATAGTTCTAGGAAAGGAACCAATCTTAGCATGGGGCAAGAGCAATCTGGTCTGCCTAGTTACAGATTCAAGCTGCATAGTATATATACAAATCTGTGAGAAATCAGTCTGGCTTGGCATTCTAGTCTACGTAGTTACAGATTTATCAATTGGTCCAATCTTGCGTGGATCTCAATAAAAACACATAATTTGGACCATTACAAAACATGGTGCAGGTGAACTCAATCCAACAATACATAGCAAATCAGTGTGTTCGATAACATACTGGAACCAAAAATAAAGAAATGCAGAAATTTAAATTCTATCCTATTCAGAGAATTAGTTTTTAAGAAGAAAGAAAATTATACCTTTGAGAAGAAGACCACTTGAATTAATATCAAATATCGTGTATTACATAAAATCAAACCCATTACATGAACCTAAAAGATATAAATGGAGTGATTTAAAAAACCTTTTCCTATGTTGAATAGTAGTGACTTCGTGTAATAGGTTGATTCAATGTTTTGGATATGCCAACATTATCTGGATTCTTCAGGACGTCGCTTCTTTGAGACAACTTGAACTTATTAATCAAATATATCCTCTTATTACATAAAATCAAACCTTTACTTGAAACTAAAAGCATAAATGGAGGAGAGATTTATAAACATCGTTTTTCCCAACAGCTTTTAGGATCTAGTAATGGTTTGATCCAATGTTTTGGATATGCAAAGCTTATCTGGATTTTACATGAATGGTTTAGAGGGATATACATGAACTTCTATCCTGCATCTCTGAAACACTAATCTCATATCTGCTTTACATTGTTTCGGTTTCTTATCATTTTATAGTATGCAGGTATCCAAAAACCCTAACGAACCCTAATAAATTCGGAAACCCCTATATTAGCCTCTACAAAAGATATATTTACATATCTGATGCAGTCAACCTCAACCCAAAATTAAGGATCACATTGCTGAAATTACTGAAATTGACTTATGGAGGATGGCACGATTCTGAAGTTATCTTTCGGTTTTCTTTGACCTCCATGCCTGGTGTAAAACCGAGAGAGTTGTTCTCAGACTCAGAGTATAATAGAAAATCGTACCACACATGCAAGGAAGAAATTTAAGTGTTCAAATTTTTCGGTCTATAACCGTAGTACCAGCAAAATAGAATTACTCTGCGCAATCCAGTAAAACAAACACAAAATTGGTCAAAAAGACCAAAATCAACAATTTCTGGGTGAGAAAGACACTTAGGTTTTGATACTGTTTAAATAGCCAAAAATTAAAAAGATACTGTTTAAATGGACAAAAATTTTAAAATAGACAGGATGTAACCAATTTCATCTTGTCCATTTTCAAATATTTTTTTCTTATTTTTATTTTACACAGAATGCATCCAGTTTCATCCTTGCTATTTTTTAAGTATAAGCCCGGGATGAAATCCATTTCATCCTGGCTATTTTTTTTGGCTATTTCACCCGTACTTTTTTTTTACCCGTCCATTTGAACCGTGTTTTAAATTTTTTTGGACAAATGACCCATTTTCTCTAAAACAAATGGATGTTCATGCGCATGAACTCGTGTTTTGTTTTACCAGCAAAATAGAATTTACTCTGCGCAATCTGCTGCAAGTCTAGTAACCTACATTTATGCTGTATTGCATCTGCTTCACCTCTTTCTCCTCTTCCTCAATGGCCCGTGTGCTGCAAATTCAATTGTCTTGGAATCTACTCCGACAGCTTTCAGTGAAATAAGAGTAATCAAGTGTGGAATTCCATCAAATTCAGTACTCATACCCCCATCCAAATCCTTGATTAATGAATGATCAGGTTTGGTGTCATACCGACAAGGAATTGGATTAGTATTATAGACAAGCAAGCATTTCATATAAGTCTTGTATCATAAGATTGCTATTTGTAAGGACAAAAGGCTCAAAGTTATTATACTCGTTAATGTTGTCATCATTTCACAAGTTCCAGAGTTAATCTAAAGTTCAGAAAATCAGTTTCTGAGAGAAAAGAAAATTATACCTTTGAGAAGAAGACCACATGAATTAATCAAAATATCCTCTTAACTCCAACATACACGAATCCTGCGGCCTACATGTTAATTCCAACAAGTCTAAGAAATGATCCCACACCTTCTTTGCAAATTCAAAATGAATAATGTTCGCGATGACACAAAAAGCAGTTGATGTTTTCTTTTTTTTTTGCTTGGATTCAAGTTGAAAGGTTGCTCGAACATTTTAATTTAAGATCTTAAGGCATTACAAATGGTTTGGTTATGAATCTTGTGATGATGCTTTCACAAATACATGTATGAATTAACTAAATTGATTAATCTTTTTTGGATATCATCGGTTGCTTGCCGAAGTTCTCAAATTGAATATCCAAGGGTACATACCACTAAGTTTTCAATGACAAATTTTTTGGATGTAATTTGTTGCATCTAGATGAATCTCCAGAACGGCTTTTTGTACTACCTCCCTTAATGCGTGTTATAATTTTCTTTCTCACCGAAGAAAAACAAAAAAAAAACACTTCAACTTCGCCTCATTTCACATTGAGCACAAGGTGCCGAGCACATAATTCTCAAGAAAAAAATAAGTTAAAACCAAACAACACAAACAAATTAAACAGATGAAAGCGCAAGGCACCGAAGACAAAATCAATCAAGCTACTGAGTTTTTTCTCTCATCCTCGTTTTCTAGGTACTAGCCTCAAGCTCCGCCCTTTTCTCGTGAAGTAGCTTTTCTTTGGCGGCACTGATATTATTAGATAATATGTATGACTGTCAAGTCAACCTTAGTTGACTTGACTTAGCTATTATGTTGTAAGTGTGTGAGTCATTTGTGTGTCTGTAATAACACTACATATACACATGTGTTGGCTGTATTAATAGTCGATGATAGCTTTGTAATAATCACAACATTGAATAATATTCAGATCATTAGTTTCTCATGGTATTATTGGGAACGATCCTATTCTAAAAATTTTCTGCAAATAATCTTTCAAACACAATCTTTTCAAGCAGATAAAAGAATCAATCATATATTTTTTACAACAACTTTTAAAGATTCTTCACAGATTCATATCCGATCTTTTTCTAGGTTAAAATTTTCATATCAAGAATCAAATCTGATTTCTTGATAAGCAGCAATTCTAGATCGAGATTGTTAATGTCAGTAATCGTTTATCAACGAAGAAAAAATATGGCTTCCGCTGGTACAACTCAAGATGGTAACTCTGTAAATTTTTCATTATCATTCTCAAATATTTCAAATTTTGTTTCGACCAAGTTAGATTCAACAAATTTTCTTCTATGGAGAGACCAATTTGAGCCAAATTTAGTTTCAACTGATTTGTATGGTTATGTTACTGGTACTGAAAGAAAATTATACCTTTGAGAAGAAGACCACTTGAATTAATATCAAATATCGTGTATTACATAAAATCAAACCCATTACATGAACCAAAAAGAAATTTAAAAAACCCTTTTCCAATAGTATCTTTTAATTCAATGTTTTGGATATGCCAACATTATCTGGATTCTTCATGATTTTGCTTCTTTGAGACAACTCGAATTAATTTATAAAATATCCTCTTATTACATAAAATCAAACCTTTACTTGAACCTAAAAGCATAAATGGAGGAGAGATTTATAAACATCGTTTTTCCCAACAGCTTTTAGGATCTAGTAATGGTTTGATTCAATGTTTTGGATATGCAAAATCATCTGGATTATTAATACTCTGATGGATTCAATATATTGACTGAATGGTTTAGAGGATATACATGAACTTCATCTCGCATCTACGAAACACTAATCTCATATCTGCTTTACCATGTTTAGGTTTCTTATCATTTTATAGTATGCGGGTATCCAAAAACCCTAACGAACCCTAATAAATTCGGAAACCCCTATATTAGCCTCTACAAAATATATATTTACATATCTCGATGCGATCAATCTCAACCCAAAATTAAGGATCACATTCTTTGAAATTTGAAATTGACTTATGGAGGATGGCACGATTCTGAAGTTATCTTTCGGTTTTCTTTGACCTCTGTAGTTTCTATGAATGGAATTCTCAAATATTCTCATTGCTTTGTTAGAGAAGAAGGCAAGGCCTTATATACAAAGTTTACAAGAGATGTCGGCATACATTGTAAAGAAGGATGTCGACATTCATTCAGCCTAAGGTAAGTAAGAAAATATTGCAAAGTAAATACAAATATCCTAAGAAAATATTGCAAAGTAAATACAAATATCCCAATACCCCCCCCCCCCAAGTTGGAGCATGAATTTTGGAAATGCCCAACTTGGCAAGAAGAGATTGAATGTTGACGACCCAGAGCTTTGGTAAGAATATCAGCAAGTTGAATAGTAGTATGAACGTACGCAGGAGAAATAGTACCTTTGAGAAACAGTTGCTTGTTTCTTTGTTTTCCAAGAGATAGCACAAGTGGCTGAAGCCATGGCACGATATTCTGCTTCCGCATAAGAGCGGGAAACAGTTGCTTGTTTCTTTGTTTTCCAAGAGATAGGAGAGTTCCCAAGGAATACAAAATAAGCAGTAAGAGAACGTCTACTTATTGGACAACTAGCCCAATCTGCATCACAATAAACATCAAGAACTAGAGTGGAATCAACACGAAGTAATATACCTTGGCCGGGACTGTTTTTCAAATAACGAACAACTCTCAAAGCCGCATCCCATTGAGATTGTTTTGGATGCTTCATGAATTGAGATAATATATGAACCGCATAAGAAAGCTCAGGGCGAGTAATGGTAAGATAAATTAGACACGCCCCACCAGTCGTCTATACCGAGCAGGATCTGTCATAGGTGTGTCCGATGCAAGAGCTAGACGATGATTTTCTTCCATTGGAACGCTAGCTGGTTTAGAACCTAGAAGACCTATTTCAAGGAAGGTTGTTAGTGGAAAAGGATAGGGAAAAATGAGTGGCTGCGGCATTTAGAGATAGAAATTCTCATATCATTCTCTTCTTCGCAGAGAAGACATGAGAAGAGGCAAAATGTAGGAGCAAAATCTCGCAGCAGTTATGTCTCAGCGAAGTTTTAACTAAAAGATGGTTGTGAAGACCATCGCAGAGTGTTAGAGAAGTGATGTAGCGAATGACGTCAGCTTAATCATGAGGAAAGTGTGAAGATTCTGCGAAGATCGAGATTAACTTGCGAATAAAACCCTTGTAAGTTTGCGAGAATGACCCAGATCAGATCCGAAAATAAAAGCCGGCTTAGCTGTCATCCACTATGTAATATCCTATATAAAGGACCAAGCAGAATCGAGATGGGGGGATCTTTTGAGAGAGTTAGAGGAGAACAAATAGGAGATAGAAAGTCTAGAGCTATTTTGATTTCCTTGTATTCTTATTAATCTTTTAAGATTCTTCAGAAAAATAAATAAAACTTTGTTAATTGATAATGGAATTTGATTAGAGCATTGTATAGTCTTGGATGCGTGTGATTGGAGGAAATCCTGCAACCATATGCGTATCCGCAAATCAAAAGATGCGACTAGACGGAAAATCTTTTATTTCCTGGAAATAAGAGAGGAACCGAGGAATTTTTCGGATTTTCATCCCGTCTGAAACGGAAAAAGGCGTGAGCTACCAGAATTTTGTTCTGGATAAACCCGTCGTTAGGTGTACCACCTCCCTTATTTCCACTTCCTAGTTGGCCGACTGTTAAGGAGGCCTTCTATGTGATGAGAAATCTGCATCATGTCAGTCACAAAGTTTGTGCAAGAAAAATGAAATTGAATTTTTTGAAATCACAATTTATGAAATTAACGTACAATTTGAGACAATTGAAAAAAATTAGTTGGAAATTTCCTTCTAAACTAATCAAACAACCAAATTAACAGTTCATAGTTCTTCAAAACATCCAGTTAATCGATCTGAATCGATCAATCAAGAAGTTAAAATCACTTTTCCAATTTTTTTATTTTTGCTAACTCAATCATATTATGATAATTAAGACAATAGTACTTTATAAATCTCAAAACCCATATTTAGAAGTCACGGTTCACTGAATTTTACAATTAAACACGACCTGCATGAACAAATTAGGTAAGATCAGAGCTGATCATCAAGCAAATCATAACAGAGTTCCTCAGACAATGGGGTAGAGAAGACAGGTTCGCGGGTCGGTTAAATCGAAACCTGATCCATAAACCATTTGAATACCCGGTCCGCATTACCATATCTGAATCGCTATATCCACCGGCATCATCTGGAACCAAACCACCAGAATCACCAGGAACCACATTACTCACTCAGCTGCTCATGTTTTTTTCTTCACAAATCATTAGCAACGATAGTAGGCACACCCAGTTGATATCCAAACTATTTAACACTTAAGAATATTTTTAAATTTTTTCTTTGTAGCACAAATATGTGTAAGAAAAGAAGAATAATAAAAAAAACCAAAAATAAAATCAGATACGAGTTTTACAAATTTGAACAAGAGAATTTCTGCAAAAAAAAGAAATGAAATAAGGTGGGATTAAATGAAGAAGACATAATATCATTGATAGCCCAAATTTGTTTTAAAGAAACGAAAAAAAAAAAAAAAATCAACGTGGAGAGAATTTGAATCCTCTGTTGAGATTGATGAATGGAGAGTAAAAAAGATTAAAAGTTACTAGGATATGACCCGTGCCGTAACGGCCCGAGCTTTAGTCTGTTCTTGAAAATGTTTAATGTTATCCTCTTGACGTTTGACACCAATCCTATCATTTTAATTTATCTATCTGTTACCGAGGTTAAACATATGCAACTTAGATGCGTATCAAGGTTCCCAAGAGAAATCAAGTTTTTAATTTGATCTTTGTAGAAATTGGCTTGTGTTTTAATTTTCAACTGCAAATAGTTATGAAGTGGTACATAAACGAATGTTTATTTTTCTGCTGATAAAAGTTTCATTTTTTAGTGTATTTTGAAATCAAAGAGCTGAGAAAAAAATATTCCATCCACTTATGAAAAGAAGGTAATATCACTATTTTTTTTACCTAAAAATAAGCTAGATTGAAAAAGTGAAATTACTCTTTTTCAACAACGGAGTGAGTATCAAATTTGGTATTACTGTGACCAAGGGAAAGACCCCTTCCCCCCAAAATCCTTCAAACACTCTGTTAATTAATTTAGTATAGGGAAAATGGAGATTATGCGACTCATATTTCGCCGCTTGGATGTGGGGAGACACATCTTTAACGACCCAAACTTAAAATATTTCACTTGAACGGCTAAACATCTCCTCTTCTTATTTCTTTTTCTTCATTTTTTTTTTTGAATGCTTCATTTTATTTTGTTTTGCTCCAAAGAGGTGGCCAAGGATTTGATTTTTGAATGATATAGTCATCGAAACTCAAACTGTTATGTTATCCCATTTTATTATTTACAACCGAGGGAGTCATGGTGCAGGTTGGATTGTTGGTTGCTTCATGCCCCTAAGCTTGTCTCCATTGTGCGTAATTTCTCCTTCCAATGAATTGTTTGGGAGACCTAGTGTTCCAATGGAAAACTGTAATAAATTTGGTGTGTAGTTTCTCCGTTTAAATTTTTTGTTGTGACGGAAGTAAGGTTTCCGATGTGAGGGGATAAGGAACTTACCAATCACTAAATCTTAGTGATGGACGAACAGTTCTTTAAACTACCGTTGTTCATCTCCATAACATGTGCCGATTTAGATTTAAAAATTCGCAGTACGTTGTGCTGGAACTGTTTGTATTAAATTTGAGAAAAACAAAGAAGTCCATCGACGATAGGCTCGTCCATAATAAAATACACATTTATAAATGTAGCTGGATACCCAAGAAATTGATAATCCAAAATAATGTAGCCCATGGAGATAGAGATGTCGATGCACAACATCGTGGTATCATAGTTATCACGCAAAAAAGTACTCCCTCCGTCCCCAATATATAGGTGGAGATTTCAATTTTTGTAGTCCCATTAGATAGGCGGAATACAATTTCCAAGATGGGTTTTTCTTATATATGCCCTTATTTATTGTGCATTGATAATTGTGTTGAGAGTGAGACAAAGGTTAAAACAGGAAAGTAGATGGATATTTAGGAAATCAAGATAATTTCTTAATCTAAGAGATTTTGCAAAATCCGCCTATATAATAGGGACGGAGGGAGTATACAATCTAACTCACCCCAGTTGGTTTTACGCAAACAAATATACAATATATCTGCATCCTTGTTAGTTCATCAGCTTCCGTCAGCTGATTTCCCATGTCCGCAACAGCTATGCAATGAGGTTAAGGACCTTAAGGTTGCTGCCTTGTTGGTGGGAAATTGGTTAAGTAGCAGCGCTGGTGGCTTGCGCTGGTGACTTATTAATCTCAAATGAATTGGTGTGGTATTTCGAATTACTTCCGCACTTGTAAAAAACCTTTAGTACGACTCAAGTAATCATTCCCCATCCATTAATCATCTAAGTTTGTTTATCTTGGAGGACCCATCATGGTAGCTGGTGGCAATTTAAAGTGGTGATGGTAGCTTGCGGCTCCTGAAACAATCTGTATTCCAACCAACCATTTATTATATCCCATTCAAGATCACTACCCTTTATTTCTTAGATTTTGATGTTGTTCTAGTGAACTCTATTGACAACGAAAGCTCTAGTTGTGAAATCTCCACTATGTATCACATTTAGAAAATTGAACAAAATTTCTCATGCTTATACTTGATAAAAATAAAGCCTATGCTAGAAGTTGGCTGAATGATTACTGAATTAGCAAGAATAAATAAATGATAATCTGATTCGGAAGTGAATACTAAAAACATGATGCATCTTGGATGTATCCTGGATCCGTAACAAAGGGGATGGCGAATCGGTTGAACAATAATATACAAAGGGAGTGTCATGTGTGTGGTATGATTCAATTGAGGGAAATTCGTTACACAGGTTTTTTTCATGATCTAAATCATTAACGAAGAACATGGTGCTTAAAGAGAGACGCTTAGTGAACATAAGAAAGTAATAAAGTTGCCGAATTTGTACCCGAAAGGATGAAACTATATTAGAAGAGATTAAATTTCCATAATATAGCATCTAGGTGTTGTACAATAGTGTAATTCAAATACCTTAATGGTTGTTTGCAGAAAATGGTCGATCTTTGACTTCCAACCGAGCATGAACCTAAATCAAACAGGATGTGCAATAGTTTTTCCACATTAATGGAGTCGTACACAATGAGCTACAACATCACCTAGGTATTGGATCATGAATATTTGCTTCCCACTTGGTACACTATTGGTCACAATCCCTCTCCAATCACTTCCATTGTGTAGTTGTGCATCCCCAGTAGTACCAACCACCACCGATCAGAAGACGACATGCCCTTACATGATGCAAAAATTTGGTATGTTCTTACGCTCATCAAATGTTAATCGAGTGCTACAACATAAATAAATGTGCATGCAATACGTGATGATCTCATCCGTGCTCGATGATTATCTGCAAGGTGAGGTCGCTGACACTGCACATGGAGGCGGCATTTGTCTTCAAAGTTGCAGAGAGATACACAAAGAAAAGTCAGAACAAAGAACGAAAGGTGTCACCGGAAACAAATTAGTTGAAAAAAAATAGAATTCACCAAATTAGAGGAAACAAGATATAATCATGACATATAGTAATCCATTACGCTCAACGAAGCTTCTGTGTACCTATAAAAATACAATTGTTTCCCATTACGATACATAAAATCTCCACTTTTATTCTTTGTGAGAATTGGGCTTCTAACTGTAATCTTCTGTGATATTATGGAATTGACAAATCACTTTAGCCGTCATACACACCAAGTAAATAGTTTGAACACACTTTAATGTGGAAAATTAAAATTCATGTGTTGAACATAATGTCTCGTGATATCAAAGATGAGAAACTATGGAAGCAGTGGGTGCTGCTCACTTGCAAGCAAATCAAACATTGGACTTGCGGTATTCACTTAAAATCGTGAGATCCCTGTCACTTTAATCATCATCATTATGCAGAAAAGCTTAAAATAAACATCTAAAGCACATGATTATAACAAATAAGAACATATGAAGATGCTGAAAAATGGTTCATGTATAAGAATTCACTCACATGATAATTTAAGAATTAGTTCATTTCAACCGATTGAGAGAAATACAAACATCTGAAATTCAAATTAATAGAATCAAAGATCATCATCAAACAACGCGACGAAAAATTCTTTTTGAGGAATCCCATCTAACAAAGTAACCTAAAGTTCTTTTTTGAGGAATCCCATCGAACAAAATCAAAACTAAAACTAAAGATTAAAAGTAAAAAGAGAAATCTTAACATATCATTCTTTGAAAACCCTAACTATGTCTACTTAAAATGAGATTTGAGAAACAGAATTTATTCCCTCAAGTCACATAAAAAATAAAAAGAAGGAAAGTGACTGCGGAAGAAAGAGAAGTGCGGAAGTCGAGTTATCAAAATAGGAGAACGGAGAAATCCTTTTAATTGTTTTCGATTATCGAAACATTCATTGCAATTTGAGTTTGTGGCTAAAGAAAAGGGGAAGACATGCGTTACAGGTTTTTATTAGGTTTGGACGCGGTGAATGTAAAAATAAAAATAAAAACGGCTAAACTGGACGAGTCCTTTATATGTCCAAACTGTAGATCTCCGTCCACGTGAAAAACATGAGAGGATAGAGAAAACTCATATCAATGGTTCAATCTGGACCATTCTTTATATATCCAAAATGTGGATGACCGTCCATATGACACCATTGTCCCTTATAATATAGATGAGGGAGAAGGTTTGATAAAACGAAAATAAGACATCATAAAATGGTATATTGCCATATTGGTATGGTCACTAATGGTTGCGGTGTAGCAGTAAGAGTTAGGAGGTGGGTAGATGTTTGCCAGTTAAGTTTTATCCTAAAATGCAAACTTACTAAGTCTTACACCTGCTGTTCATGCGTTTGGCAAGTGACAGATGGCGCCAGAATATGTCTCAAGAATATTTCTAATAGTAAAAATAAAATTTGTTCATTGTTCAACCATCCGACTAAGAATATTTGTAAAAATAAATGTTCGGAAGATTGTAATGCAGATAAATGCCCATATTGTCGTTAATCTTGAATTGCCGTCGGTTTCTTCTGTCGGCCTCCCCACCGCGCGCGGTCATCTAGTTAATTTTATGTTTGGGGTAATAACATTGTCGTTTGGATATTAAGAGTTGGCACGGTGTACCGAGACCAACAGTCTACTGGTGAGAACTTTGTTTGACTTGATTTTTTCATTTTATCTTTGTTTGACTCTTCTCGGCAAAATCCTCACCACCACCAGTCCACCTCGTTTACATTGGCTGAGCTGCTACCTATCATTTTTCGACACGTACCTATTTTTTTTTTTTGGCTGTCGTGTCAGTTCTCTCTGTGTGTGAGAGATATAAACTTGTTTGTTTTCGTTCCATTAATGGTGTTTCTCTTATTTCAGTAAATCATTCTCTCTTTTCATCTCAGTCTTTTTTTTTTTTTTTTTTTGCTTGAAAAGAAATCTCACCAAATGGCAGAGATCACCGATCTAATCAAGGTTAAGGATGATGATGATAGTCGATTCCGAAATTGGAAGTCTCTGATTCTTCCATTCCATTGTAGAAGAAGAAATTCAAGGTTTTCTCGATGGGATCTAATCATCTGTGCGGCTCAATTTAGTTTCTAGGAGAAATCAAAAATAGCTTCAGATTCATAACCTAAGTTCTGAGTATATATCTCAATATCGGATTTGTGATGGCGGTGGTGCTGTCGGCGGTAGTGGTGATATCTGCGGAGGCGATTAGTAGATCCTACTGCAGAAGAGAGAGATAACGAGATTTGGTTTTTGAAACGGATTTCAGATCTGGTCGAAACGGTGGCGATCAAGGGAAATGAATCGGCTAGGGGGTGATGTGAAATTTCTTATCTTTTGAGGGGCGAAACTGCAATTGTGACATTTGGATGGGGGCGCAGTCCAAAAAAAATGCATATTGCTTTCTTATGTCCATGTCATCCGTCCAGTCACCAGGTACGCTCTGTGCCATGTCATCCTTCAATCGCACGTGTTACTTTGCCACGTCAACATCTCTTAACCGTTTTAAAGCTCGTCTTCTAGTTAGAAGAGAACAGCAAATATCTTGAGCTGTGTTTCTCACAAAATCCTCATAAAACCCTCTCATCAAGAACCAGTCTTTCTGACATTACCAAAAACAAACCAATCTTTCAAAGAAATTCTTGCTGGAAACGAGGTTTCAACAAGGATTTTGACAAGATTTGTATTGTAAAGCGAGAGTTCAATCCGGGATTTTTCAAGATTTCTACTGCCAGTGTTGATTCATCTTCTCCTTCTGTCACTTTCCCCAAACCAGAAATATCAGAAAATCGGTAAGGTTTCTTCGTCATTTTGGTCTTACATACATTTTATTGGATTCTTTTCTTGAATTGAAGTCATGAATTCATTTGATTGTGGTTTGACATCACATGAGTCCGTGTACGTGAAAATTTCATGAAACCCTATTACAGTTCTGGTTTGATTTCGTTTATTAAAGCAGAAAAGATTAAGAAATTGGTATGTCTTTTACTTTTTAACAGTTTTCTTCTTCTTCCATGATTCAGAGAGTTGATTAGATTGATTTTCTTGAATTAAAAAATTGAAAGAATTCTACAGTAATTACGTTTTTTTTTCAGATTATTATAAAGATTGCTAAACAAGGTTTTTGAGTCAGTTTTATTGGTACCAATTTTAGCATTGTGTTCACATGCTTGTTATTTCGCACATAAATTTGTATTTGCATGGTTGGGTAATTGGTCTTTGTGTAGCTGTAATGGTGAAATTTCAGTTTGTGCAAAATTTCATGAAAACCCTTTACAATTTTGGTTTCAGTATACGTTTGTAAAACGGGAGTTGAAGGAGGATTTTCTCAAGATTTCTACTGCAAGAGTTGATTCATTTTCTCTTGTAGATGCCTTCTGTCATTCTTATTGTTTGAATTAGTGAGTTTTGATTCTCTTACTTATATTTTGGATTCGTTTCTTGAATCAAATGGTTATAAAGTAGTAGATGCCCGTGTTAAGTGAAGATCTGAGTTTGTGCAAGTGAAAATTTCATGAAACCCTTTGTTGGATATTTATGTTTTCATCAATTCCTAAACTATTTTTATTATTCTTAATCCTTAATATTGTAGGATTTTAACTCAATATGGATACACATCAACTGTGCATAGTTTGCAAATACTGGAGGATATATCGCTGGACGCAGCTACATCCAGGATTTTCACATGAACAACATCATCGTTTGTTTAGAGCGGACGATATTGGTGCTACCGTTAGGTATTATAGTACTATCCCTTTTTATATACATCCCAATACTGATATGAACTACCAGAGAAGAGTAAGGGATAGCACAAGGCGTTTTGAAGATGTTATTAGAAGTCATGATGATGTCTATGGGATAACTGGAATTATATTACTGCTGGAGTCGCTCTATTATGTAAATTCTACTCGTCAAGAGGGTCTCATGATAGGTGCGCTTCATTACCGATTACCAGCAGCAGAACACATTAGACTAGATTATCCAGTGCGACCTCGACAGCAAACTCCAAGCTTTAACAACTCATTGGTCTCGACTAGTGCACAGCAATCACAGCAAACTCCAAGCTTTAGTAACTCATTGGTCTCAACTAGTGCACAGCAATCACAGCATCAACGATGTACAGCGTGCATCTATCTTGCCAGAAATTGCTCAGAGGATTGTTGGTTTGCCGAATTCTTTCAGCCAAATTTTTCGGGAGATTTCGAAGCTGTGTGCCGTACACACTTTGAACGAAGAAACCTTGCTTATAATACTAGAACTAGTCGTCAGGAACTAACAAGTGCCGAGATCACCCAGATACAGGCGGCCACGAGACTTTTTGAACATAGAATTCGAACCGTCTCATTTCCAGATTATGGGGCAACTGGAATTGTGATATCACTGGTTTTTCTTTTGGGTGCTGTTAATACTTGTCTGATTTTCTGGAAGAGATCTCCGATGATCGTGTACAACAACTGGTAGAACAATATCATTCTCCACAAGTACCACGATATCCAGCACCAAGCAATGTGAGTACGGTAAGATACATATCATATTAACATGGATTTACAGGTTTAATTTAATATCATGAGTTTGGAAGTTATTACTTTTAGCCTGACTGTTATAGATGCACATATCATGTGGATGTGGCGACTTATGGAGTGCCTGTCTTTTCTTATTAAACCCTTGGAAGGAGAACACACCATTTAGCAGCATTGCCATTGTGTATATCTTCGAAAATATAATTATTCTGTTTGTTTTATGAATTCACTTGTCTGTTCTTTTGTAGTTCTTTATGAGCTGAATAGTGTAAATTTTGCTTTATCTGGACATATTTCTTAATTTCTTTTTTGCATTGTTGCTGAATGATAACAATTATCCTCAATACTAAATCAGGGAGGTCCGGGACAACAACACCACCAACAGTTTCAGCGTGGGGCCAAGAGATCGCTGGAACAAGGTGGACCACAAATACATCAACTACGACCACGACTGCAAGGACCATCAAATCAACCAGCTGGACCATGTCCTCGACCATATCAGCGAGCTGGACCATGGCCTCAACTACAGCGAGCAGAAATACCACTGCTGGAACCAGCTCTACCACAGCCTCGACTACAGCAACCAGTACGATTTCCACATCACCCAACACCATTTCAGCAACCATATCCACCAGCACCATTTCAGCAACCATCGTACCTAGGACAAATGCAGGGATATCAAACACGACCACTGCCTCAATCACAGGAATCAGCGGTGTCATCTCAATTTCAGCATCTTTTTGCTGGTACCAACAGCTCCTCATCAGCAACATCATCTCAATCTCAGTTTCAGTCTCAGCAACAGCTATATTTTAGCTTCGATGGTTCCTCATCAGCTACAGTAGTTGGGCAACCACATGCTGCAACTAAATCTGTTCCTGCTCCAAGTGTTTTAGATGATAATAATTGGAGGGAGTCATCTGCTGTGGTTGGAGAACCCCATTGTCCAGCATCATCGAATCCCAACAGTTCTTGGACTGCTGCAACTGAATCTCTTCCTGCTCCAAGTGTTTTAGATGATAATAATTGTAGGGAGTCATCTGCTGTGGTTGGAGAACCACATTATCCAGCATCGTCGAATCCTAACAGTTCTTGGACTGCTGCAAATGAATCTCTTCCTGCTCCAAGTGTTTTAGATGATAATAATTGTAGGGAGTCATCTGCTGTGGTTGGAGAACCACATTATCCAGCATCGTCGAATCCTAACAGTTCTTGAACTGCTGCAAATGAATCTCTGCCTGCTCCAAGTCTACCAGATGATGTTTATTGGTGGAACTTCGACTTGGACCAACTGCCCAAGGGCCCTGGTGATTGGAGGGAGGCATCTGGTGTGGTTGGAGAACCACATTATACAGCATCGTCGAATCTTAACAGTTCTGCGACTGCTGCAAATGAATCTCTGCCTGCTCCCAGTGTTCTAGATGATGTTGATTGGAGGGAGTTCGACCTGGACTTGGATCAACTGTTCACTCAAGGGCCCTTGTGATTCTTAGGAATAATCAAAAGATTTTAAGTAATATGTCAATATATAGTCTGATCTTCCTTTTGTTCCGTACATTGTAACTTGGAAATATTCAGGTGCTCTCATTTCAGAAAATGCTGTGAGAAGCAACTAGTAGAAAAATTCCAGTGTTTTTTTGTTTTGCAAGTCATCAAATTCTGGTCCTCTTTATGCAATTGTATACTAGTTATTGCGACAACTGATTCCACAAACCAAAATGTCAAAAAGTAATAATTATTCTGGTTGAATTGTTTAATGTTAGAATCATTTCATCCAAATCAATGGAGAGTGATACTCTTCGAAATTCTGCATACCAATGTATATCCAAATATATGTAGAGTTCGAACATAATGCAGTGCACCAATAGCAAGCATGAGCTGATTCCGGACACTCCCGCAAAAACTCAGCACCATGAAAGGCTTTGCCCTTGAACAACATCTTCACAATTGGACCCAGTGTATGAGCTGGTTCCCACGCTGCTAGTTGCTACTGCAGAGTTGCAAACACTTTCCTCCCTCGTCTTATCTCTCTGTAAGAGATGATTTTGATTGATTGTAAAAGTTACTCAAAGAAGATACGGGAAGAAGTCTATACAAAGACTTATTGACTCAACGGAACAGGAAGAAAAAAATACAGGAAGTGAAAAGAAATAACTGTAACAAAAAACTGCTACTGTTATCACAGGTGGAAACAACTGGCATACACTAAGAAATCCTGTGACAGGATTGGCTGCATAGAAAGAGTATGAATATAATAAACTTTCAGGAAACCCGTTTTAACTAGATCTCGTATCATATGATAATCTA
Source organism: Papaver armeniacum (assembly GCA_023531295.1). NCBI lineage: Eukaryota > Viridiplantae > Streptophyta > Magnoliopsida > Ranunculales > Papaveraceae > Papaver > Papaver armeniacum. Next base: position 82,153 of record JAJJWW010010024.1, read on the forward strand.
CCTTAATGTGTTTAGTACGAGCATGAAAATGGGATTTGCAGTTAAACTTCCTGCACCACGAATAATTCTATGTTGTAAAAGGCGAGAAGGCCCCCTAAGCACTGGGCCAGCGCCCGAGGAACTAGATTTTATACTACTTTCTACACTAGCGCCTTAGGCGAGCGAGTATAGCGCTTTAGGCGTCTCGCGGAAGGTTTAGGCGTTAGACTAGGCTTAAAAGGCGTGATTCTTCTTCATCATCTTTGCCTCCATTCTTCTTCATCATCTGGACGTTGATTCTTCTTCAACATCTGAAACAATGTCATCATACCTTCACAAGTAAGGTAAGATTTTCCTAAACTATGATAATAATGGAAACTATGTATACTATATATTCTCTTAACCAAAGATAATACAGAGAGTTTATAGCTAATTAGGTTTCAAACATTCAATCACATCCTAATTGCAAAGATTTTATAGTTGTCAAACATTCAATCAAATCTTTATTGCAGAGATTTTATAGCTAATTAGTTGACAAATACATCCAATTATATTGCGGAGATTTTTGCAGCTGATTAATTGTCACGTATTCAGTCAAACCTTAAAAAAGGAAGTGGGAATGTTATTTATGCCCCTACTATCCATGGGCTTTTGCACGTGAACACCCTTCAAGCATCTTTGCAACCGGCTTAATACCCAAGAAGCATTGATTTCGTTTTTAACCTCCATTATAATTAATATGTCGGAACATCCCTGATTTAGTTTTCTTGATAGAATCGAGTTTTGAGAGAGAGGAAGAAATTGTTGGGAGAGTTTTAGTTGAGATTAGAGAGAGCTCATAGTTGAAATCAGAGGAAATTCAGATTTAAACATGCAGTTTTGAATCTAGTTGATTTGTTTAAGCAGTTTCAGAGTAATCGAAGATCTATCAAAGTAGAAGATTGCAGTTTCAGAATATTTAAATCTGATTTCATCAAAGTTCTATCGAAGTAGAAGATTCAGCTTTAATTCTGATTCAGAAAAATTGTTTTGATTATTCTATTGATGCGTATTCGTGAACGAAGCTTGAATCATTATTTTGATTAGATTGAATCGTCGATTGCGTAGATCCAAGCTTTTGAATAATTATTCGTGAATATGAAGCTTGAATCATTATTTTGATATTACGTGCTTGATTCACTAATTTGAGAGATCAAACGATTTGAATTCTTTTCATTATTCAAGTTCAATCTAGTTAACAAAGTTGGATTTTCTTTTTTGCTCTAATCTTTTGTTTTGAATAATGTAATGTACAAATTGTTTGTTGTGTTCATATCCTTTTGTGATTAACCGTGAATTCTTCATACTTGTACCTTTTGAATAAGTTGTTTTTTCAATTTATGATTATCATTTTGAAACACAATGAAATCATTATTGTTAGTGAATATCAAAACAATTCAAAAAACAATGTAGTTGTTGGTGATTATTGTTAGTGAATATTAGGTCATATTGTTAGTTTTTCATATGTATTGTTGGTGGTTTTGGTTTTCGATACAACAATGTAGTTGTTGAACTGTTACATACACAACAATGTAGTTTTGATGTGTATATTTCATCCTTTTCCACCGATTTCCATGAATATACTTCTCACGAGGGGCGCAACCCCGAGTGATTTGCATCATTACCAGAGTTTTTAAGCTAGGAGGACATGCTGAATCACATATTTGAATCTCAGGACATGCTGTAGGTTACATTTTTGTTATCCAACAATGTAGTAGTTCAACCTGATTGCCTTAGTTAGTGAATACAAGCAATGTAGATTGTCAATCTGTTTATTGCACAAATTCGAGTAGTACTCACCAAAAAGCAATCTCAAAGTTATGATGTAGTTTACATTTGAATGTCAATGTAACGAAAACACATATTGAACCTCAGGACAACTTGTCCAAGTTGCTTTCAATCCCGAAAACAACTGTTGTAGTTGCTTTCTAGTTTTGGAAACAACTTTGGTTTGTTGCTTCTAATTTTTTCTCCAAACAACTTTGTTGTGGTTGCTTCCATCCTATGGAGGCAACTCATATCTTATTATCCTTTGCAATTTCATCGAAGTTTTGTTTTTTTTGTTAGGTCAATATGGTTGTCGCGGAGATTAACTTTTTTGCAACTTAAGCATCTCTCATGTTATCTACGAATCAACTACCTTCAAGGAGATGCAAAGTATTGTGTTCACGTTCTTGGAGTATTCTTTCTCAAGTCCCTTTTGCGATTCTTTCTGATGTTAATGGTGTACTTCAAACCGTTCGGTCTGATTTAGATTTGAATTTTCTTGTTATATAATGCCAAACTAAGAGTATAGAAGTTTTGAAGTTCAAGTTTGAGGGAGGGAAAGACGAAGTTGTTGATGTCATATTGAAGTATCAAGTGGAGAGTGGGTACGAGGTTCTCAGGGTTGATGTTCTATTGAAATCTCTCAACCGCATTAGAATTGTCAACCTGATTTCATTTGCTCCTCGTTTGTTTTATGTTTTTTGAACCTTCTTTTATCTTGAAGTTTCGATTGTTTTTGTGAACTTGGATGTCTTTTAATTGATAATGGTACACTCTTAGTTATTCTCAGCTTGTTATGAAATAATTTTGTCCGTAATTTTTTTTTATTCGTTGGTTATGTCCAGTTGTATTCTTCAAGTTGCTTTCATATTATGGAGACAACTTTTTCTAGTTGTTTACATTTTGGGAACAACTTCTACAAGTTGCTTCCATTTTTATAAAGGCACAACTTGTTCTAGTTGCTTCCATTTCTGCAAGTTTCTTTCATATTATGGAGACAACTTCAGAGTTGCTTTCATTTTATGGAGACAACTTGTTCAAGTTGCTTCCATTTTTGCAAAGTTGTTTCATATTATGGAGACAACTCGCAAGTTGCTTCCATTTCTGCAAGTTGCTTTCATATTATGAAGACAACTTCTGCAAGTTGCTTTCATATTACGGAGACAACTTGTTCAAGTTGCTTCCATTTCTGCAAGTTGCTTTCATATTATGAAACTCCAAGCTTTAACAACTCATTGGTCTCGACTAGTGCACAAAGCAATCACAAAAGAAACTCCAAGCTTTAGTAACTCATTGGTTCCCAACTAGTGCAAAGAATCACAAGATCAACGATGTGCAGTGAGGTGCATCTATCTTTGCGAGAAATTGCTCGATTGGATTGTTGGTTTGCCAATTTTTCACCCAAATTTTTCGAGATTTCGAAGCCGTGTGCCGTGATAGAATTTGAACGAAGAAAACCTTGCTTATAAAACTAGAACTAGTCGTCGAGGAACTAACAATTGCCGAGATCACCTGTGATACAGCGCTACCACGAGACTTTTTGAACATAGAATTCGAACCGTCTCATTTCCAAATTATGGGGCAATCGGAATTGTGATATCTTGGTTTTTCTTTGCGTCGTCATTAATACTTGTCTTGATTTTCTCGGAAGAGATCTCCGATGATCGGGTACAACAACTGGTAGAGCAAGATTATCATTCTCCACAAGTACCACGATATCCAAAGACCAAGCAATGTGAGTACGGTAAGATACATATCATATTAACATGGATTTCGAGGTTTAATTTAATATCATGAGTTTGGAAGTTATTACTTTAGCCTTTGATCATTATAGATGCACATATCATGTGGATGTGGCGACTTATGAGTGCCCGTCTTTTCTTATTAAACCCTTGGAAGGAGAACACACCATTTAGCAAAAGATTGCCGTTGTGTATATCTTCGAAAATATAATTATTCTGTTTGTTTTATGAATTCACTTGTTCTGTTCTTTTGTAGTTCTTTATGAGCTGAATAGTGTAAATTTTGCTTTATCACGGACATATTTCTTAATTTCTTTTTGCATTGTTCTTTGAATGATAACAATTATCCTCAATACTAAATCGGGGAGGTCCTGGGACAACAACACCACCTGTTTTACATTGGGGCCAAGAGATCGCTGGAACAAGGTGGACCACAAATACATCAACTACGACCACGACTGCAAGGACCATCAAATCAACCAGTGGACCATGTCCTCGACATATCCAGCCGGACCATGGCCTCAACTACGACGAGCAGAATACCCTTCTCACGAACCCGCCTCTACCACGCCCCCGACTACAAAGAACCAAGATCGATTTCCACATCACCCAACACCATTTCAAGCAACCATATCCACCAGCACCATTTCAGCAACCATCGTACCTAGGACAAATGCGGGGATATCAAACACGACCACCGCCTCAATCACGGGAATCGGCGGTGTCATCTCATTTCAGCATCTTTTGCTGTACCAATTGACTCCTCATCAAGAACATCATCTCAATCTCGGTTTCGGTCAAAGAATACTATATTTTAGCTTCGATGGTTCCTCATCAGCTACGCGTAGTTGGGCAACCACATCCGTAAACTAAACTGCATTTCTGCTCCAAGTGTTTTAGATGATAATAATTGGAGAGGGAGTCATCTCGTGGTTGGAGAACCCCATTGTCCAAAGATTAATCCCAACAGATTCTTGACTTCGTGAACCGAATCTCTTCCTGCCCAAGTGTTTTAGATGATAATAATTGGAGGGAGTCATCTCATTGTGGTTGGAGAACCACATTATCCAAAGATCGTCGAATCTAACGGTTCTTGACCGCCGTAAATGAATCTCCGCTGCTCCCTGTTCTAGATGATGTTGATTGGAGGGAGTTCGACTTTGACTTGGATCAACTGCTCACTCCAAGGGCCCTTGTGATTCTTAGGAATAATCAAAAGATTTTAAGTAATATGTCAATACATAGTCGATCTTCCTTTGTTCCGTATATTGTAACTTGGAAATATTCGGTGTGCTCTCATTTTAAAATGCCGAAAAAGCAACTAGTAGAAAAACTCAAATGTTTTTTTGCAAGTCATCAAATTCTCCGTCCTCTTTATACAATTGTATCGGCACCGAGAATACTAGTTATTGCGACAACCGATTCCACAAACCAAAATGTCAAAAAGTAATAATTATTCTGGTTGAATTGTTTATCCAAAGGAGAGTGATACTCTTCCAAATTCTGTGTGAACACGGAAATTACGTGTAGTCCCGTGGATCACAAACAATCTTAACATGAATTGAATACATGCATTAAAGTGCGAGTAAAGTATGGTATGCCTAGGTAGATGATGATTCATGGATTCCAAACCCATGCGAGTTTGTCATGATCTCCGTCATCATCCCCAAAGTGATAGATCGAGACATGAACACGTAAATGAAACTATACAGTACTAAAGGTAAAGGAGACGGTGGTTTACGTGGTTCGGCACTAAGGCCTACGTCCACGGATCCGGAGATATTCACTATAAAGTAAACGTTGTTACAAAAGTAAGGGAGACGACGATTTACGTGGTTTATGGAGAGATTCTCCATAAACACATACTTACTTCTCACTATTCTCTCTCCTATTCCTTGGGTTCTACTCTCCACCCCCTTTCTGTGGAAGGGGTATTCATATATATAACTAAATCAAGTGGGTCCTACTGACAAGGAGCTGTGGAGACCTTATCTTCTTGTGCTCTGGGTCCGCGGACTTCCCTGTCACTCCGCGGCTTCTATAATACCCACGCTCGTTACGCTGACCTATCACTACACCATATTTCGTGTTTAGTAACTCCTTATTTCAGTCACTAAATTGGGTTGTAACTGACCTAAGCCGTTGCAAAAGAGGGTGTAACAAATTTTCGTAACCAACATGTTGCCGTTACTAATTTGGGGTTGTAACTGATTTCGTAACCGAAACTGTGCCGTTACTAATATTTTAGTTCGTAACAGATTCCCAACCGTTACTAAATTTTTACCATAGTTGCAAAATCTTGACTAGGTCAAAGAAGACCGACTCCTATTTCCTGTGGTAAAAATTTAGTAACAGATTCTCGCCGTTACTACATTTTGCAACCCAAAAAAAAATCGACCGGTCTTCATTGACCTAGTCAAAATCAGTTTCCCCCATTTTTTTTCCCTGCAACTACTCAATTTTAACCGGCATTCACAATTCTAGAAACAGACAAAGAAATAGTTGCATTCTAAGTTATAAAATTTTTCCATATTACACAATAAGAAAAACACTACAAGAACTATGAGACTACAAAAATCGTCATTTGGATAATGTCAATGTTTAAACAATAATAAAGTCTAACATTCTATGTCTTCAATACAAAAATGAAATAAAATGGAATCTGAAAGACAAATACATGAAGTACTTGTCCATCCATCAATGTCCATACATCTGCAAGCATGATCCTTTGGAATCCCGATTGTTCTTTGTTAGTGAATGGAAATCATCAATAAAGCAGGAGGTTGTCCATGACCAAAGAACCCAAATGAGTGGTGGAAATCATCAATAAGCAAAGTAAGTTGTCATGACCATCATCCCAAATGAGTGGTGTACCAGCATCACTTTGTGAATCGACCTCAACCAGTTTAGAGATAAGAGGTTTAAAATGAATGCATCTGTTTCTTTGTTCCAGCTCTTAGTCATTGCCGTAACGCTGAACCAGCTTCAACGAGTAGCATGATGATGTGTATCACTACCCCCACTTCAGCTGCAAGTGGCAGAGCTTTGACTCCATCTAGTCCATTTGCATCAGCACCTGCCTACACATGAAAAAGATTTACAAGACCACGTTATATGGGGAAGAATGATGCTCCATGTATGAATACCATTTTAACATTGACTGCCGACTCATTGTCGTATAATAGATGCTCAAGTTTGGATGAGTCGGTTTAAGTTAAGTTAAATTTATACCAAATTTAGTCTGGGTAGCAGAAAATAAAGCAGTCTTCCTTATATCCTGAACATCAGCAATTGATACAGTTAGCTAGAACGTAAATCATAGGTTCACGATTATCAATTTGTGTAATACGCATAAGGAAATTCAGTTGATGATAGGGAATAAATGCACAAAGCTATCGTACTTGAAATAAACTGCAATAATATTACTTAAAATGTCACAAAATTGTGCTTACATAATTGCCATAAGAACATCCACACTTGAAATAGTTGGACAACTCACTAAGGCACCAAAAGTGCAAGAGATACAAAAGAGCAGCTGATTCAAGGGAAAACTCTGTGCAGAACAATTCAACAAATGCAATAAACAGAAAAGAGGAAAGTAAGAGTTGTAGAAGAATAAGTCAGACATGTTTGTACCTTTTCAATAGCAACATCCTCTCCCGGATCCTATGGCTCATTATAGTGCACATGATTTGATCGAAAGTAGCTTATGCGCTGAAACCAACACTTCATGAAACGCAAATTTCGATTATTAAGACAGTCATTTAAATGTGAATCTCGCAAATAGTCTGGATCAAAGAAGAATGCTTATGCATAACTATCAATAGTAAGTCCAATATGAGTACATAGCTTCGCCTCTTATTCATCTACTCCTTCAACAACAAAAAATCAGATGCATAATTTTGATTTTTGATTCCAGATAGGCAGAAACCCATTTGATAAAAACTCACATCTTGAAAGAAAAAAAAGACAAAAAGACAGAAAACTTGATACTGATAGTTATAGAGGACAATGTTAACTCCTTGCAGATTGAAATAAGGCTGTGCAATTACCTGCAGAGATATATGACAGTGTATCTTGGCGAGGGAGTAAAATAATATTCTAACTCAAGTATTTGAGGAAAAAGTTACCTTCATATAAAGGTGTTCGACCCGCTTCTTTGACCGAGGAAAAGTCTTGGAACATTATCATGAATTATGAAAATGTTATCCGAGAAAGAGTTAACCAAGCAAATAGTTCATGGGCATTCATATCCTGGATAACCACAATCTAGGGTGATAAAAAAAAAAATAGAAAAGCAAAATAGAAACATGTCCAAGTGTCCATCTATTTGCTGCTGCATGGGAGACCTCAATTATGTTTTCTGCCATCGTTAACATACATAAACGGATCAGTATTCCTACTGCTATATAGACTAATTGGAAAATCATGTAAAGAAAATAGATCAGTATGCCCAGAAAATATATAGAAGGTTTCGACTCTTAAGAAGTAGCAAATAGGAAATCTAAGAGATTATTTACTCATTGCTTCCAAAGTGGTCAATCATTGTCGATCAAATTGTCTCATCTCACTCTAGATAATCAATCGAGAGAAGTTCCATTTAGTACTTGAAAAAACCATGCTTCTCTCAGAGAGGAAAACAAAAACTAGTGTACCAAGATTTAGAACTACCTTCAGCTCGTTATACTTGGTCTCGATGGGGTTTCAGTCAGCCAAGGACTCCTCCCGTTCATCCTATGATCAAGAGTTATAAGTCAAATTTACGTGGAAGAGCTAATAGTTCGCTCATACAAAATTTCTCTCAAGTGCTGAAGTGAACACTTTGCCTCGCTAATATTAAACACTTACAAAATCCTCTCTTCCCTTCTTTACATTATCTCTATGTTCAATAAATTCTGCTAGCCGTTTTTTGTTTCTTTTTAGATCAGATCCTAATTTGTTGGACACATTCCTCAGTTGTTTCACAAAACCATCACCATAATTAAAATGTGGACTAAATCAACAAATTTAAGTGCTATCAGTTTTGCTGAAGCTAACAAGAAGAATATCAATTTTTCACCTGATTTCCAGCACAGCTTTGAAGACTCCAAAAGTAAATCTGGAAATGCAGTAATCCGTGCAAATGAGTACACAAAGTCACAACAATAACTTCCGGCGGACATCCAAGAGCATAATAATTTAAAGTAAGTAACAAATTAAGTTAAAGTAAGCAACAATAACTTTGAATCAAATTGATTTTATGGGTAATAAAGATTCAACGGCCGAGTACGGATCTAAAGACCAATTTTAAATCAAGAATAATGATAAAGAGATTTCATGATTTTCAATCAAGAAACCCTAGAAACTTTGTATTAGATTTTTTCGAGATTTTGATCTCAATAGAAAGATTGAGATGAGGAGAATACTGGATCTAAACTCGATCATATCTTGATCGAGAATTTTTAGACAAATTAGATAAAGCAGAGATTTGGGTTTTCAGAACCCTAAAAATATTTTTTCTAAAAATCGATTTCAAAGTCGAAGACTTAGAAATTGTAGATCAAATACGAAGATTATGAAAGATTAAACTTATCTTTTGGGTCGTTTCGGGATGATTTTTTTCTTCGATGTAAATCGTTGAGATGGTGATGGTGGTGCTCAGCGAAGAGGAAGGAAGAGAAGAAAAGATGGCTTTTTTCCCGCTGCGTTGAAGAAGTAAGAGGAAAAGAAAATTGTGGGGGAGTTGGGATTAGATAAGCTACATGTATAGGGTGGAAAAATATCTAGTGCTCTCAGCAGTTACGAAATTTGGGCAGAATAAAACTAGATAGTGTTACCCTGCGCACGCTCATTTCACATGATTTAAGTACACTAGTTACTAGTAGAAACAGAAGCCTGGCAGTTACGAATTGGTATAAACTTCGTAACTGAAATTTATAAATCACCAAATTTTAGTAACTGAAAATGGTAGTTACGAATTAGTAACGGCCACATTTCCGTTACTAATTTTAGTTACTAAACGCCAAATATGGTGTAGTGTATCCTCGCTTTCTTCGTGGGTCGTCTGACACGTGCCCTCTGAGCAGCATTAAATACGAGTGGTTGGGGCTATCCGATCCGTGCCGAGGGCGGTGTGGATCCTCCCTTGTCACGTACGTGTCGGTTGGACTATCCCCAACCGTTGATTACATCTTACCTCGTGATGGGGTAGAGTAACTCATTGGTGTTGCGTGGGATCATCTACTTTGGATGCTCCCTCATCTTTGACTGTTGGTCTTGACAGATGGCACGTTGTCTAGACGCCATGGATGCCCCTATGTGTCATCCCTCTTTAGGACATGGCCTCCACGTGGGCTCTGCTAGTACACGTGGCGATGGAGATAAATAAGTGTACTTACAATTTGCCCCTCTTCTTGTGACTGGGCGTTTAGCTTTTGTTGGAAGAAGAATCGTGTGGTACGTTTTTATCTCCTCCTCATAACTTCTCCTAAAAAGGTGCTACCTGCATTTATTGTGCACGTTTCCCATATCCGTCCATAAGCGCCCTTTGGGTAGTGGACGGTTTCTCTTGGTCTTATAAAAGAGAAGAATGAGAGAATGTGAATTTAATTCACATTCTCTGTTTTATTCTCTGTTCTTTTGTCTTCTTCATCTTCTTAACTTCCTCTGACACCATTGTTGCTGCTGCCGTTGCTGCTGCTGCTGCTACTGCGGTCGCTGCTGTCGCTGCCACCTTTGTTGCTGCTGCTGCTTTACTCTTTGAGGTTCAGGTATGATTTTTTATTCCGTTTAATCACCATGCCTAACCCTGTTGAGTTCTTGATTTTCCGTGATCGTTGATGATGAATTTAATTTTATGTATATCCGGGATTTGAGAGTTGACGCCCTGAGTCGTATGTTTCATTGGTCATGCTTTAATTTTATTTTTCTTCTTTGAGTTGGAATAATAGCTTGAGAGTTTAAGTAGTTGTAGATGAAATCTAGGGTTTTCTTCACGTTTGCTGTTGTTCTTGAGATTTTCTTGCTTTCGATCTTCCTTGCCTCTGACTTGCACTTTTATTCGTGTTTGTGCCTGCAGACATGTCCGACCATCCGCGGGTCCCTTACCAAACTCCTCCGTCGAGTCCTCACAGGTCTCCTCGGAGTGATTCCAATACTAGGGGTGGAGCCCCGCCTTCACTTACCCAGGATAATCCTGGGATGGACGAACATCCTCGTCCCTTGGTCAGAGATCTTCGCTTAAAAGGGGTGATCCACCGCAGGGGTCTAAATATGCCGTGAATCGCCCTAGAGGTGAGTCTCCTGAGCAGCAGAATCCGCGCACTGAGCCTTTAAATGTGCAGCCTCTCCGCTCCAAGCCTCCACCGCGGACTAATCCACCTGTGCCTAGTTCGAGTAAGTCAACTAAGACTCTGTCTTCAAGAGAAAGGCTCGGAGATAGAGTCTTCGGGAGATATAGTTCTTCCTAAGAAGAAGGCTGCGGGTTCTCGGAAGATACTATGGGAGATGCTTTCGAGGAAGACTCATTTGTTACTTTTCGTCCTTTACCTTTGGGGAATAAGAAGTTTACCTTCCGACACATTGATCTTGAGGCCTTCAAATTGAAGCATGGTCTTCAGCACTTCCAAGTTCGTTTCTATGCCTCTGATAAAGATATAACTTATGAGATGGTTACCAATTACAAGTATGATGCCTTTCATTTGCTGACGACCGTGGGTGCTTTCGAGGCTGGTTTGATGTTACCCTTGTATAAAGCCGGTGATGATTTCTACTAATGGGTCTTGTCTATCCGCGATACGCCAAGAAAAGTCATAATCGCTGGGTGCAACAATGGATGAGAAACTATCTTCGCCATCTTCGTGAATGCTATCTTCGTAGTAAGGGGCAAACGATGATGACTTGCTATGCCCCTAAATTAGAAAAGGAGAAAGGGTGGTATACTCCTGAGAATTTTAACAAATCCTTTGGAGATTACGTTAACAGGAAAACTGTAAAACCGTGGTCTGTGAGTCTGCAGAACATTGCTTCTGCTAAGGGGGAAGTTCGACTTTTGAGTGAGGTAAGTGATTCCAAGATGGCGAGGGTTCCTGGTGCCGAAGGTCTTCCTATTCCCGCTGATGAGAGGATTAAGCGTGATCATGACTATGAATGGTCTGCCACCGTTCTTGAAGTCGTTGGTCCGTGGGCCTATGGTTGGGTCCCTGGACCCCATGGTTGGCAGCCTATTTTTGACAGTCCTCAACGCGAAGCTTCTCCCGCTCGTTATGCCCATTCGCCCTTGGCAGATGAGTTTTTTGTAGGCATGGATTTTTGCTTATAATCGCGATGTTGACGACGTGGAAGACGAAGATATCCCCGATGCTAACCTTCTTTCGAGAATACCGATGTTGCTAAGGTGTGTTGTTTGTTTTCTATGTATATATTCCCCTTCGTTTTCTTGAATAATATTGATTATGCTAAGGAAAGGAGATGCCGATGGCTCTTTTATCATTATGTGGTAGGTGCGTAGAGACAAGAGGATCAATCCGAAGCAATCGTCGAATTCTCCCACCGAGGGTTCTACACACTTCGAGGATGTGAACAGTCCCGTGGATGGTGATGAGGATGTTTCCGACGGGGAAGAGCGAATTGAGACTTCTCCGCCCATTCAAGAAGTAGATAGTATTGCCGGTGGGAGCATTGGTGGAGGTCAGGCCACTGGTGGTGGTGGTAATGATCAGGCTGAGGGGGTTACCAAGGATGGGGATGGTGGGGACAAGGATGTTGTGGACAAGGGTACTGGGGATGTTGTGGACAAGGGTACTGGGGATGTTGGGGACAAGGGTACTGGGGATGTTGGGGACAAGGGTAAGAAAATTGCTCTTGATAGTGGTGACAAGGATGGGGATGCTTCTTGCGAGTTTTCCTTTGGTAAGGTTTTATCCGGGGAGCAATCATTTGACATGGCCACAGTTATGGGGCTTGTCTCGGACTTCAATCTGCTTCCCGATGGTGATGACTGGAATGTCCTTAAGGATAGCTGCGGGGGTGACCCCACACGTGGATCTGATGCTGGGGTTTTGGCAGCTATCCCGAGGTTTGTGTCGGCACCTCCTCCACTGCCGGGTGGGGTTTTGGCGCTAAGTACTACGGGTGCCTCGCTTGGTGGGACGTCCTTAGACTCTCCTCGATGACTTCACGCGGTCCTTGGTCACGGATGGTGATGATGCTGTTTTGGCGTGGCCGCAAAAGAAAAACTTGCTCATCGTGCCTCGTCCCCGCCCTTTCGTGATTGGGGGAAAGAGTTCGGACTCGTTTACTCGTCGGCATATGGAGCTAACCCCGGAGGAGGTGGTAGCTCGAGGGTGGGGCGAGAATCTTGTGACCAGCGGGATTGATCTCGTGGTGGATCCTCCCCTACGTTCTTTGTCATGATGGCCATTGCTGATGGGTACCGCAGACAATTATCCCCAACAAACGGTTATTGGAGGTTTGTCCTACTCTTTCTACCCCCGATTTTGCTTAAATGTGTTGTGAACTAATTTCCCTTTTGATTGATAGATGATGAGGAGTGAGTATTGTAACCATCATCTTTACCGCTCTTCAAGGCTAAGTCTCTCAAGCCAGAAGGGAAGCTCTGCATTGTGAAGAGACGCTTTGGGGTCAAGCTTTGGGTCTCCGCTAAAGATGAGGAAACAGCAGAGCTGAAGGGTCTCGCTTGCGTAAGGAGCAGCAGGACGCGGAAGAGGCAAAGTTGCGTTCTGAGCTGGCCTCGGTTAAGGCCAAGTTAGCGGTTGCTGAGAAGAACTCTTCGTCTATTTCAGTCCTGCTTCTCCTCTTCTTTTTAGTTTCCTCGCTCCTTATATGTTCTCGAGTTTCTCCTTCTTCCCTCCTCCGCCTGTATTGTCTTCAAGTGGGTGGAGTCCCCCGAGTTGTTGTGGCTTCGGAATGAGAGAACTCGTCAAAAGGTCGCATTGCCGAGTTAGTTGAAAAACTTAAGAGTGAATCGGCGAAATGGAATGCCCGCGCGGATGTTCATAACGCTATGGTCAAGAATGGCGTAAGAAAAAGCTTTGCTTGGTAGATCCGCAAAATCGAAACAACCATGACCGCTATTTGTTCAACGGGGCTCTTTTATGGACGCGGATAATCTTGAGAAAGCCCGCGGTCGATTTCCTCTTTAGAAATTAAGCTTAACGTTATAAAAGACGAGCTGCGGCGAGCGGTCTTCTCATCCCTCGGATGTGCGGGCTTATATGCAGCGTCTTGCTAAGGAAAGAGACGATGCTAGGGCCGAATCTAGTGCTCTCAGTAGTGCTTTATCCGCGTCTCGAGCTGATGTGGCCCGTCAGGTTGAGCGTGAGAAAAACTTAGAGGTGACTATGTATCGTCTTAACAAGGGGTTGGAATCGAAGAATGATGAGGTTAATCGATATCGTAATTCTGGACTCGATGCTTCGAAATGACCTAAGCGCGAAGTCGGTATGCTCATAATCTTCCGCAGTAGATTATGATAGGTTATCAAATGAATATGATTATGCCGCAGAAGCAAGTGGATTCCGCGGTTGATTATTGTGAAGGTATACGTTTTTGTCATCGAGTGTGCTTTGTATTGTATTTGTTATAACTGTTTTTTCTATTATCCGCAGAGCTCAGGACTGACTTCCGAGCTGCGGATGACAAATTTGCCGAAGCTCAAGCTAAGGTAGTTCAATTGGAGGGCCAAGTCAATTACCATCGTGGCCTGGCCTTGTCTCAGGAGGAAACGCTGAAGCATGCCAATCAAAAGATGGACCTTCTTTCCACTTCCCTAAGTCAGGCCGAGATGAAGAGTGTAGCCATAGGCTTCGTGGCTCATAAGCAGTTGGCAGAAGAGAGTAATAGAACTCTTGGTGAGATTGAGTTGGATCTCAGGAAAAACCATGGGTTAAACAAGAATTATACTCGGCGCCCTGTTCCCACGCTCCGTTCAGGCTCTTCTGGGCCCTCCTCTGGTGGTAGTGTTCCTTCCTCGCTGAAGGACAAACCCGCGGATAACGCTCCTTCCCAGTAGATCATATCTAATATGCTAGGGATTGATCTCAGTTGCTTATCCTTTTTGGCATTTTTGCTACTCTTCTTGCTAGGCTTGTAATCAACTGCCATGTACTAGATCAAACTTTGGTGTTTAAATCTGAATTTGTATTTTGTTGAATTTGCATTTATCGGCTTTACAAATTAAGTTAACGTAATGAGTACTTCCGTAGTGTTTACTATCCAAGGATGTTGATCTTTGAATTTGAGAAAGTGTATTGTTTGTGCAATTCCGTAGGTTGATATCCCCGGAATTGTCTTGTGACCTTGCACCCGTCCGCCTAATTCCTTGGTGGGATTCCCGAACGGTGGGGTCGGTCGACGTTCAAGGATATATTCCATTGAGTTCGCGCTTGTAATATTGCTCGGGTATCTCGTTCAGGAAGTCGCCCCGGTCGTCGTACACTTATAGACGCTTACGGGGGAGTTCCAAGAGATTGCATGTGTATGCTCCGATATATTGCATGCGTGTGCTTTGTATGGGATATTGCCCGGTATATTGCAGTGGGTAGATCCACGCTTTGTGCGGGATATCCCTCTCACTAAGTATAATGTCAATTCTTAATAATAGTAATTGGACAATGATTTACGTGGTTCGGCCTTAAGGCCTACATCCACGGGGTAACGATAGTATCGATATTTTATTAAGGTGTGATATGGTTTTCAATGTACATTGTGTAAGTAGTATATACATGTGTCTCATATGGTATAGGTTGTGGGTTTTGAATAAATTGAAATGCGCGTGGGTAATGAATGGGATATGATACTTGAAAATGAAAGCTTGGATTGATTGAAAAGTTAAGGTGCGTTACTCCTTTGTCGAGATAGAAACATGTGGACTTGCAAGTCCGTTTTCTTCTTCTGAAATGCACACGCAGCGGTTGGTCATGGGTAGTATGGCTTGAGATATTTGGCATTCCACGGATGCATGAGGATTTCCCCTTTCGTATTGCGCAGATAGTAAGAGCCATTTCCGCGATGTCGTGTATTACGTAGGGTCCTCCCCAAGTTGGTGCTAATTTTCCCACTTCTTTTCTCGTTTGGTATTGGGGAATGGTCCTCAACACATACTGCCCTTCTACAAAATTCCTAAGTTTCACTTTTTTGTTATATTCTCTGCCAGCTGCGTTGGTAGTTTTTCCATTCTTTGCAAGTGCCGCTTCTCTCCTTTCTTCGAGGTCGTCGAGCTTTTCCAACATCATGTCCGTGGTAAGATTCTTTTCCCATGCTTCGTCTTTTGTAGTTGGAAGTAGAATTTCCGCAGGATTATCGCTTCGCTCCGTACGTGAGTAAAAACGGGGACTCTCCTAGAGCCGATCTTCGAGTCGTCCTATATGCCCATAGAACGTTATGTAACTGTTCACACCACCGCCCCTTGTACTCGTCTAGTTGTTTTTTAAGGATAAGTGCCAAAGTTTTGTTTTTGGCTTCTGCTTGTCCATTGCTTTGTGGGTATATGGGGGTGGATTTGTTTTTTCGAATTTTGAAGGTGTCGAAAAGACAAGTCAATATTCTTTCCTTGTAGTCAAGTTTATCGTTGGAAACTATCTCTCGGGGATGCCAAACCTGCAGATGATATTTTGAAAAATAAAAGTAAAGACGCTCTGAATCCCGAATTCTTGCCAGTGCCTTTGCTTCTACCCACTTGTCAAGTAATCCGTTGCCACTATTAGGAATCTTCTTTTCCCCGCCCCCGATACGAGTGGGCCTACTATGTCGATCCCCCATTTCCCAAAGGGCCACGGATCTGTCCACGTAATTCAATTTTTTGGCTGGGGCGTGGATTCTTTTGCCAAATCTTTGACATTCTTCGCACCTTTGCGCCATTCTAGCCGCGTCTCGGATCATGGTTGGCCGCAGTAGCCCTGCGTCTTCGCCTTATCTGCAAGGGATCTCATTCCACTGTGGTTCCCCGCGTCTCCTCTATGGATGTCTTTCAAGATGATATGTCCCTCTGATCGAGACAGACAGCGACGAAGTGGCCCGAGGAATGATTTTCTGTATAAGGTTCCGTCTCTTAGCTCGTACATCCCTCGCCCGGGATTGTACTTTCCTAGCCTCGTTTGGTATCCCTGGGGAGTTTCCCTCTTTTAGGAAAGAGTGGATTTCGGGTTCTCCAATCAGCTTCTTGATCGTAATCGCCGTCCTCATCGCCTTGTCGCGTGATGTCATCGTTCTGGAAGTCGTCGAAGATATGCTCTCCGACATCATCATCAGAGATATCTTCCTCCTTAGACTTGCGTTGGTTAGCCGCACATGTTTCTTGGGGCTTGATGGATGGTTCGTACACTCTTGTTATCTTGATTGCTTCGACATCCTCATTTTTAAGCATGGCTGATATATATGCCAGGGCATCTGCGTGTTTGAGCTCCTTCCTACGCAGATGTCGAAATTTGATTTTTGGTATTTGGGAAACCAACGTTTGTACCAGAGCCATGTATGCCATCAGTGTCTCGTCATACACATTGTATTCGTAGCCTATTTGCCGTATGATTAGTTGTGAGTCACTTGTCAACCGTACTTCTTGTATCCCTAATTCAATTATCAAGCGGAGGGCATGGACCACTCCTTCGTACTCTACGATGTTATTTGTATGGCCTTCAAATTCCAATCTGAATGCATGCACGATCCTATCCCCCGTGGGCGTGGTGATGACGATGCCTATCCCCGCGCCCTCTCTATTTTTGGAGCCGTCGACAAAGACCTCCCATTGTCGTGGGTTCATTGGTTCAAGAATGTTATTTGGCTCCTTTTGTTTTTCCATTTCGTGGGGCACCCATGCCCTCCATCCTTGTATGCGCACCTCTTCTTCGTTGTCCAAAGGTAGGGTCGCTAGAAAGTCCGCTAACACTTGCGATTTTCGAGAGTGTTGAAGCTCATAGTGGATATTGAATTGGTCGAGGTATGTGCTCCATTTCGCTATGCGTCCTACCTTTCCTCGCCCTTTGAGGATGGCTTCTAAGGGCGCTCGGCATGGGATACGTATGTCATGCGTTAAGAAGTACGTCCTCGCTTTAAAGTAGACCATACGATGGCTAAGATGAGTTGTTCGATTCTTGTGTAGTTTCTTTCTCATGGAATTCATAGTCTTGTCGACATAATAGATCGGCTGCTCCTCCTTTGTGTGGGTCCCGACAAGCATCGCGCTTTACCGCATCGTCTTGTTGCTGCAATGTATAGTGCCAAAACTTCGTCGTGGTCTCGGGCCAAGGATAGGGATCTCTGCCAGGTACCGTTTGACGCCTAGAAAGCTTCTTCGCATTCTCGTCGTCCACTCAAATTTCGTCCCCTTTTTAGTATGTTAAAAAGAGTTTGCACCTATCCGAGGATCTTGAGATGAATCTTCCTGTGGCTGCTAGGGATCCATTGAGCTTTTGTACTTCTTTTAGGTTCTTTGGGGATGGCATGTCTACTATGGCTCGGATTTTTATGATCTACTTCAATGCCCCTTTTGTCACCAGGTACCCAAGGAATTTTCCGATGTTACTCCGAACGTGCATTTTTCCGGGTTGACCTTCATATTGTGTTCTCTCATAGCTTCAAGATGTCCCTCGTGTCCCGTGGTGGTTCTTCCTCAATCTGCTCTTGACGAGCATATCGTCAACATAGACCTCTAGGGTCCCGCCAATCCACGGCTTGAAAATAGCATCGACCATCCTTTGGTACGTTGCTCCCGCATTCGAGTCCGAAAGGCATCCTTACATAGCAATAGAGACCGTGGGGTGTGTAAAATCGATGTTGTTGATCTTCTTCGCTAAAAATAGTTGGTTATACCCAGTATCCGTCCATGAATGATAACTCTTCATATCCTTCTACCGCGTCGACTAGCCGATCAATGCCGGGTAACGGATAACTATCCTTGGGGCATGCTTTGTTCAAGTTGGTGAAGTCGATGCGCATTCTCGACCCCCTCCATTCTTCTTTGGTACTATTACCATGTTAGAGATCCAAGTAGGATATTTGAATTCTTTTATAAAACCGGCTCCAACAGCTTTCGCAGCCTGCTTTCTACCGCTTTGTGATACTCGTAGCCACCTTTCGTATCTTTTGTCGTACATGGGGTGTGCAGTTTAATGCGTAGCTCATGTTGCACCGTCTTCGGGTCTATTCCAGGCATATCGAGATAGTTTCCATGCGAAGATGTCCGCGTATTCCTTTAATAGTTTTATTAGTGAGGCTTCGCGTTCTCCGCCCATTAGAGTTCCTATCTTGATCTTTCTTGGGTTCGCTCCGTCCCTATGTTAACTTCCTTCACCGCCTCCAAGGATGTAAACGTGGGCTTTGGTTCCCAAGGTGGGGGACTTTCTTTAATTGCTATTTGGTAGGCTCGATTCTTTGTTTGCGCAAGAGCGCACCGGTTAGCATTTGATGTTGATGCCTCCGTGTTCCCTACGGAGTTCCCCTTAGACAAGTTTTTTCTCGAGATCTCTTCCAAGTATTCGTCGATGGCTTTGTCCTTGGATATTGCTTTGTTCCGGGCCCCATGGGTTCTTCTTTTCTCATCTTCTTCATTGTTGAGCCGTATTTGCATTGCCTCGGCATTCCTTTGCGGAAACTTGATCACCCTTGATTTCCATTACCCCTAAAGGAGTAGGAAACCTAAGGTATTGATGGTAGGTGGATGCGACTCCCTTAAGTTTGTGGACCCATTTTCGTCCAATAATGGCATTGTAGGGTGAAGGCGTGTTCACCACACCGAAGTGGGCGTTAACTTTCATGGGACTGCGTCTACTTGCAAAATAATATCCCCGATAGGCTTCGTAGCCGTGCCATTGAACCCGTAGATGGTGTAGTGCGAGGTCAAGAGTTGCTCGTCATTAAGCTCCATACGCTTGAAGGTATCATGAAACAGACGTTTGAGCTCCCTCCATCAATAAGTATTTTCTTTATGTTGCATCCTCGCGATTGCGCAGAGTGAGGATCAAAGGGTCGTCAGATCTTCCATGTCATCCTCAATGTCCTCGGCCTCGAAGGTTAGGGGTGCGTTCATCCATTATTCGTGCTCTTCCACTTCTTTTCCGTCTAAGTTGTAGAGCTCACAATAGTCTTCAAATTGCTTCCTCGCCTTTTCCCCTATCTCGTGCGGTTAGGGTTGGTTCTTTGTTTTCCGAGCAAGATATAGTGTTCGATGTACGGTTACCCTCGGCAATTGGACCCGTTTGCTGCGTTTGGTTCCGTCCTCCGTTCCATCCTTTTCTATATACTTTTTTGAGATCCCCCGCATCAATCAGCCTTTTGTATCGCTATCTTAAGATTTTTGCACTTCTCGCTTGGGTGCCCGTAGAAGCAAAGTGGAAATCGCAATACTTTTGGATTCTCGCCGAGGCTGGTGGTTGTTTCCCTTAGACCAAGGCCATTCTAAGTCTTCACGATCCTTGATCTCCTTTAAAATGCGTGAGTAGCTGGCATTGAGCTTTGTGTATACTCGGTCTTCAAATTTTCTTCCACCCCTTTTGTGGTCATCTTTCCGATCCTTTTGGCGTTCGCTTGATCTGTTCGTTAGTTCCACGGAAGTGGTCCGTGGGGGTCGTTGAGCCTGTGTTTCTCGGGTTTCTCTCTTTGAATTTCTTCCAACCTTGCATGTTTTTCGATGATTATCCTCAAATCTCCCTCTCGTGGTTGGAGAGGTACCGTGGATTTCAACAAACAAAGGGCTCATCTGTCAAGTCCCCATTTGTAACAATTAATACTCACCACGGGATCCACATGTCCTATGGCTTGACATATCTTGTGCCACCTATCCGTGTATTCTCGAATGGACTCCTTGTATTTGATTGCAAGTGAGAAGAGCTTGTCCATCCTCGTGTTTACAACCTTATTGTACATATAGGTAGCCAAGAATTTTTCCGTGAGTTGATCATACGAATTGATGTATCCGGCTTGAGGTTATCAAACCAAGATAGCGCGGATCCTTTCGTGATTGAAGGGAAGTATCCGCAAAGTATAGCTTCGTCGTGGTCCCATCCGGCCATTACCCCGTTGTAATATCGTAGGTGAGCAAGCGGGATCGGTGGATCCGTCATAACACTCAAAGGATGGGACCGGGCACTTCGGTATGATAGCGGTGGCCAACGTTGTCAGCGAGTGGGGTGGTGTTGGCTTCCTTCATAACCTCGTTCTAGTCTTCCACCTCCCCGTCTGGTTTTGATTTGATTGATCTCTCGCTAACATCTCTCGCATGAGACTCTCCATTGCCAAATGTCGGTGTTCTTCTTGAATGGAAGGCCGTGCCTTCCTTGTAGGTTTTGACGTCGTGGCCTCCTCCTCATCATAGTAGTCTGACGTGTCTGGGTGATAGTCCGGGTCGGGCCTTCTATTATTCCGCGCACCTCTTTGGTTGACTATTGCAGGTGTGTTCTCGAGGATCATCCTCCGGTCTCTATTCTGTACCGCTGAGTTAGCCTCATCCCCGCCGATTCTCTAGCTCCGCGCTTTGGAGGATCTCTCTTAATTGCCGGTTCTCTTGGGCTAGTAAGGCCACCGCGTCCGCGTATGTCCGCGATTCCGTTTTAGTTCTTCTAATTGCGCCAAAAATGCGCAGATCGGTTTGATGCTTGATTTGTTCCTATCTCGAACCCCGAGCTTGTCCCTGGGGCCGCGGTGTTGATTTCCACCGCTATCCGTCTACCCGGCTCTATCATTTCGTAGGATCTCGCGTGCGTTGTTCGTTTTGCTCGTTAGTCCATGCATCCCATAGGGGGGTTACGGATTACCGATTCTCGCCACTGTTTCTCGAGGTTCCGTAGGCTCCGGTTGTAGCCGTCACTTTGGAGGCGACCATTTGAGAAGTTCCTTCGTAGGTGTAGTAGCCTTTGCCGCCGCGCCTTCCTTGCTTCCATTGCGATGATGCCCGCATCCGAAAGGAATGTGCTTTCCGCTCCATTCTGCGTCTTGTCCCCGGCTGTGAGTCCCGCGCCCTTTGTTTGCTCCTTGTTACTATTGGCGTAGTCCTATGTGCCTCTTTTGAAGGTACCTTTGTCTTTCCGGCATCTTTGTTCCTTTCCATTGCAATATTCTGCGCAGAGAACATGGAGGTAAACCGAGACAAAAAGTCCACGGGTTAGTCAGTTAGTTCAAACTTGATTTCATAAGCTCGATTTCTAGTGGTAATGAGTGTACTCAAAGCTGTTAGTTTGGCGAACAATACGAAAAACATGACGGATGCGGATTTAACCGAGATAAGGTCCATGGGTTGTTGTTTGCAAAAAGTCTAAATCTCTTGGTGGAAATTATGTTCGAAATATCAACTTAAAACCCGGGATCTTGTTGGTTTAAAGGTTACGCAATGCCCAGATTTGTTGGTAGAAAATACAGTAGACGTAAATATATGCGAAAAGATAGCCCCAAACTCAGATCTGCTAGTTAAAAGTTCGTAAAAGGCCCAGATCAGTCGTTAGATAGCACAAAGAATACGGACACATGTGAAAAGTGAGTTTAAAACAGAGATCCGCCTACGTTCTAAACAAAAATTTTTGAGTTACCATAAAGTCACAGGGAAAGATAAATCTTTTGGGACAAGGTCCCCGTTTCTAGCGCCAAATTGTGAACACGGAAATTACGTGTAGTCCGCGTGATCACAAACAATCTTAACATGAATTGAATACATGCATTAAAGTGCGAGTAAAGTATGGTATGCCTAGGTAGATGATGATTCATGGATTCCAAACCTCGCGAGTTTGTCATGATCTCGCCATCATCCCCAAAGTGATAGATCTCGAGACATGAACACGTAAATGAAACTATACGAGTACTAAAGGTAAAGGAGACGATGGTTTACGTGGTTCGGCACTAAGGCCTACGTCCACGGATCCGGAGATATTCACTATAAAGTAAACGGTTACAAAAGTAAGGAGACGACGATTTACGTGGTTTATGGAGAGATTCTCCATAAACACATACTTACTTCTCACTATTCTCTCTCCTATTCCTTAGTTCTACTCTCCACCCCCCTTTCTGTGGAAGGGGTATTCATATATATAACTAAATCAGGTCCTACTGACAAGGAGCTGTGGAGACCTTATCTTCTTTTGCTCTGTGCATGGTCCGCGGACTTCCCTGTCACTCCGCGGCTTCTATAATACCCACGCTCGTTAAGCCGACCTATCCTCGCTTTCTTCGTGGGTCGTCCGACACGTGCCCTCTGAGCAGCATTAAATACGAGTGGTTGGGGCTATCCAGTCCGTGCCAGGTGGTGTCAGTCCTCCCTTGTCACGTCTGTGTCAGTTGGACTATCCCCAACCGTTAATTACATCTTACCTCGTGATGGGGTAGAGTAACTCATTGGTGTTGCGTGGGATCATCTACTTTGGATGCTCCCTCATCTTCGATTGTTGGTCTTGACAGATGGCACGTTGTCTAGACGCGATGGATGCCCCTATGTGTCATCCCTCTTTAGGACATGGCCTCCACGTGGGCTCTGCTAGTACACGTGGCGATGGAGATATATAACTGTACTTACATTCTGCATACCAATGTATATCCAAATATATGTAGAGTTCTAACATAATGCAGTGCACCAATAGCAAGCATGAACTTGGAGCAACGCAACAGATTTTTTTTTTTAAGCAGTAATAGATCTTATTCTTCCCCTTCCTTCTCTCGATGCTCTCTTCCGATGAGATGCAGTAAAAAAAATTAAAAAATCTTACCATTAATTGATGAGTTTTTGATACTATAATTTACTGAGAATATCTTTCAATTTTGAAATGATTGTAAACCAAAATTGGTATATGGATTCTAAACAATTTTGGTTTTAGGGTTTTGAACTCTTGATTGAAATTATTGGGATTCAACTTTTTGAAACTTAATGACCCCAGTTGTAACACAGAACACACATCAAAATTTAAATGCACGAAACTTTGATGGAACATGGACTTGATGAAGAAAGTTCTGTGAAACAACAAAGCCTGTACTTATTATGTTCAATTAAGAAATTAAGTCGTGTACAAGCAGTGACAAAGGAGCCAAGTAACCTTGACACATGATTGTTGAGGATTATCCAGTTCACTCTAAAACGGCAGCTTGGATATTTACTGCTTGAATCGGTACCGGTAACAAAATTCAACGAACAACAAGAATTCAATAGCATCGTCGAGGTTCAAAAAATTCTCATCAAAGAAAGTCCAAGAACTCATCGACTGATAGCAGGATTTTTTAATTCTGCATACCAATGTATGTCCTTGAACAACATCTTCACAATTGGACCCAGTGTATGAGCTGGTTCCCATCGCTGCTAGTTGCTACTGCAGAGTTCCAAACACTTTCCTCCCTCATCTTGTCTCTCTCTGGTAGAAAGGGTTTTGATTGATTGTAAAAGTTATGTAGGAATGGAATATCGCACGTATAACGAGTATGCGAAATGAAGACTATCTAATGTAAACGAGGACTATCGCACATAGTATAATGAAGATGATGTACTGGTCGATGTCAGCAAAGTCACGAATATAGTGTGATCGGTAAGGAGCCAGACTTTGAGAAACTAGTGGACTAAACACAAAAGTCGGGGGATAAATACAAAATACATTATAAAATCAAGGCTATTTTTATGGTTTTGGTGATTTTAGGGGGGGCTAGAGCCAGGGTTAGTCAACCCTTGGTTCCGCCCGGAGTGGCTTTATGGTCTGCCAAGTATAAACTGTGAGAATGAGTGAGTGTATATGAGCGAATGTAACGCACAATGATTCCGAAAATAGTGGATTTCTTAGCTGTCATCCACTATGTAGAACCCTATATAAGGGGAAAGAGTTATCATACAGAGGTTTCTTAAGGTATGTTAGACAAGAAATTAGGAGAGTGAAAGTTTGTTAGGAGAGCAAGTAAAGTCATTGTAATATCTTGTAAATATATAGAATTTGATAAATAATAATATGATCACTTAAAATCTTGTCTAAGTACGATTGGGATGTGGTTGTAGGATTTCCGCAACTACATTTTTGGCGCTAAACTTGACTTTAGGGTGTTAAACGTTAGTGAGTTTCCGAGATCTTGAAAAGGTAGATCTGAAAATTTTGGAAAAAAATACGGAAGAACAATAAAGAATCTATGTAGAAGGCAAGAATCGTAATAGTACGGGGAAGAGGTAGAAATATACAGTGTAATTCTATAATTAAAGCATCAATCTCTGAGGCGGATTTTCAAGCAGGAATAACAAGTAGAATTCACAAGCGAAATTATGAAGGAAAGAAAGTGGAAATAGTAGAAAACGAGGCTCCATTAAAAGAATGGGAAAAGGTGGAGATCATGTTTGGAACAGATGAGTTTCCGGAAGAAATTTTAAAACGAACATATCCATTGGTAATCACAGTCACAGCTGAACGATGATAAAATAGTGTAATAAGGAAGAAATCGGAGGAATGGGCGGTTGATAGAACATTAATAGATACATGAAGTGCAGTAGATATCTTATTTTATCGCACATTCAAAGAAATGGGGTACGATGATGCGGAGATGACACGTCCAGCTTATCATGTACATGGATTCAATAAAACAATTTCAAACCAAAAGGAGAGATTGAGGTGCGAATATTATTATGAGAAATAGAAACGAAGATAACACTATGTGTAATTGATATAGAATCACCATACAACATGTTGTCGGGGAGACCATGGGTGCATGCGATAAAATTTGTGGCGTCAACACTTCATCAATGCATTAGATTCCCAATTCCAATTGGAATAGGCGAAATTAAAGGAGACATTACGAGTGCGAAGATCTCGCAATCCAATAGATGTAAGAAACTATGAAGGACGAGCAAAGAAGCGAAAGGATCGCTGGAGACAAGCCAAAGAGTTAAAAAGGAAAATGAATTTCAGATATATATGATCAGAGCGAATGAAGGAAAATGAATGCCAGATGAAGGGCTAGCGAAGGAAGGAGAACCGAAGAAAGAGATTAAAAAACCAACACCAATGGGAGAATCAAAAGCAAGCTTTACTGCAATAGAACCAACAAAGGAAATAAATTTTGGATCGGAAAAATAACCAAAAGTATTAAAAATAGGAACCAATATGGATAAAGAAGAAGAACAAAGAACAACAAGAATCTTGCAAGAGTATAGTGATATCTTCGCATGGAGTATGGAGGAGATACCAGGGATAGATCCATCTATCGCATGTCATAAATTGGAAATTAAAAAGAATGTAAAGACATTTAAGCAAGGAATAAGTAAGATTGCAACCGATTATCACCCTCAAATAGAAGCAGAGCTACAGAAGATGTTGGATGCTGGGATTATAAGGGAGGCAAAATATCCCGAATGGATAGAAAATATGGTGGTAGTACCAAAAAAGAACAATGTGATAAGGATCTGCATAGATTTCACCGATTTAAACAAAGCATGTCCGAAAGATAGTTTCCCTTTACCAGATATCCCTCAAATGGTAGAATCATCATCGAAATGATAGAATCTCAACGTTGGATGGATATAAAGGTTATAATCAAATTCCTTTGGCTGTAGAAGATCAAGAACATACTGCCTTTTTCGCACCAAGAGGATTATAATGTTATACGAAAATTCCATTTGGATTGAAAAATGCAGGTGCGACATACCAAATAATGGTGGAGAAAGTATTTGAAAAATGGATACATACCACATTAGAAGTATATGTCGATGACATGTTGATAAAGAGTAAAGAGGCAAAGAATCATGTTGATCAATTGAGAGAAATATTCGAGCAGATGCGGAAATTCAATATCAAGGTGAATCCAGAAAAATGTATCTTCGGCGTATCATCAGGAAAATTATTAGGATACATAGTGTCCAAGAAAGGAATAGAGGTTGATCCAGATAAAGTACAAGTGGTTCGAGATATGCCATCTCCTGCGACGTTGAAAGATGTTCAGAAGTTAAATGGATTGATAGCTTCGTTGGGAAGGTTTATATCACGATCTTCGGATAAGTGTAAACACTTTTTCAGTATATTAAAGAAGGGAACACAATTTGAGTGGACGGAAGAGTGTGATAAAGCATTGCAAAGTATAAAAAATTATCTGGTGAATTTACACAGATAAATACCATTACCAATTATGTTCGTTAACTAACACGGATCAATACTACCAATTGAATAAGTATTTCGACTATCTCACACAACAATTTGAAGGGATATTTTGAGTATCTCTCACTATGGATTCGAAGAGAAACACCAATTTTTCTCGTACAAAGTTGAAGGGAATTTGAAGTTCGAAATTTTTTTTTGCTATTTATTTTCTGTCTGCAAATTGATCCCTTTGTATGGGCAATGGGCATCAATTTGAAGGGGGATATTAGTAAATGTAAGTAACACTTGGGTTACACCATGTGTAGTAGTATAAGTAGTAGCCTCTATATGTAATAATCTAGGGTTTCATAACAACAATTTAAGAAATTCTATCGGATAGGAAGTAACTTACCATCCCCAACCATAACCTTTTATGTGCCAAAATGTGTAGTAGTTGCCTGTAGAATGGATGAGACATTTTTCATATCACTAGAGGCCCCTCAGTCAGGTATCCAAACAGGACCGGAAGTACCGTGACTCCAATATCCTCCACTCTCATAAGCGGTATCAGAAGGACTTTGCACATTAAAATCAAACTCATTTGAGAACCCGGGAGAAGGATTTGAGGTGTACTTCCTGCATTGAGATCAAGTCCAAGAAAAGCCTTCTGTGGAGGTGCAACATTGTTTCTAGATGCATTATATCGAAATATACAATGATTTGCAAGATGGCCTTGTTTATGATAAATCTAACAAAGGAATTGAGTCATAGTCCACCACTTGTTTTTGTCGAGGATTGAATTCAGTTTTGCGAAAACCAGGAGGATGAGTGGATGAGATAGGTGTACCAGAAGTGGATGAGATAGGTGTACCACTTGTTTAATTTAGTTCTCGATTAGATTGTAACCGAATAAATTGTACTATGTAAGAAAATTCCAAAGAGAATAAACAATTAGATAAACTTAAGGTTTTGCGACTAAATCCAAATATGTTGGTACGAATAAAATTCTGTCTAATATTAGTACTGACATCAACGGAGCACTGGCAGTAGAACGTGATAAATTTGTAAGATTCGTTCCATATTCGCAGCAGACCGGCGGAGAATTTCATTTTCTTCAGATAAAATCCTGTTTTGTTCAATTAAAGAATCGCGGCAATGACTCAATCGCTGATTAATTCCAATAGCTACTCTAAACATCCCATCCACGGGATATTTTTTTATAAACGAGGCTCCAGCTATTAGCCTCTGTGCCGTAAATTGTTTGTGAGGCTTGGCCGATTCCAGTAACCCTAGGAAATTACGTACGCCGAAAACATCACGAACATTCATGAAAGCGTTCATCTTCTCTCGGGGAAAATATGGTGCCAAGGGACAATTTGGTGTACATCTTTTCCTCTGAGTTTTGCACGCTGCACAACCTTCACGTGATCTCGTAACCTTGGGTCTTCTTTTCTATTTCAAAAAAAAATCAATCATATAGAATACACTAAAAATTATCAGGCATCATAAAATAAAAAAAATTACAAGAAAACTCAATATTATGGATGAGATTAATTAAGAAGACCTATACCTTAATATCAACGAGGATTTTCTTCCATGTCTTGCATACTCGTTTGCAGTTTGAGACAGATTTCCGGGGCACACGCGAAAGTATGTTTTCAGTAATATCTGGATGAAGGTTCTCCATGGATCCAAAAAAAAAAAAAAAGAACAACCTAGTTTTGTGCTGGCAGAGGTTTCTATCGGTTTTTCAAGGTTAATTTTTTTTCTTTGAGACTTTTTGAGTACTATGTATATATATATATACAAGGTACGAAGGTAAGAAGTAGCTCACTAATCTGATTTTTGTTGGGAATCTGAATTACTTACCCACGCGACGTAGACAGTTAAACATAGAGGTGCTGACTTGGCTACGGTTTCCAAACGGGTGCCTTCCCAGTAATGGTTAGTCTAGCATGTACAAATTAGCATCGGAATTACTTTAATCTACTCCCTCCGTTACTTTTTAATAGGCTGGTTTCGTTTTTTGAGAAAAATTAAGGAAATTAAGAAAAAACTAATCATTGAAAGTGGTCCTCATGACACTTGTCAATAAAAGAAGTGAATTGAAATGGTCCCCATGACACTTGTCAGCAAAAGAAGTAAAGTGAAATGGTCCACATGACACTTGTCATCAAAAGAAGTTAAGAAAAGTGGTCATAAAAACTAAAAGAATATTTGACTTTCCCAATTAAGAAACCAGCCTATTTTTTTGTAACATTTATTTATAGAAACCAGTCTATTAAAAAGTAACGGAGGGAGTATAAATTAGCATCGGAATTACTTTAAAAGAGAAAATATATGTACAAATACATGAAAACACAATGTGCCGCGCCTCATTTTAACACAAATTTCGGTATCTTTGGGTCGCTTGGTACATATTATAGGGTTTTTGCTAGGGAGAAAACTCTAGGTCACCAAGCAACTTTACATTAGTGGATAAGTATTGGATCATAAGATATATTTCAGGTCCTGAGAAAAATTTAAGGTCCCCAACGCATATTTAGAATTCACAAACCATCGTGATATCAAACCATCGTGCTCTTGTCTAGATTAAGTTTCATCCCAGTTAGAGTTTCAAACATTGATAAAATGATGAAAAGCCTTGTGACTTCCTCTGCGTTTGCATCAATAAAGATGAGAGTATCATCTGCAAACTGCAAGTGCGAAATCATACTCCCCGTTTCCTCCACTTTAAAACCGCGAATTTGTCCTCTTTCAACCGCATCATTCATCAGTTTAGATAGGATTTCAACAACCAAAAGAAAAAGATATGGGGATAATGAATCACCTTGTCTCAGCCCCTTAAATGGTTAATCAAATCATGACACTCTTTAAAATTCTGCAAACCCATATCCTATTAAGAGTATATGTACAGTTCAAAAATAATTCAGTGCACCTATAGCAAGCATCGACTTTCCATGTACTGCAGAGCTACTGCAACGTAAAATTTGATCTGGAGAAAATGCTTAACCTTAATATCATCTGCGGCGTCTCCATGGCATGCTAAATTTCTTGCTGATGCTGCAAGGTTAAGGTACAATGGGGGATAGCTAAACCGCCTCAAAAGAGAAGGCATTTTTTATCCTTAAAATGTACTAACAAATTAAAAATAACATCTTTCGATAAAAGAAACCAACCTAGCTACTTGCCTTACGGACAATTTTGTTTTTGTCCCTTTCACTTCAATCCATTGCGATTGGAATGTATCCCTTTGTTGTCTCTTTTTATACTTAATCTTCCTTGTTGAGATTGTTAGTCCCACATTGTTGGGCAATCTAAGATCCTGCGGTTTATAATCTCTTAGGGCCTCTCCACTCATTGCCAATTGGTTTTAAATTGGATGCCCGTATTCTAATATGGTATCAGAGCAGGCTATTTGTGTCGAGTCAATTGACCGCACCTTTACTCCGCGTCACCCGATTTATTGATGTCCACGTGTTAGACCCAACGAGGCTACACGTGAGGGGGCGTGTTGAGATTATTAGTCCCACATTGTTGGGCAATCTAAGATCCTGCGGTTTATAATTTCTTAGGGCCTCTCCACTCATTGCCAATTGGTTTTGAGTTGGATGTCCGTATTCTAATATGGTATCAGAGCAGGCTATTTGCGACGAGTCTTTGACCGCGCCTTTACTCCGCGTCACCCGATTTAATTGTCCACGTGTTAGACCCAACGAGGCTACACGTGAGGGGGCGTGTTGAGATTGTTAGTCCCACATTGTTGGGCAATCTAAGATCCTGCGGTTTATAATCTCTTAGGGCCTCTCCACTCATTGCCAATTGGTTTTAAGTTGGATGCCCGTATTCTAATATGGTATCAGAGCATATTAATTCGCAAACTAAGGCCTTAAGAAGATACTACGTTAGACACATTACCTTATAATGTTTGAGCCGTTAACTTCCACTTCTTGAGACTCCTATCCTATCATAGATCGACAAAGTGATTTCCATTATGTTCTCAATAGGCTGCAATGAAAACAAAAAGAAGGAGCAAATATAAAACTATTACAGAGTGACCGGATTATGTACCAAGGCAAATTAATAACAATGTCTTCCGGACACCTAAAAATTTAGGGGATTCGAGAGTGCATGCTTTATACCACTGATGCATGTTGTTAGTTCTCATCCTCAAGTAAATCCCCAACTTCAAACGTGCAATTTCAAAGTTTGATGAACAACTCTATTTATGATACTGATTTCCTCAGAGGTATGTGGTTGATTTGATATGTTGAGTAACCTGACTATGTAGAGGCTCTCTTCCAATCGATGTATTTAGATGGTAAAGCCATTCCTATTTGTTTCTTACTCATTGAATTGGAAATATTGCATAAGTTAATCTTTGGTGTTTGTTTATGTACTCATCTCGACATTCATCCATTGTTTAAACTTCCTGTCTTCAGGATTTATTCGTCTGCTAACATCACCCAAGTCATCATCCCCTGAATCATTCTGTGCTTATAATTTGGTCATGAAAATGTGAGAATTACAAACCTTTATGATCATGTAATTTCATCATAACTTTCACATGAACATTAACGATCGAGGATTATGATTACGTAAACCTTTAAACTTTAACCTTTAAACATTAACGATCGGGGATTAGGATTATGATTCCTTACAAATTTACCAAAATTTCAGACTGGAAAAAATTTCCTTCTGAAATTTCACCAAACAATTAGCGACAGTCTTCCTCGTAAGTCGCAACCATAGTGCCCCCTTTAAAATCTTATAAGTCAGGTCAAGCCTAACATGAAAAAAATTCAACATAAATATTAATTTGGTTAGGATTCACAATTATACATAAAATCCTTCACTTGTGACAGGGAATCTTTTAAAAAAGTTATACAGGGAAGGAACATTCCCAATAACAGAAACTACTTGAGAACTCCCTAGACATTCCGTATACAAACAAAACTCCATAATAAATAGATCCAATTTTAGCATTTAGAACATAGATATACTCACCCGTGTGATTTATAAGCACCCCCATCAAAGAATTCAGAAACTGATCCTAAGAAAGATGATAAGTGTTAACTCAACATATGATACCTGTGTAAAATAACACACATATCCTGTTTCTCAAGCAATTTGTATTTTAAGAAATCAACTTTAGTTAGGAAACATCCTTTCCTTGTAGTTCAAGTAAGTGTGAGTATATAAACTAAAATAACACACGTATCCTGTTTCTCAAGCAATTTGTATTTTAGGAAAT
Organism: Papaver armeniacum; assembly: GCA_023531295.1. Classification (NCBI taxonomy): domain Eukaryota; kingdom Viridiplantae; phylum Streptophyta; class Magnoliopsida; order Ranunculales; family Papaveraceae; genus Papaver; species Papaver armeniacum. The sequence goes on from JAJJWW010010024.1 coordinate 113,940, forward strand.
CAACTTTAGTTAGGAAACATCCTTTCCTTGTAGTTCAAGTAAGTGTGAGTATATAAACTCTTTATGTCTCGGTTGTATTTTGTACAATACAGTTAATAAAAACTAAACGTTCAAGTCTCTCCTGTTCTCTTCTTTTTAGTCCTAAGTTCTCTTATTGTTAACCCTAAGTTCTTAGTTTTATCTTGGTATCATTAGGTTAGCCGATCCTCTTGAATTATGTCTACATAACCGTCAACTATCTCTTCTACAATGTCATCAACTACTTCCGTTGTTATCAACTCTAGTATCTCTTCTCTACAATCTTCTATTATGTCGTCAATCCAGTTTTTCGCAACCTCATCACATCATCATGGTCAAACTAGATGAAACTAATTACTCATTGTAGCGCGCTCAATTCCTGCCATATCTCCAAGGTTATGATCTTGATGGTCATATTACTGGTATAACACCTTGTCCACCTTCTCTTGTTGATGGTGTAGTTCCTACACCGACGTTTCTCTCTTGGATAAAACAAGATAAAATCCTAGTAAGTTGGTTGTTATCTTCTCTTACACCTTCTGTTTTCCGTCATGTTCATCGTCTTACTACAGCAAAAGAAATCTGGACTTCCCTTGAATCTTTTTATGCTTCTAAATCCGATGCTCAAATCGATCACCTTCACTGTGAACTGCGTGCACTTAAGAAAGGATCTCAAACTATGCGTGCCTACATTGATCATGCTCGGGACTTGGTTGACAGTCTTGCTGCTGCCAATACTACAGTTACAGACAAGGAATTCCGCCATTGTCTTCTCGCTGGCTTGGATAGTTCCTATGATACTATTGTTATGTCGTTAACTACCACAATGAGCTCGTTAACTGTGGAAGATTTTCTCACTTTTCTCCTGACTTTTGAACTATGTATCGATCAGCAAACAAAGATGATGAACTCTCAGCCAGTTGCTAATATAGCTTCACAGTTTAGACAAAATCCATCGCGGTCTTCTTCAACAGCTGGTTCGTACGCATCACCTGCTTCTTATTCCTAGTCTCGTGTTTCTGGAAGTGGTAGCAACAAAGCCCAAACCCAACGTGACAATCAGAATGGGCCTGTTCGTTTTGAACATCAACATGGGCCTCCCGGTTATGGGTCTCCTGGTTTTGAAACATCGACTGTTAAGTGTCGGCTTTGTGGGCGTAAAAATCATGAAGCCCAAAATTGTTGGAATCGATATGATGGAAAGCTTCCGTCCCCTCCCAAGCGCCAACCACCATCCTCTCGTACCACGGCTTATGCTGCTTATGGACCTGGCCTTCTACCATCACCTTCATGGACGCCTGACAGCGGAGCTACAAACCATATCACCAATGATTTTTCTCGTCTTCAATTTCCTACTGAGTATACTGGTCCTGATCAAATACAGCTGGGTAATGGTTCTTATATACCAATTTCTAATGTTGGTTCCTCTATTTTAGGAACTCCCAATCGTAAGTTGCAGCTTCGTAATGTTCTCTTTGCACCCAAAATCTCTCATAATATCTTGTATGTTTCTCGTCTCACTACCGATAATGATGTCTTATTTGAATTTCATCCTAGTTTTTGTCTTGTGAAGGATCGACGTCACGGAAGATTCTTCTTCGCGGAAGTAGGAAAGGTGGTCTCTACCAACTTGATGTTTCATCTCAATCTACTCAAGCTTGCATAGGATAACGTGCTAGTTTACAAGCATGGCATGCTAGAATGGGTCATCCAATGATGCGCACATTTCGCAAAGTTATTTCTCAGTTTTCTCTCCCAGTTTCAAACCAAACTATTAGTTTTTGTTCCTTTTGTCATGAGCATAGGAGTCATAAGTTGCCCTTTAAATCCAAAGACAACTATTTATTTGAATCCATTAGATTTAATTATCTCCGATGTATGGGGACCCTCTCATATTTTATCTAATGAAGGTTACAAATATTATGTCATATTTATTGATGCGTATAGTCGTTTCACTTGGATGTTTCATATGTCTCAAAAAATCAATTTTTCTATATTCTTTTTGTTCCAAAAGCATGTTGAAAATCTTTTTCATCGAAACATTAAAATATCTCAATCTGATAATGCTGATGAGTATCGTAAACTCACTCCGCATCTCCAAAACCTTGGAATTTTTCATGTCCACATACTTCTGAACAAAATGGTTTGGTTGAACGTCGTCATCGTCATATTCGTGAAACTGGCCTTACTATCTTAAATATGGCTTTTGTACCGTCCTCATATTGGTATGATTCGTTTTACACTGCTTGTTATTTGATGAATCGTGTCCCTTCGACTTCTGTTAATATTGCCTCTCCATATGAAGCTCTTTTTGGTCTCCCACCGGATTACACTTCTCTTCGTGTATTCGGTTGTCTATCCTATCCTCACTTGCATCCATATAGGTATCATAAAATGGATGCTTTGTCTTCTCCTTGTGTTTTTATTGGCTATAGTCCATCTCATAAAGGTTATAAGTGTCTTCTTCATATTCCTACATGTCGAATATATGTCAGTCGTCATGTTGTTTTTGATGAGACTACCTTTCCATTTGCATCCACATCATCACCTTCGACGGCGTCGACTTCTTCACAAGTAACTTCATCCTTATCAACTTCTTCAAGTCTATTTTCTTCTCCTCGTTATTTTGTTTCTCCTACGCCTCTTGCCTTCCACAATGTAACTCGACAACACCTATTCTCAATGATAAGTTAACATCCGCTGTCACAGTCATCCCGATTAAACTCGACACGATCCTCCACGTGGACCACAACGTCACAATTACAGTCGCCAAAAATCTGTTGTCAATGATCAACCATCACCATCAGAATTAATCACCGTCACCACGTTATCAATGATGTGTCGACAAGACCTATAAATGTTTCGGCCAAAGCATCGTAAATCATAACAACGTCCACGTATGAAACATCACTTGTTCTTACCACACATCCAAATGTCACAAGAGCTAAAGATGGTATTTTTAAGCCAAATTCAAAATATGCTCGTATGTGATTCAAATCTTGAACCTACTGGTATCTCTCAAGCTCTTAAAGATCACAAGGCGTACATCATCCGACGATGAAATCAATGCAATGGTACGTGGTCTTATGTTCCATATGATCCTTCTATGAATGTTATTGGATGTAAATAGGTTTTCGAATCAAACGTAATCCGATGGTACACCGCACGTTGCAAATCTCGCCTAGTTACTAAAGGTTACAATCAACAAGAGGGGATTGATTACTGAGACGTTTAGTCCGGTTGTCAAACCGTGTACTATATGTACTATTCTTACCTTGGCTTTATCTTCCAATTGGCATATTCATCAACTTGATGTTCAGAATGCTTTCTTACATGGAGAACTTTAAGAAGAAGTATACATGAAACAACCTCCAGGTTATGTTGATCCTTGTTTTCCTACGCATGTTTGCAAGCTACATCGTTCTCTCTATGGACTTAAACAAGCTCCTCGTGCATGGTACCACCGACTTAGTACCTTTTTGTTACAAATTGGGTTTGCTACCTCAAAGTGTGACACATAATTGTTTATTTACAATGGGACTCATGGTGTTATCTATTTGTTGGTCTATGTTGACTACATCATTGTCACTGGTTCTAGTACTATAGGTATTGCCTCTATTCTCACTCGTTTACAACAAGAATTGCAATTAAAGATCTTGCTTGGCATCGAGGCAATTTGTACTTCTTCGGGTTTATTTCTTTCTCAAAAATGTTATGCTCATGATCTTCTTATTCGAGCAAAAATGGATGGAGTTAAACCAATTACCACCCCACGAGTACTTCTGGTGATATTTCTTCTGATCGTAGTACTTTATTAACAGATGCTACTGAATATCGTAGTATTGTTGGAGCATTGCAATATTTAACATTTACTCGTCCAGATCTTGCATTTGATGTCAATAAATTTTGTCAATTTATGCATGCTCCTACCGAGTTTCACTGGGGTTTAGTTAAGCGTATTCTTCATTATCTCAAGAATACAAGTACTTTTGGTATACTTCTTTGGCCATCCCCTTCTTTACAATTATCCTTCAGTGCATATACAGATTCTGATTGGGCTAGTTCTCTTGATGATCTTCGTTCTACTAGTGGATATTGTGTTTATTTGGGTGTCAATATTATCTCCTGGAGTGCTCGTAAACATAAAACAGCAGTTCTCACTCTAGTACTAAAGCCGAGTATCTGGACTTGCTATTGCTATCGGGCTGAAATTATGTGGATTCAAGTCACTAATTTTCGAGCTTCGTATATCTACATGCTCTCCTACAATATTATGGTGTGACAATCTTGGTGCAACTTATCTCACAGTTAATCCTATATTTCATGCTCGGACGAAACATATAGAAATTGATTATCATTTTGTTCGTGATCAAGTAGCTAACAAACTTCTTGATGTTTGTTTTATATCCTCTAAAGATCAAATTGTGGATATTTTTTACTAAACCACTCTCTAAAGATCGGTTTTCTCTTTTAAGATTCAAGCTAACGGTTCAGGATAACCCGTTACGCTTGTGGGAGGGTGTTAACTCAACATATGATACGTGTGTAAAATAACACACATATCCTGTTTCTCAAGCAATTTGTATTTTAGGAAATCAAGTTTAGTTAGGAAACATCCTTTCCTTGTAGTTCAAGTAAGTGTGAGTATATAAACTCTTTATGTCTCGGTTGTATTTTATACAATACAGTTAATAAAAGCTAAACGTTCAAGTCTCTCATGTTCTCTTCTTGTTAGTCCTAAGTTCTCTTATTGTTAACCCTAAGTTCTTAGTTTTATCTATAAGCGCGATTCCTTCGTATTGTTTGAATCATTTCTTCTCGTAGTGTCTTCCGAATTTTTATTTTGGATTTCCAAGTTTTTATTGAGCGAACACGATCAGAAGCTTTGTAGGTAGCGTCTCTTGGATCAACGGTTGGGTTTTGAAAATACATCTTCCTGTTGGGGTAACGACTTTTTGCCAAGTGCATGCTAAGACGTATCTGCTCACTAATATTCCGAGACCTCGTGTTCATTAGTTGAATGATGGTAGCCAAATCCAGTACATGGAAACGTTTCACGATCCATAATATTTGGAAGACACAGGTACTCTTTTGTCAGATAGGATCGCCATTCCGCAGTCTCCCCTGCCTTCCAAAACTCTGATGAGGATTTAATTTGAAGAACAAGCCAGGTTTTAAAATTTCTGATGTGGATATTGAAGAACAAGTCGGGTTATATAAAGTGCATCTAAGCTCTTTGGAGATATATGTGGCAAAAGAATATGTGAGAAACTGAGAGTCTAGGTGAAACGGTATTTCAAAAGAAAAAAGTTGCACCATCTCAAAAGAATCCAGGGATCGCCAGTTGATTGAACTCTTCCATGTCATCCATTAATCACACTTCTTCCAGCACATCATCATTATCAGAGCTGCAGTCTGCCATGTTATCTGCAAATCACACGTGTTTGTTTACCACCAGTCATTAGATATCTCTATCTTGGATCTTACCTTGTTCTCTGTCTATGTACTTTTAGTCTTCATAGCGTTGCTGAATAGGAAATGGGAATTATCTTAGATGAGACCAGAGTCTCTGATTAATTTTTTTTTAATGCGCATCTTTGAGTTAGTGTTTGGGTCCTATATTCTGGTATATCTTTGAGTTTGGGTCCTAAATTTTTCCGTTTTAGTGTTTGGGTCGTTGACCTGCTAGTCAAGGTGGTCAAATGGTGAAACAGTTAGCCTCCATAACGTCCGTTAACCTCCTTTACTCGTTTGCCTCCAGCAACTCGGATTGATGATTAAATTGTCATTGTCTTCTTTGTCTTGATTTTTTCAGAAGCTGATCCAAGAATATTACACAAGGCTTCTTCATCCATAATAACCCAAAAGTGTTGAATCAAGAAATCTCTTTTTCAATGTTACCTACCATAAGGTATCAATTGTTTTATACTGCTCACTGATTAAAACAGTTCTTCCATCTTTATGATCATATAAGCAAAATAGCTGTCTTCCACCCTGAGCCTCCTAAACCATCTAAAAAGGATTACTTTCTGCGGTAGTCCACCGGATATGATCCACTCTCATTCTTCAAATTCTCATAAGCATTCAATCATAAAGTGGAACTTCCTAGTTTCAGTACGATGCATAAAAATCATAGTGTGCTTGAAATCACTAAACCCATCCACATGGTTCACAATCCATTGATCTTTACACGAGATGATGTTATCCTCTTGCTACTTGATTTTTTTTTTTTTTTTTTGATCGATACAACAAAGAATTTCATTAAAAAGAAGAATGTTACAGAAAGTGGAGGGGAAGTGTAGAAGAGGAGAAGAAAGAAAAGATGGTCTGAAGCATTGCTGCTCCTTAACACAAAGAAAGTTCAGTAGGTTCAAGGCCAAGTTGGTCAACAGCCTAAACCAACAAGACCGCCCCAAATAAAGGAAATCCTGAACTAACAAAGACTAGCTACTGCCTATTAACTACAAGACCCCAATTATAATGCAGAATCTGAAAAGTAATGCCTCTAAAAGATACGGTTGTAGAAGTCCAATACAATAAGAGAGCCTTAATCTTCATAATCAATTTTTCTTGCGAGTACTCGGAGTCTTGAAAAATGCACTTATTTCTTTGTTTCCACACTCCCCAAACGAAAGCAAAGGGTAGCAACTCCCAAAGCCTCCTACCGATGTCAGTGAGGCCGTGAGCCCATTGCTCGACAAAAAAGTTTGTAGCAGTTTCACTTATAACCCAATCCCGTTGAAATTCATTCATGAAGAACATCCAAACAAGATATATCTTAGGGCAATGAATGAAGAGGTGATCGATGGTTTCTTCATTAAACTTGCAGAAGATACATATATTTGCTAACTGCCATCCCTTCTTAGTGAGATTATCTTGAGTTAATATAGATTTATGATGAATTAACCAAACAAAGAAGGAAACCTTTGTTGGTACTAAGGATTTCCATATTTGAGCAGAAGGAAAAAAAAGATACCCGAGCTCTTTGCCATCCCTTGGTAGCAAGATTTAACCGAAAAAACTCCGTTAGCCTCCCATCTCCAAGCCTTCTAGTATCTTCATCATCACATAAGGTAACTCCTTCTAAAAGATGAGATAGAGTTGCCGCCTCATTAATCTCCATATCCGTGAGTCTCCTTTTAAGATCCAAGTTCCAACTGGTCCACCCTTCGTGTTGCTTGTAGCCAATTCGCTTACCCAAGACCTCGTTTCTAGTAACTTCGTATAAATTTGGGAACTTGTCCTTGAGCACCTCATTGCCTAGCCATCTATCCACCCAGAAACGAGTTTTTCTCCCGTTTCCAACCTTATGCTGAATTCCAAGTTTGAATTTATCACTTCTATTACAGATCCCTCTCCACAACCCCATGCCATACGGTTGTTTAGTTTGCTTAGCATCCCAACCATTCTTGTCACACCCATACTTATCCTCCATAATTCTTCTCCACAGGCGCCTCCGTCTCGCTTGAGAATCTCCATAACCACTTGCACAATAGAGCATCATTCATTACCGATATAACTTTTATGCCCAAACCTCCCTCTTGTTGACTATGACAAACTTTGTGCCACGCCACCAAAGGTCCGTCTATTCTCGCCATCGTTTGTTCCCCAAAGGAAAGTTCTCATTGCTCTTTCGATCTTCTTTGCTACAGGAGGTGGTATTGTGAAAGGGACATCAAGTAGACAAACGAGTGAACACAAAACACTCTTAATAAGAACCAATCTCCCCCATATGAGAGGTACCTTCTTTTCCAAGACCTCGCTAATCTTTTCTCTACACTCTCAACCACTGAGTCCCAAATCTTCTTGCACCTATATCGAGCCCCTGCTGTCATTCCCAAATACTTGAAAGGTAAGTCTTCAAGTGTACAGCCGAGAAGATCTTCCACAACCTCATCTTGTGTCGTAATTCCAATACTAATTGCTGTGCTTTTCGTTAGATTTATACTTAATCCCGACACTAACTCGAAACAGGTTAAAATTGCCCTAATGGTATGTAAACTCTGGTTCTTGTCACAGCTAAAGAGTAAAGTGTCATCAAAGAAAAGCAAGTGCGACACGGTAGGTCCATCAAGAGTTACCTTAAAACCAGTATAAAATTCCATTTTCTTCACTTTTAACGATCATCCGATTAATCCTTCCATAACCATGGTAAATAAAAAAGGAGACAAGGGGTCACCTTGCCTGAGACCCCTCGAACTCCTAAAATTAGCACCCGGTAACCCATTGACCAAAACGGAGAAGTGTGCATGTGAAATGCAAGATCGAATCCAGTTCCTCCAAGTGAATCCAAATCCCATCCTCTCCATTACCTTAAGTAGAAAGTTCCAATTCACCTTATCGTACGCTTTCTCCACATCCAGCTTCAACACCCATCCAGCTTCTTTCTGTTTCACCCTGCTTTCCATACACTCATTAGCGAGTAAGATGCTATCTGTAATTTGTCTCCCAGCTATGAAGGCACTTTGAGTATCCGAGATCAGTCTAGGAAGAACTTGTTTCAGTCTCGTGGCCAGCGTCTTGCTACTTGATTTTACTTCTTCTAAGATTTTGTTCTTGTTCCATTTGCAAACCAAATTACAACTCTAAAAATCAAATCACAATAAAGAAAAAGTCTGAATAAAAATAATGACCAAGCAAAAAGAATTAAGAGAAGAAGCGAGCTGAGAAAGAATGAGTGATTTCACTGGGTGGTTTCGTCGTTTCGATCAATCATGGAGAAATTCAGTTTTAGATATTTACTTAACCAAACTAACAGTTTGACCAATCCGTCAGTTGACTTCCTTTGAGTAACGGGTCAACCACCCAAATCCTAAAACGGACAAACTTAGGACCCAAACTCAAAGAGGTACCAAAATATACGACCCAAACACTAATTAACTCTTCTCCATTCCTCTTGCTTGTCTCTCAAATTCCTCCTGTTTGGAGGATTCGCAGTCTAATGGAACTAAAATTAGTCACCTCCAATTTGCGGAGGCTAGCAATTTCTAATGGACTGCGCTCCACACTAATTTTGAGAAAAATGTCTTGATGAGCGTTCCATCATTGGGTTGGGTGGGCCAAAGTTTTGCAAACCGTGCATTGAAGGAAGGAGATCAAGGCATTTGTAAAACCATGAATAAAGCGTCAAGTGGTGGAGACTGGGTAACATAGCAACTCATGTATGGAGATATGCTCAAATAAACGTAGATTACGACAAACATCCCTGAAATGGCAAAATCTGCATGTCATTTAGCTGAAAGGTCAAAGCCATATAAGTTTCAAGACTTCTAGTAGTATTATATTTATCTGCTTAAGTTTTCGCTTCATACAAAGATGGGGAACTACATACCAATCAAGATTACGAGTATAATATTTTTCCTGCTTGACAAAGGCATCAGCCACCCCATTCCCATTTCTATGATCAAAAGAAAAACCTAGATAATATTATTCTTTGTCTCCTCCAAAATAGCAATACTTTAAATTTAGAGCCTCGAGTTCCCCCAGTCTCCTTGTATGCTGACGTGGTTCAATTCTTCCTCCTTAGCCCACTGTGATGCTTGTAGAAGTCCTGAAGCTTCTGCTTCTTCTTGGTTTCCTTCAAGATAAAATGCAGAAAAATTACTATGTTTTCAAATTATGCCTAAAAAAGCATAAAAGAAACCATTCAAACAACTAAAGATTACTTACAAGTTATTCTCTTCTTATCCTGTTACACATAATTTTCTTTTTTTCCTATCAGCAGGCCTTTCACCAACTAGAGCTTTCAACGAAACTAAACTGTTTGTATGTGGAATCACCTCTAATAACATTCCAATGTTACTGTATCCAATGTGTTGCGCAATTCCATGTTTTGGATCATAACAAACACACTCACCATCTTGCCACATTAAAAGTCCACCACCTTTAGTTATAGAGAGTGGAAAAATGGTCATAGTAGTTTGGACACTGAACTCCTTCCTCCAAGTATGGAATTCTCTCCCGTTCACATCATTACCAGTTCTCTTTCTTAACAACCACACGTCGGTTTTCTTATCATGCTGCAACCATTCTACAACACACAGACATCCGTCCACTTCAAAAGGGGAATGGAGGAAAACCGAATCCGTTATAGAAGGTGGCAAACTGATAACTTCATGAAATTTTTCATCACCTATATTGAAGGCCACAATTGTCTTGTCATGACACAACCAATAAATTTCTCCATTTACAAAGATGCCCCCTCGACTGAAAATTGGATAGCTAATATCATCTTTGTTTCTCCATCCATGATCAATTGTACCACCAAGAGTATATACTTGGACTTGTCGTTTCCCATAAAAAGTCCAAGACATGCTTCTTCTTGAAATCCTAACGACCTTGTATTCATTAGTTGAATGATGATAGCCAAATCCGCCAGACACATACATCTGAGAGTCCATCAATTTAGGAAGACACAAGTACTCTTTGGTTACGGGGTTACAAATATAAATAGGATCGCCATCAAAACTCAAAAAACAACAAATTAACCCATTGCAAGAACCAATAATAGATTTGCGGTCATAGCGATTGTATCTCTGAATAGGAGGATGTCTGATCCTCTTGATTGGTGGCATGTGCAATCCGACCAGCTCTTCGTTATTGTTAACATAATCTTGATACCAAAGGGAATAACCGCAGACGATTGAACTATCCATAACTAACAAAAGGAAGCCGTGGTCATAAACATAATCACCACTACCATTAATAAGCTGGCGATAGACGACATGCTGTAGGGCAAAAAAAGGATCCTTAAGAATACCTAACCATGCTTTGCAAACTAGCTTACAATTAAAGATTGATTGAATAGGTAATCGGTAAAATACCTGTAGGGCAACATCATGTGGTAATACTGTCTCCGTTCCGTAATCGCTCATGCCTCTCAAACATCTGATGACGATTTAGAAGAACCACTTGGATATATACAGTGCATGTAAGCGCTTTGGATATATATCCTTTATTGAGAGAATCATAGGGAAACACGGAAAGTCATTTCAAAACTGCCTCGCCCAAAAAGAAGGGATTGATTGGGCTTACTCGTGACATGTTATAACGTGTTAACGAACGTGGGAAATAAGTTGTTAATACTGGATATGAAAACGGGTACCTAGCTTAGCTGGTATCCTTGATCCACAGAGGTTTCCTAAGAGGTCGTAGGTTCGAGTCTCCGATGGCGTAACATTGCATAATTTGACATGAAAGGTAGAATTAGTTTGCCCCCGATGGCATTGCTCCCTTAGCTTGGTTCCTATTGAGACTCGGTCGACACGACAACCTGTTGCAGTTAGTGTAGTAGTCCGTTGGAATTTAGTATGTTAGGCTTCCAACTAGTTTCTTGTAATAAATAACATGAATTGAGGTGAATTTCCTCTCTTCTGGTTAAAACCTGAATGAAGCTTTGTTTCGGAAAAAAATTTCCTAACTAGCATGGTTATAGCCTTTGGATTTGGTGAGATATGAGCTCATCTAACTATTAACTAACCCTGGTTACCTGACCGAGTAATTGGACTTTGCCGATAAATCAAACAACCCAGTGTAAACATCCATAACCGTCTTCCTCTCCATTATCTCTGCTTGCTAATTACTGAATCTTTTGTCTAATGATTTTGTTGGCTGAATCACCCAAAATATTTGTCGCCATAATTTCTTGTCGCCAAACTAATCAAAGGACCTGACAAAAAATTCTTGATTTGTTGTTCCTTAAGTATTTTATGCATTATGATCTGCAAAATTTTAAGTTCGTATTGGCTAAAAGATTTATCAATCAATGGTGATAATCAATAGAAGTTAATGATTAATTTTCTGAAAAAACTTAGGGTTGTTAGCTTTTTATCACAGTATCCCATTTTCAGTAGATCTTTTTACTAGCCTTGATTCCATAAACTTTGGAATGAAGATGTATACCAAATTTTCCAACTAAACACCATTCTTCGATTCAGCCTCAAGCTTGACAAGTTAAGATGATCAATGTTTAAGTCAAAACCTATGGTCTTCATCATCTGACGACATCTTGGTATTCAATTTCATACAGGGACGGACCCAGGATTTTCCCTTGGGTAGGGCTAATAGTCGATAATGCGGCCGAAGGCCTCGACAATTTTTTTTTTGGAATACATCACATAATTAGTGGCCAAATAGTGATCCACCCGTACAATACTAAGTAGCTAGGGAAATAAAAGTTAAAACGAACACATATAACGGGAAAATTAACAAAGTGATTACCAAAAGAGAAGAAAGCAGGAGTAGAAAGGTAGTGAGTGGAAGAAGATTATTTACTTTAAACATGACTGAACTTTTAATCACCTCATAGTATGGGCTAAAAATCACATAAAATTAGCTAAATATAACTAATATATGGGCTAAACATAAAATTTAACCTAATTTTCTATATTAAAAAAGTTTTACCAAAAATTAGGGACGGGCTATAGCCTCCTTTAGCCCCTTGCTAGGCCCGTCCCTGATTTCATATAGTATTAGCACCATTAACACCAACCTTAATACCATTAGCAACAATATTAGCATCAAGTTTTCATCTCCACTTCCATTGGATTTTTTTTTAATTTCGTTCCCGCAAAATAGTAGTATTTCTTTTTCTCACAACGATGACGAAGAAGGCCGGAGTATTATCATAATATATTATATGTCCATGACAAACGGAAGAAACAAAATTTTTTGAAACATATATACATGGATTAACTAGGGTTAAAATCTTAGTTAGTGACGTCATATCTCACCAAATCCGAAGGTTATAACCCTGCTAGTTCAAACTGCCGGATCAGAATATTTCCCCTTTGTTTCTAGAGCTTATGACGGAAAATATTTAGACCGATATGAATTTTTTGTTTTTTCACGCCACGAACTTTCTTTTTCCCCATTTTTGGTGCACACTAGTTTATGTGAGTGGTGGATACCCATGGTCCTCCCTATAAAAGCTTCTATGTAAACCTTGTTGCCATTTCCTTTCTTTCTTTGCCGCCTCCTTACATCTATATGTTTTCTTTCTTCTCCGTAGTGCATGTGGATTTCTTTTCTTTTCCTTTATACATGTGGATTTCTTTTATTGATCTAAACCTATATTTTGCCTTCCTAGTTTGGTACCTAGGGCATTGATTTGGGGCGTTACTTAAAAATAAAAAGGATCATTAAAAAGTAATATTTCAAAACCCCTTACCCAACTATTTTCTTGCTACCTATTTTACCCCTAATTAATAAGTGTTATTTAATCTTATTAGGTGTTAATTAACTGTGTTAGATGTGAGATCAATTATTGTAAATCGATCTTCAAAACATCAAACAACTGAAAAATTCTGATTTTTTTTCGAAAACACTACCTAGAATCGGTTTTGCGTGCATGTGCTCGTGCAGATTATCTGTTAGTTTTTTTGTATTCAATTAGGGCATAAAGAATCAGTTAATATTTGCATAGATGAAATCTGATTCTCATAATTGTTTGGCTTCATATATAAAACGATTGTTTCATATTCATAAGAAATAAAAAATTCATTCATTTCAAATCTACTACTTTTCGTAGGAATCACGGATGCACTTAGCATTGGAGTCAAGCCTTTGAACCCATATGTGACCCTAGTGCACGAGTTATAGTCGCGTGGGGGTTTATTTAGAGATCTACCCACAAAATCTACAAAAACTCCCAAAACTAGCAATCTTCTTCCGAGGAATTTGAGTCCGATTCACCTACCATAAACTCCAGGACGTACTCCGATAGGACCGATACTATGAAGTGATAGTTTTCATCAAATGTGAATGCTTCCACTTTTTCCTCCAAGTAGCGCACTTTCGGTCTACAAAATCACGACACAAACTTACTTTGTTAGTTGCAAATCGATAAAGTAGATTGTGTAGAATAACCCATAAAAATACTTACAAATTGTTGAAGGCACGTGCTAAAGTGGCTAGCGTTCAAAATCAGTTGTTGGTTACATATTTCCTAAATTGGTTATATATCACCCAAAAGGTCTCGGACGAGGAGTGATGCACAACTCGACTTTTAGCGTACCATGCTTTGGTGATTGCCAAATCTTCGGCGAAGTCAAACGATGCAATTTCTTGTATGTAGAGGTATGAAATGAGTAGTCGTGGAGTATACGGAGTAAGAGGGAATAAAATGAGCAAGTTTGGGGCATATTGGGTCTAAGGATGAGGTCTCTCTATATAGAGAAAAACCCCAAAGACTAGTTTTTTTTTAAAAAAAATGAAATAGTTTGGCACAATCGGTCTTCTCGAATGTCCATAAAAACCGATTATGTTTTCTTGCTGCACGAGATCGGCCTTTATGCTTGGATACATAAACCAATTGCGCTATATAAAATATTTGAATTTTCATCGACACTAACCTCAGCAAAAATTCTTGACGAACTATGAAAGAAACCGTCAGAAAAAACCGCCAGACACAAAACCAAACCAAAGACAAGACTCAACTATCCTCCACGGGGCCCACCGGAACCCACCGAAAAAATCTGTGGGAAAAAAACAAAATCGGTTTTTACGTGGTTCCGCCGCTCGGTCTGTCTAGAAGCACTCTAATCCCAGTCATTGCATAAAATCACACACAAAACTGTATTTACACCTCTTACGCGCTCGATGAGCTGTAACCAACCACTCTCTGACGCGTGTCTCTTTTCATCTATCGTGTCACTTGTCTCTCTCCGTGAGATATTTAAAGATACTAGGGACCGTGTTTGTTTTCTCTTCTTCACTAACTAAAATCACATTTCAAAAAAAAAAAAAAAAAAACCTAAAATTAGTTTCTCATTTTTTTTTCCATCTCAATCTTCTTTTTTTTGCTTGAATTTCATCATGAAATCGCACATCTCTCACCAAATCGCAGAGATCAACAATCCGATTAAGGTTAAGGATGATGAGTATAAGCGTTACCGAAATTGGAAGTCTCTGATTTTCTATTCAAGGTTTTCTCGATGGGATCTAGTCATCTGTCCTGCTCAATTTAGTTCACAGGGGAAATCGGAGATAACTTCAGAAGATTTGTGATGGCGGCGGTGCTGTCGAAGTTGGTGGTGAGACTGCGGGTGATAATGGTGGTGGTGGTGGTCCTATCTGCGGAGGCGGTGCTGTCGAAGGTGGTGGTGAGACTGCGGGTGATAAGTAGATCTGACTGCAGAGCAGACGATGAATTTGAAATGGATTTCAGATCTGGTCGAAACGGTGGCGATCGACTCGGTTAGGGGGTGAAGTGCAATTTTTTATCTTTTGAGGGGGGAAATTGCAAGTGTGACATTCGGATGGGGGCGTTGTCCAAACAGAAGCATATTTCTCTCTTAAGTCCCTGTCATCAGTCCAGTCACCAGGTACGCTCTCTGCCATGTCATCCTATAATCGCCACGTCACCATCTCTCAACCGTTTTAAAGCTCGTCTTCTAGTTAGAAGAGCAGAGCAAATTTCTTGAGCTGTGTTTCTCACGAAAACCCTCTCATCAAGAACTAACCAATCTTTCTGACATTACCACTCAAACCCTTTCTCCCTTTTCCTTAGTTACTCAAAAGAAAAAACAATCTTTCTAAGAAATTCTTGCTGGGACGAGGTTTCAACAAGGAATTTGACAAGAGTTCAAGTTGGAGTTTGTCAAGATTTCTACTGCAAGTGTTGATTCATCGTCTGCTTCTGTGTCTTTCTTCTCAAACCAGAAATATCAGAAAATCGGTAAGGTTTCTTGTCTTACTTTACATTTTATTTCTTTCTTGAAAGAATTGGTTAGATTCCTCTGTGATTTGAGTCAAGAACTCATTTGATTGTAGTTTGAAACCCTAATATGGTTTTGGTTGTAGTAAATAAATTTGATTTCGTTTCTCAAAACAAAAAAGATTATGAAATTGGTATGGGTTTTTGGTATTCTTCCTGAAACAGTGAATGATTAATTACTTGAATTAAAAAATTGATTGAATTGGTTGTAATGGGTAATGGTGAATTGAATTTGATGAAACCCCTGTCACCTCTCCTCAATCTAGATTATCAAGAAAGGTTGTTGGTCTTATTGTATGAATGGGTGAGTTTTTTTTCTAACTCACATTTTGGATTCTTTTGTTGAATTTAATAGTCCTAAACAAGTAGATGCCTTTGTGTTAAGTGAAGATCTCAGTTTTCGAAAATTTGATGAAACCCAATTTTGTTTGTTTTTGTTGTCGCAGGAATTTGATCAATTTCAGCTTAGGCACAGTTTTAATCTTAGGCAGATGATTTAAAAACTTTTGATGAGTCTGTGGTTTTCTGTTACCAACATTAGTGGGTAATTGGTATTCTGTTCATGTGCTTGTGTTTAGATTTGAGTCTGTATTTGCATGATTGGGTAATTGTCCTTTGTGTCTATGAAATGTATTGTTTGAGTAGTAAATGTATGCTTTAAGCACAGCACATACACGGCTTGAAAGATCAATCTTTACAGTATTTTTTGTTCTTCTTAATCCTGTTTGCAGGATTGTGATTCAATATGAATCTACATGAAATATGCGTATTTTGCAAGTACAGAGGGGAGTCTGCCTGTTCACGTGAGACACATCATCGTTTGTTTAGACTGGACAACGTTGGTGCTACTTTTAGCTATTATAATGCTCAGCCTTTTAATCTACTGGTCGATGAGGAGACCAAAAACCGAATAACAGACAGCGTGTACAGATTTGAAAATATGGTTAGATTCCAAGATGAGACCTATGGGTTAGCTGGAATTATTTTATTACTCGAGTCTATCTTGGATGTAAATACTGCTCACTACCAGAGTCTCATTGGACAGAATCCTCCACCAGCAGTACACGTTAGACCAGATTATCCAGTGCGACCTCCACAACAAACTGCAAGTTTCAATAATTCATCTGTCTCGACAAGTAGTGCACAGCAACCACAGCGTCAACCATGCCCAGCATGCATCTATCTAGCGAGAAATTGCCCATGGAATTGTCAATTAGCTCAATACTTTGAGTCATTGTTTCGGCCAGATCTCAGAGATGTGCAAGATTTCAGAGATGTGTGTCGTTCTCTTTTTACACGAACATCCCTAGTTTATAATAATACTAGTCAGAAGAAACTAAAACAGGCTGAGAGGAAACAGATATTTGACAATACGAGAGGTTTTGAACTTCAAATTTTAAACTCATGTCTCATTTATGGGACGACGGGCATTATGCTATCGCTGGTCAGACGTTTGCTTGTTGTTAACAGTGACATTGATAATCATCTGGAAGGAGTTAATCGTTCGCGACAATTGGTACTACAACATGGTCAGCACCGTCAACAAGTACCTCCACAATATCCGGCACCAACAAATTTGAATACGGTAAGATACATACCATATATTTGCTGGTTTAATTAGCAGCATTGGCATTGTGGTAGATGGATGACTGTGAAAAGCGCATGTATGAGTTTGGAAGTTATTTCTTTAGCCTGACTGTGATAGATGCACATATCAATTAGCATTGTGTCGTAGTTCTGTATGAGCTTTAAGTTTTGATCTCTCTCTGAATAGTGCAAATTTTGCTTTTTCTGGACATATTTCTGAATTACATTTTTATGATGTGCTGAATGATAACAATTATCCCCAATATCAAAATCAGGGAGGTCCGCGACAACAACAACACCAACGACAGCTTCAGCTTGGTGTTGCCAAGAGATCTCTGGAACAAGGTGAATCACAAATGCGTCAACAACGGCAAAGACTTCCAGGACCAGCAAATCAACCACATCAGGCAGCTGGAGCATGGCCTCGACTATGGAAACCATCACCATTTCCGCAACCATATCCACCAGCAGTGTTTCAGCAACCTCCATACCATGTACCAATGCAGGGACATCAAACACGACCGCTGCCTCAATCACAGCAATCAGCAGTGCCATTTCAATTTCAGCCACTTCTTGCTGGTATCAACAGCTCCTCATCAGCATCATCATCTCAGTCTCAGTTGCAGTCTCACCAACATCATTCTTTTAGTACCGGCAGTTTCTCATCAGCTGCAGTGGTGGGACATCATCAAGCGCCACCGGATCCACATGATTTTTCAACTATACAATTTACAGGTGACGGAGAAAACTCTGGCTGGGACACAGATCAGGAACGGCTCAAACAAAGATACCAACGGTACCAATTACGAATGCAGGGACATCAATCACAGCCAGCAGCAGTGCCATCTCAATCTCAGTCTCAGCAACAGCTTACCAGTAGTTCCTCATCAGCTGCGGTGGTGGAACAGCCAATTATACAATTACGGGATGATGAAAACACTGACGAAGCTCAAAAGCAGCTCAATCAAGGACGGCAGTAATCCGTGGGAATAATCAAAGGTTGTTAAGAAATATCTCAGTTCAGTCGGATATTCCTGTTGTTTTCCTACTAATAAAAAACTTGTAGAAATATTTCTTGTTGTAAACTTAGAAATATTCAGGGTTTATCATTTCGGGATATTTTGTGACAAGCTACTAATAGAAAAACTCCATTATCACTGAAAATTTGTCACTAACCAGAATTGGATCTGTCTACTATATTTACAAAAAAATGATAACTAAATGTGGTTGCATATGCTTGACTGTTAGCTAAATTTGTTGCTGATGTTGCCAGGAGAAGTGTTATTAGATTACTTTACCAGCAGTTTCCTTCATTTCGTATCAGGCCTTGATTTATCATTCGCTGTGTCCAAGTTGCTATTTCCTTCATCTTATAATCATCTGAATCAAGACACTCTCGCAAAAAATCAGCATACAAGGCTCTGTCCTTGAACAATATCTTCACATTCGGTCCCCCGTTGCGGCTTTGGAAACACTTTCTTCCCTCGTTTTTTCCCGCAGATAGGATCACCGTCATTTCTTAAGCCACAACAAATCAACCCATTGCAAGAATCGATAATAATTTTGGTGTAGTTATGATAATAGTTATTATTAGGGTCACTGGGCATACTGATCCTCTTGAATGGCGGCATGTAAAGTCCCATGGGATTGTCATCATACTCTTGGTAGAAAAGTGAATCCCTGACTGAACAATAATCGAACGGGACCATAACTGACACAAGGAAGCCATGGTCACCACCACCATCATGAAGACGATAAAGGACATGTTGAAGCGGAAAACAAGGATCTTTAAGAATATTGAACCATGCTTTACAAACCAGCTTGCAATGTAAGATTGATTGAATAGGTAATCAGATAAATACCTGTAACGTAATATCTCGTGGTAATAGCTTCTCCATTCTCTAATCAGATCTCCTTGCAATTCAAAACTCTGAGGAGGATTCAGAAGATCTTTGGATGTATCAAGGTTACGTGAAAAACTGACATACTTATTATTAGCTAAGATCTTCTTATAAACCTAACCTATTCTAACGCCAACTTTATAGTTGTGGTCAAACGATTGCTTATTCCCGGTTAACTGCATTCAGTTCTATGGAACAGTTTTCTAAAAAGTGAAGGAAAATTAGAACTGCATTGCAATTTACATCAAATGTTTTTTTCTTGCCCCGGACTAGAGACAAAATAGGCTGTGAAGTAAGAGTTACTGGACTGACCGGCCAAGCATGTGTATATATGTCAAAACATGATTAATACTCTAAAAATGACAAACACGGATTTAAAAATGTCAACATTCCAAGTATCAATTATCTGCTTTTCACGAAATTCAACTCCGTCATTACTTTTGCTATGGGAGAGAACAACAATATTGTTTCATAACTGGTAAGAGCATCTCTAATGCTAGGGGTGAAGGTCTTAAAAAGACATGACACCTAGGATTTTACACTTTTCTAACCTGGCAAATTTAGGGGCAACCCCAAATGAATTAGAGGCGACACAAAAGGACAAAATATATCATAATCGGAAGGTTAATCCATAATCAGAAGGTTAATCCATAATCTCGTTTTTTTAATGACCAAACTACCCTTTACAATCGGTAGTTAATCAACAATCGAGAGTCAATTTAGTTTATATAGCTTCCGAATATAATCGGTAGAAATAAAGTTATCTTGACTCCCGATTAAAGTAGACCTTTGGCAAATATCCTACCATAATCGGTAGTCAATATAGTTCACATAACTACCGAATATAGAGTAGCCCCAAAATGAGATTTTGCAAAAATCCTCTTTTTTTTGAATTTTAGTTGAGCCTATAATTGGTAAGAAAGGAAGAGTTATCATGACTTCCGATTATACAGTGGCTCTCATTGCAAATATCCTACCATAATCGGTAGTCAAGATAGTTCATATAACTACCGAATATAGAGTAGCCCCAAAATGAGATTTTGCAAAAAATCATGTTTTTTTGAATTTTGGTTGAGCCTATAATCGGTAAGAAAGGAAGAGCTATCATGACTTCCGATTATACAGTGGCTCTCATTGCAAATATCCTACCATAATCGGTAGTCAAGATAGTTCATATAACTACCGAATATAGAGTAGCCCCAAAATGAGATTTTGCAAAAAATCCCGTTTTTTTGAATTTTGGTTGAGCCTATAATCGGTAAGAAAGGAAGAGCTATCATGACTTCCGATTATACAGTCGACCTCTTTGCAAATATCCTACAATAATCGGTAGTCAAGATAGTTCATATAACTACCGAATATAGAGTTGCCCCAAAATGAGATTTTGCAAAAAATCCTGTTTTTTTGAATTTTGGTTGAGCCTATAATCGGTAAGAAAGGAAGAGTTATCATGACTTCCGATTATACAGTGGCTCTCATTGCAAATATCCTACCATAATCGGTAGTCAAGATAGTTCATATAACTACCGAATATAGAGTAGCCCCAAAATGAGATTTTGCAAAAAATCTTGTTTTTTTGAATCTTGGTTGAGCCTATAATCGGTAAGAAAGGAAGAGCTATCATGACTTCCGATTATACCGTCGACCTCTTTGCAAATATCCTACCATAATCGGTAGTCAAGATAGTTCATATAACTACCGAATATAGAGTTGTCCCAAAATGAGATTTTGCAAAAAATCCTCTTTTTTTGAATTTTGGTTGAGCCTATAATCGGTAAGAAAGGAAGAGTTATCATGACTTCCGATTATACATTACGTGTTTTTGCTGAATTCCTATCATAATCGGTAGTCAAAATAGTTCATATAACTACCGAATGTAGAGTAGCCCTAAAATGAGATTTTGCCAAAATCCTATAATTGGTAGTAAATAAAGTCATCTTAAAACCTGATTCAATTATTCTCGAGAATTAAATGACTGTGCCGGCAGTGGACTGAAAACCAGAAAAAAAAATCCAAAACAAACTGAAATTCTCGGTAGTCAAAATAGTTCATATAACTACCGAATATAGAGTTGTCCCAAAAATGAGATTTTGCAATCGGTAGATAACTAAACTACTGATTGTGAAGGGGTATACAAGTATTTTCATCATATTTTGTCTTTTGTGTCGCCCCTAATTCGTTTGGGGTCGCCCCTAAAAATGCAGGCTTTTCTAACCAAGAATTTATCTCCAATGCCAAGGTCAAGGTAAAGATAAATGCATGACATGGATGCCATCACATAGGAAAAGGTAAAGGAGAAAGTCATATCTTTACCATCTTCATGACCCAAGGTCTTTTGACACATCATTAATTATTTGTTCAAAAATTAATTTCTCTCTAAGTTCTAGGGTAATAAAGATGAAATTTTAGGTAGAAAGTATAACTTTAATTTTTTTTAGCCATATAAGAGCTTCTCCAATGGTACGTGTGTGGGGATAAATGTCAAAATCCACCTAGGATACACATCCATTTTCTGTAAAATCATTCTCCAACCCGGATGTCATAAATCAATGTATGCATGACTTTAGGTAAAAAATGTCAAGGAGAATGTCTAGTTTCCCACATTCCCCTTGACATTGTCTACTATCCTAGTCAGCTTTTTAATTAAAAATATATTTTATATTACTAAAATTAATTCTAATACAATAAATAATCATTTTTAGATTTAATAAAATCTTAAAATTACTAAACATAAAATTTACATTTAATAAGAAAATGATCACAAACAACACCATTGGAGACGAATAACTTTTTTCACCTAAACTTAAGGAAATTTGGAATAAAAATGTCTTGTTTGTGTTACATAGGAAATACATACAACAATCATTGGAGAAGCTCCAAGAATGACCCACAACAAAAAGGTGTTAATATGACCTCCACCTAGGATTATCTTCACCCCTAGCATTGGAGATGCTCTAATAGGCACAAACCCGACCTAGAAAACTGTACCTGCAACATGTTGTGAACAAGCTAATGAACCCAAATAAGATATTTCATGTTTATAAAACAAAGCAGAGGTCAAATAGCGATGCATTGCCATGAAATAAAACTACGCAAAATCGATTTAGTACAAATCAATATATCCATCTATTCCCTGCGATCTTTTCTTGAGGTTCCAATTCAAATCGCGAAAACGGTAAAAACTGGGGGGCACCAATGTATCTCATGGATCGCCATAATATAACCAGTAAGTATAAGGTCTATAGGCAAGGCATTATCAAGATCCTTTGCATAAACCATGTACCTAAACACGAAAGATGCGATTCATTTTCTTTCCTCGGTTCGAAATGCTTGATTGCAAATGTAATAGTGCAGATCTGGAAGAGAAGCATGTCCTCGATTGACGGATCAGTCAAACTCCAAAAAATAAAAGAGCAGATTATAGCTGCAGCCTAAAAATGCTCTATGGATAATAGACGTATGAATAAAATCAAGAAAGTCATTTAGAGGATAAAAGATTATAGAACAACAATTTTTTTTTCTTTGTTTCATTCTTTTTTTTTTTTTTTTTTGGTAAGAAGATGTATACAACGAAACACTAAGTGGGATTTAAAAACGGGGAAAAGCCCTTCCCGTCCATCAAGACAGAAACCAAAAAAGGAGGAGTGTCAAACCATTGACCACGTACACATTCACTTGCTGCTTTTTTAGCTTAGAACAATAGAAATTTGATATTCATATTTATACTAGTCATGTAGGTTTCCCTAAAAGATTTCTAAATATATAAAATTTGTCAAGTATGATTTATGAGATATATAATGTTTAAATCGGGTTGACGATTATATTCCTAAAGGATAAAGTATTCCATTTTATTATATTTTCACACATACGATTAGTACAACCGTTGTCACGGTGGGAGGGCTAATCGAATAAGAATCTGAAGATGAGGTTTGTCTGCGACTACTTTCATCCCGTTTCAGAAAAAGTGATACTTTCATCATGTTTCAGAAAAAGTGATAATTTCGCTCCGTTACAGAGATACTTTTGCTTCGCTTTAGAAAAAGTGATACTTTCGCTCCGTATCAAAAAAAATGATACATTCCTCCCGTTTCAAAAAAGTGATACTTTCGCCCCGTTTCATAAAAAGTGATACTTTCCTCCCGTCTCAAAAAAGTGATACTTTCGCCCCGTTTCAGAAAAAGTGATACTTTCGCCCTGTTTCAGAAAAAGTGATACTTCCTCTCGTTTCAGAAAAAGTGATACTTTGCTCCGTTTCAGAAAAAGTGATACTTTCCCCATTTCAGAAAAAGTGATTATTTCGCCCCGTTTCAGAAAAATTGATACTTCCCCCGTTTCATAAAAAGGCATACTTTCGTCCCGTTTCAGAAAAAGTTATACTTTCGCCCCGTTTAACAAAAAGTGATACATTCCTCCCGTTTCAGAAAAGTGATACTTTCGCCCCGTTTCAGAAAAAGTGATACTTCCTCCGTTTCAGAAAAAGTGATACTTTCGTCCCGTTTTAGAAAATTGATACTTCCCTCCGTCTCGAAAAAGTGATACTTTCGCCCATTTTCATAAAAAAAAGTGATACTTTCGCCATGTTTCAGAAAAAGTGATACTTCTTCCCGTTTCAAAAAAGTGATACTTTTTCCCCGTTTCAAAAAAAGTGATCATTTCGCCCCGTTCCAGAAAAAGTGATACTTTCGTCCCGTTTCTGAAAAAATGATACTTCCCCGTTTCAGAGAAAATGATACTTTTTCTCCCAAGATAACGAAGAAAGTGATTTTTAAGTATGGGCGCATTTTCGAATGTTGAAGTGCACGCCAAAAAGAAATGACTACAATAAAAAAGATGGAAATTTGTGTTAGTTAATCACTTAGATTTTACAAAATAGGCCATATAAGGTCCTACCACGCTTCGCTTGGTCGACACAAATATTCCTTCCACTAAAATCATTTATATGATGGAGTCAACTAGGCTAATTTATTTTTAATTTACTTCAACTTTCTAGTTAATTTTACCTGGCGAGATTGGGGTATACCTAAACTAATTGGATTATACCCAATAAGACAAAATCCGGTCATTTTGAAGTAAAAGAGGTTACCCCTTAACCGAATATTTTCAAAATGACAAAAATGCCCTTTTATGCCCAAAAAAAACTGATTAGGCTAATTAATTGAGTTTAGATAAAAATTTTGAAAATGAAAATTCAGTAGATTAAACCTTTAATCCGTCTTGTGAGTTCGATTAAGATCAAAAATTTGGTTTCGAAATGTCAAAGGTCGGCAAGGTAGAGGTTTGAATAAGGTGTCGCTATATATGGCCGACATGGTCTTTGTTTGAATAAAATGCCGACCAATGTTATCCAAGCAAGGTATTTAAATGAAGAACATGCCGACTTTTTTTTTTTTTAACACACAGGGGATGGCTATTGAAAAATATTAGTCGGCAAGGTCTAAAAAAAAAAAAACCGGATTTTACAGTGAAAAATACCCCGCCGGCGATATAAGTCGGCAAGGTATTTAAATGAAACCTGACTTTATTTTTTTTGACACACAAGATAGGGCTATTTAAAAATATTAGTTGACAAGGTCTACAAAAAAAAACCCGCCAGCTGTTGAGAAAAATACCCGCAGGTGGTATAAGTCGGCTAAGGTCTTCAAAAAATACCGCCAAATGTTGAAAAAATTTCTGATCGTCGCCATGGATGTTATGAAAAGTCGGCAAGATATGCATGTTACGACCTTGCCGACCAAAAACAAATCATAATTTTCGATTTCCAACCTAACATAATAATCAATCACACAACACAATGATGGGTTTGAGTTTAAACATCATTCTTCTTTTCACTGATAGAGTCAACAATTTATTTGGAAAATCAAAGTTGATTTATTTTTATATGACTTTAGTTGATAGAAGAAGAAGAAGAAGAAGAAGAAGAAGAAGAAGAAGAAGAAGAAGAAGAAGAGTTGTATAGTTTTTTAATTTTAGGGTTAATGAAATTAAGGAATGAGTTTATTTTTAAGATTTAATTAGTTCAAGAGTATTAAAGTAAAATCACCCTTTTTTAATAATGACACATCATGTCCCTTGAAATTGGGTGCATGATTAATTAACTGGTATACCCCAATCTCGCCAGGTAATTTTATGCATGGGTAATAATATTGTCATTTGGATATTAAGAGTTGGTAGTTGACTGGTGAGGTCTTTGTTTGACTCGATATTTTAATTGGCCGACCCAAAGGAGGCCTTCTATGTGATGAGAAATCAAGCAAAGATGTCACAATGTTTGTGCAAAAAAATTGAAATTGATTTTTTGGAATCACAATTCATGAAATTTGCGTAAAAATTTGAGATAATGGAACAAATTGGTGGGAGATTTTCTTATAAAACAATCAAACCAATGAATTAACAGTTCAAAGTTCTTCAAAATATACAGTGAATCAATCAGAATCAATCAATCAAGAGATTAAAGTCACTTTTGCACTTATCCAAATTTTGGTTAATTCAATCATTTTATGATAATTAAGAAATTTGTACCTTAATAAATTTCAAAACCCACGTTTATAGTCACAGATTCATTATATTTCACTATCAAAGGAGATCAATGTCAAGAAATTATGTACAAACAGAGTTGATTATCATTAAAAATCATACCAGAGTTCTTTAGACTATCGGGTGAAGAAGACAGAATCTCGGGTCGGATAAAAAGGAAAACCGGACCATATATCACATGTATCCAATTTTGAGATGCATAAGTATGAGAAATCAATTTTGTTTGTCCATGGGTCTTTCTGCAATTCATTCATTCTTCCGCAATTCTTACCAGCACCATTCTTCGGTCACTTTAGAAGTGCCAAATTTATTTCCGGTAAACCAATTAATTGTTTCTCTTTTTCGTAATTTACTTGATTAGGTTAGAAAGATAATGCCTTAAATTATTGCTTGATCTTCTCAGTTCCCAATTGTCTTGATTTTCTGTTTTGTTTCTTTCAGTGGATTTTTATGTCTTTTTTCACATTTCGTGACTTCTTCTTTTAATCAAAATTGGTTAAAAGAAGAGAACTATATTGCTCATTTACTGTTCGATAAAATGCCGCAAGGAAGTAACTGTCATGTGCCTTTAAAAAAAAATTCTGATTTGGACTTTTAAGAGTTTTAATCCATGGGCTTTGTTTATTTTAAGATTTTAGAGTAATGGGTCTTTATAGGACATCATTGGTGAGAGTCATAGACACAATTGAGTACGGGTATATAGAATTAACAGTGAGGATTGGATTTTTGACAGACATCAGCAGAGTCAGTTGGGGATTGGTACTCTGAGACAAGGGAAACCAAGTTGGTTAACTGTGCATATCCTTGGGATAATAGATGCGACAACCTTGTACCATAGAAATAGAATAAGGTACAACACTATCCAGTTATTCTTTTAAAATGTTGGGAAGATCTGATGAGGTTGATTCTTCATCTCTTTTGGTGTGAATTCAGTCTCCACATTCATTAATCTTACATTATAGATGCATATGCCATAAAATTGATGGGGTGAGACAGTGGATACATTTTTTATTTTAGCAGTTTTATTTGCTAAACAGTTGATGCATTTCTTATTTTAGTAATGATTTGTTATTGTTAGGCAATGTACTCCAAAATCGTGAGAAGTGAGAACTCATTGGTGTTGTTTACAGTCCATATTAGTTAAACTGTTGTGTTAAACTGCACTGTATGGAATGCAACTAAACTAAACTTGAATGCCCCTCCCCCTCGTGTAGCTGCTTTCATCAAGCTCAGACCAGCAGTCTCTTTTATGTCGAGATACAATTGGAAACACAAGTAACCCGACATGCACCTTCGGGTGTTTTGCTGAGAATAGTTGATGAAAATTTGTTTGATGTTTTGATTGAAGAAAAGTATATTGTCGATGTACCTATTCAGAGACATTTGGTGTTTTGATTAAATACGTGCATAACTTGGAAGTGATAATTATTTTGGGCATGTGTGCATTTAATTCGTGTAAGATATCTCTTGGCGACGAAAGTGATGCATACAGGTCCGTTTCTTGGTCGTCCCCCCACCACGCGCGGTCATCTAGTTTTATCTTTGTTTGCCTCTTCTTCGCAAAACCTCACCAGTTGTTCGCAATCCCAGTTGTTCTAAATAATCGCACATGTAACTGCATATACACCTCCTTTACACTCGCTGAGCTGTTTGTTACCTATCATTCTTCGACACGTATCTCCTTTTTCATGTGTCTGTGTGAGGGATATAAACGTGTCCGGGTCTGTTTCGGTTCCATTAATGGTGTTTTTCTTCTTTCACTGAATCGCAGAGATCATCATTACCAAAACTGGAAGTCTCTGATTCTTCCTTTTTTTCTGCTCAATTTAGTTACTAAGGGAAATCAACAGATTAATAATCTAGGTTTGGATTACATCTCAAAATCGATGGCGGTATTATCTGCTGAGGGGATTACTAGATCTAACTGCAGAACCAGAGATGATGAGATTTGGTTTTTGAAACGGATTTCATCGAAACGTTGGCGATCTTTGGTAAGAATGACTCGGTTAGGGGGTGAAGTGAAATTTCTTATCTTTTAAGGGGGGGCATTGCAATTGGGATATTTGGATGGGGCCGCAGTCCAAAACAATTTCTTATGTCCCTGTCATCCATCCAGTCACCAGGTACGCTCTCTGCCATTTCATCCTTCAATCGCACGTGTTACTTTGCCACGTCACCATCTCTTACCCGTTTTAAGGCTCGTCTTCTAGTTAGAAGAGCAGAGCAAATTTCTTGAGCTGTGTTTCTCACAAAACCCTCTCATCAAGAACTAACCAATCTTTCTGACATTAAAACTCAAACCCTTTCTCCCTTTTCCTTAGTTACTCAAAAAAACCAATCTTTCTAAGAAATTCTTGCTGGGAACGAGGTTTCAACAAGGAATTTGACAAGATTTCGAGAGTTCAAGTTGGAGTTTGTCAAGATTTCTACTGCAAGTGTTGATTCATCTTCTGCTTCTGTCTCTTTCTTCTCAAACCAGAAATATCAGAAAATCTGTTAGGTTTCTTGTCTTACTTACATTTTATTTCTTTCTTGAAAGAATTGGTTAGATTCCTCTGTGATTTGAGTCAAGAACTCATTTGATTGCAGTTTGAAACCCTATTATGGTTTTGGTTGTAGTAAATAAATTTGATTTCGTTTCTCAAAACAGAAAAGATTATGAAATTGGTATGGGTTCTTTGTCTTGTTCATGAATCAGGGACTTGATTCTTTTACGTACATTTTTTCATTGATTTTCATGAATTAAAATATTGAAAGAATTGGATGTAGTTTATTAAAGTAGTACAATAATTAGGTTTTTCTTCAGATTATGACAAAGATTGGTAAACAAGGTTTGGTTTTCTTGTTACCCCAAGTAGTTGGTAACTAGCATTGTGTTCATATGCTTATGTTTTCGCACATAAAATTTGTATTTACATGATTGGGTAATTTATCTTTGTGTAGCATTGTGTTCATATGCTTGTGTTTTCGCACATACATTTGTATTTGCATGATTTCTACAGATTGGTACAAAGATTGCGAAACAAAAATAAACGGGTTATGCTAGGTTCAAGAGTTGATGGCATTGTTTCAATTTAAGTTTTATTTTCCGTCTTTGATAATTTGAGTTATGCTGTAATGCTTTGTGTCCGGTTGCTCCGACTTCGGGGGCCTGGAAAGTAAGTTGTACGACTAGAATATATGTTGCCTTTGTATAATGAAATGTAAAGTTTGTGTTTAGTATTCATTTGGTTTTGTTTTTGTAGGATTTTGATTAAATATGACCAACCAAGAAATGTGTGAAGGATACAGTTTGGAATCGGATGATGAAATCTCTGAAGGATACAGTTGGGAATACGATGATGAAATCTGTAAAGGATACAGTTGGGATTATGATGACTGTCCTGGATGCAATTTTAAAGTGGAAGGTTGTCGAGAGAATTGTGTTTATGCCCCACTATTTTACATGAACGGAAACGAGGATATAGCTGCTGCTTTTCTAGTTTTTGGTGTGACAATATTTCAGCAGGATAAACAACACTTGGCCAATGTCAAAGACATAAGGACACGCACAATACTGTTTGAAGCTAAGGCTAGAGAATACGACCCTGTTTATGGCACAACTGGGATTATATTATCACTTCATAAGAGATTGCGAGCTGCTACTCGTGAACTTGAAATCACTAATCGGAAACTGAGTGTACCTTCATCAGCAACAACGGTACAAGGAAAGCAATGTCACCCTTCTTCTGATCAGAATATGACGATGACCAACCAAGAACGCTGTCCAGAGAACTGTCCAGGATGCAATTACCCAGTTATAGGTTGCTCAAATAACTGTGTTTATGGTCCAATGTTTTTCGTATTTGGAAACGCAGATGAGCCGGATATGCCTGCTGCTTTTAGCATATTCGATGCAAGTAAATTCGAGTGCGGTCAAAAACTGTTAAAAGATGTCAGTTGGATACAGAAGCGCACAGTGCTCTTTGAAGCTAATGCTAGAGATTACGACCGTGTTTATGGCACTACTGGGATTGTTTTGTCACTTCATAAGAGATTGGGTGCTGTTACTAGGGAACTTGATATTGCTAAACAAAAACTGAGTGAAGTTAATGTACCTTCATCTGCAACAACAGTAGAAGGACAACATCCCCAGCACCACCATTGTTCAGATGCAACGACCACAACAGCGGGAATGGGAACTTCAGAAATTTCTAAAGAAGCAGCACCTTCATATCCATCTTTCCCTGCTTCCAGTGATTCCATAGAAGCACTATCTCAATCTGAGCTACAATTTTGTTTTTGGTAGCATCCAAACTTCCTCCTCAGGTACAGCGGTAATTGGACAGCCACAATATCCTGCAGCACCATTTGATCTTGATGATTTGCTAACTTTTGGGTTTTCCGAGGAAGAAGATAAACCTCAGGGTGGAAAACAAGCTTCAGTGTAAGCCATGAGAGAGAAAGACAAGGAAAAGCCATGGATTCCTGTAACAAGCCGGAAGAAACGTAATCCCAATGGTGGAGGACGTGGGACAATCCTTCAAGATGAATCAAGTTCTCTTCTTTGCTCCATTGGAGCCAAGAAATTCGAATTTTGGGGTAGTGAGAGTAACATCATCACCATCAGGGAATCTTGCAAGGGGAAGAGATGGATTAATTCCTTCTCTCTTGAGGGAGGGATTTGGCTCATTCAGAGGTTTCATGAATGTCTGCAAGCTGATTTCTCACTGAGATCTTGGACCTTCACGGTGAAATCTGAATGGTTCACTTTGTCTCGTGAGAAAAACAAAGGAGGGGAATTTTTAAAATTATCAATTCCAGATTCCAAAGGCTTTCTTCACCATAGTCTCTTCCCGGCGGGGAGGAACAATCAAGGATGGAGAGAACTGTGTAAAAATCTTGAATCTTGTTGCAATTATGAGAAATGTGTTGCGAGTAAGATACATGTTGCCTCAAACGACATCATCTTTAATTCTCCTCAATCCGGTGCAAACTGTTGGAATAAATCCCCTTCATCTAACTTGTCTGTAGGGGAAATAAATACTCCCAATGTTAATTTTATTGGAAACTGGAATCTAGCACTAAAAATTAAGGTGAATGCCATTAATGTAGACTGGTCTGAAATCGGTGGGTGGTTGCAACAAGAACTGCTTATTCATGATTCATTCAAAATTTGGCCGTTGTCACACAACGAAGGGGTCTTCTTCTCCTCTTCAGAGCAAGAAAGAGATAGAGTCGCCAAATCAGGGGATATTTGTATAGAGGAAGTCTCAATCTCTCTTACTAAATGGTCCCTAGATGTCGAAGAATCACCTTCATCAAAAGCTTTTAATGCATGGATTATTATAAGGGGTATTCCTCAAAACATCTGGGATTGTCATCTGTTTCAATCCATTGGCGAAGCTTGTGGTGGTCTAATGGCAGTCAGCCAAGAAACTAGATCAGGGGATGTAATATCAGAGATAAGAATTAAGGTTAAAGGGCCAATTAGTAAATCAGAATGGTCTCTTGGTTTAACAGTAAGGGGTAGATGTGTTACCGCAGAGATAAGCATGGCGGAAAAGCAAGTGGAACACTCTTCGGGTGTTCATCGTGCTTTACTCTTTGAACCAGAATCGGCATCTGAAATCTTCATGAACTCCGGCAATACAGGTTCAACTCAACTAGGTGGTGAGTCAACGCGCGCTGCAACTCGTACTTTTAGTAACGTTATTGCTTCTGCAGCACAACCACCCGCCATTAATGCCTCTCAACGGTCTAATCACATGGATCAGAGGACACGTCACGTATCAAGTACCCCTCCAACGGTAGTAACGACAGCTCATCTGGCAATTAGTGAGTCAGGTTTGCCAACTAAGCAATTAGCTGGTAAGCAAAACTCTTCGAACCATGCCAAGGAACTTGTGGTGCACAGCAAGCAACACGGTTTACTGCCTAAAGGTTCTATTTCCATGCTAAGAAGATCAACAGTTCTCACAAGCCCAAACCCAGATCATTCCATTTTTTCTTCCCAGGCAGGCCCGAGTTCTGGAGTACCCGATCCAAATTCTAGTGATTACTCTGAAAGTTTATCTCATATCGACAAAACCAATTCACCGTTTGAGCTAGAAGAAGGAGAAATCCAGGTCGACGAAACAATGGATTTTCAGGGGTCAGAAAAGCTAAGCTTGGACATGGCGACATCCACTTCCGTTCTTCAACTTGCGCAATCCGAGAAATCTATGTCTTCCTCAAAAGTGGATGATTCAGAGAGAAATATCATATCGGAATCCCTAGATCGATTATCTGGTGACAAAGGAAATACTGGTGCAGTATCCTCCGATAACTCTACAAGTATTGTTAATCCTTCTGTTGGAAAAGCTACGGTGAATCAAGTAAGTAGCAATTTTACTCCAACTGATTCTTGTTTCAAAGGTAACCAAAAAGACCCAACTAAAATAGCTCTGGCTAAAAATTATTTGGAGAAGAAATTTGGCACCCTTTTTGATACTGCTAAAGGAATCCTTGACACAACTAAAATGGCTTTTCCTGATTCCAAAGAAGAATACATGGCAATGGTGGCTAATGGGATTCAATTTCATATAGATGCCTTCAAAGATCAAATTGAAGATGGGGAAGAAGTAAACAGTTAACTGTTTTATTTCTTTGGGTTGTTGGGTTTATTTCTCAATGTTTAATTATTATTCGTGGAATGTTAATAGTATTAGGAAAAGGAAAAGAAGGGCTAGGCTTCAGCAGTGTGTCAAATTGTGGAAACCAGATGTTCTTATTTTATAGGAAACTAGATTAGAATCGTGCAATGATAGAATTGTAGAACAAATTTGGGGGAGTGGTATGTGTGATTGGCTAGCTATAGACTCAGTAGGTTTTTCAGGAGGGATTCTCTTAATCTGGAACAAAAATACTGTTGAGATGGAGGATTCTGTGAGGGGTCAACACTCTATAAGTATGAAATGCAAGTTTTCTCTGGACGGTTTCAAGTGTATTATTTCTGGAGTCTATGCGCCGTGTGACGTTGTTCTTCGTCAAAATTTATGGTCTGAACTTAATGCAGTACAAAGTAGTTGGAATTTACCTTGGTGCATTGGTGGTGACTTTAATGAGGTTTTGCGATTGAGGGAAAGAGAAGGACGCACCAGATCCACGAGAGGGATGAAACATTTCTCTCGTTTCGTTAACCATAATGAATTGACAGATATTCACATGACAGGAGCTCGCTATACGTGGAAGGATAAGAGTCTTTTGGAAATATTTTTGATCTCTGCAGACTTCGATTTGCACTTCCCATCTCTTGCAGCTCAAGTTCTTGGAAGACCTTTCTCCGACCATGCTCCAATAAGGTTCAGTGGTGATATGCAAGATTGGGGTCCCTGCCCTCTCAGATTTCAAACAATGTGGCTTCATAATACTGATCTTCTAGACCGTATGAAAGAGTGGTGGGAATCATTTTCATTTCATGGTTCCGCTGGGTTTATTCTAGCTAAGAAGTTACAAGCTTTGAAGCTTAAGATCAAAGGTGGAATAAGAATGTTTTTGGCCGAATAGATAGACAGATGGAAGATATTTGGTGGAGCTTTCGGACTTGGATTCTTTAGCTTCTAGTGGATCTATCACCTCCGACCAAGCCACCGAAAAGATAGGCTCAAACATAACTTCGAAGAAATGGGTGGCCAGGAAACATATCATGTGGCTCCAAAAAGCGGGGGCCAATGGGATAAGGATGGCGATAGAAATCAGATACTTCCATAGGAAGGCTAAAATTCGAAGAAGGAGGACTAATATTCGCTCTCTCCGGATCAATGGCCAACTCACATAAGAAGAAAAACTCTTATAAAATCTTTCAGAATCGACTTTTTTTCTAATTTGTTTGAAAAATCGGCCCCTAGACCCTCTTTGGGTTCAATGAATTTCAAGCGCATAAGTGTATACACGGCTACTCATTTGGAAACTCCAATCACGGAAGCTGGAATGTCTTAATGCTCTAAAAGGTTTAGGACGAACAAGGCTCCCGGTCCGGACAGATTTCAAGTCTCAATCATTAGAAAGTCTTTGGCACTTTATGAAAGATGATATCATGAGAGTTGTTAGGGATTTCAACAAATGGGGATCGATGAATTGGAGGTTAAAATCTACGTTCCTCTCTCGATTCCTAAGAAAGATGTAGTGGAAGAAATCAAAGATTTCGGGCCTATTGGTCTAATGAACAAACATTTATAAAATGATTTCGAAGGTGTTATTGAGCGTCTCAAGGTAGTGCTTCCCACGGTTATCTCACACCAACAAATGGCATTCATCAAGGGAAGACAGATACTAGACTGCGCTCTGCTAGCGAACGAATGCATCGATTCAAGAATCAAGAGTGGAATTCTGGGGTCATATGCAAAATTGACTTTGAGAAAGCCTTTGACCATGTTTCTTGGGATTTTGTGGACGAGATGCTTGAGAGAATGGGCTTTGGAATTCTTTGGAGGAAGTGGATACTGAGGATGCATCTCGGACACACCCCTTTCAAGTCTTTGGTTAATGGCTCCGCCAATGCTAAATTTACCACTTTGGGAAAGGGTTGACCCAAGGTGATCCTCGCTCTCCCGTTTCTTTTTGATAGTCTCGAGGCTTTGAATGTTTTGTTTCGATGAGGTAATGAACAAGGCTACCCTAGGAGGTTTCTCGATGAGCCAAAGCGGAGTCAACATAAGCCATCTCCCGGTTCGCGGATGAGACTTTGGTGTTCCTAGATGACTCCATAGAACAAATGAATTATTTAAGGTTCTATCTCCTTGCCTTTGAATTGATTTCGAGGCATACACATAAATTTTGCGAAATACGATATTTTTGGAGTAGCGAGTGCAAGTTACTTGTCTCAAATGGCGATGATGTTAGGTTGCAAATCGGAGAGTCTTCCTTCTTCTTACCTTGGTCTGCCATTGGGGACTTCTTCTTGGGCTCTCAAAAGTGGGAAAGCATTATAGAGAGATGCAAAGAACAGGCTATGCTCTTGGAAACGATCATGCCTCAACAAAGCGGGTAAGTTAACTTTAATTAAAAGTGTACTCTCAAGTATCCCGATATATATGCTTTCTCTCTTTATAGCTCCACCCAAAGTCGTTAAAGCCATAGAAGATGTTTTGCGAAATTTTTGTGGGACTCATCGGACACAAAGAAAGGTTACAACTATGTCTCTTGGAAGAAATGTTGTACGCCACTTAAAGCAAGGCGGTCTTGGCATCAAATCGATTAAGAGTATGAATAGGGCTCTTCTAGCAAAAATGGTGGTGGAGGTTCAATTATGAAAAAAACAGCGTTATGGAGGACTTGCTATTGTGTCCAAGCATCAATCGCCGCAACAAGACAGGGGAGACTAAAAGGCCAAATCGGAGAAACAACTCTGGAGTGTGGAAGGGAATTTATTCTATCCGGAATCTTTCAAGCAATGTACCATCCTAAAAGTAGGAGACGGGGAATACAATCGGATTACGGGAAGATCATTGGGTGGGCGAGCATCCTCTCAACATAGCTTATCCAAATATTTATCGTATCTCCTCAGCGAAAAATTGGACGATCCGTAAATGTGCTGAAACGCTCGCCAACGGTGGCTCTTGGAATCTTGGCTTGGACAGACGGCTCAACAAAAGACAGGTCGAAGAAGCCATAGCCCTTTCGTTATCATCGAGCAATGCTCAATTGGGGAGGGTCAAGATTTGGTTTATTGGACGGTGGACAAAAAAGGGATTTTCTCGGTGAAATCGACTTACTCTTGGGCTGCAAAAGGAACATCAAATTGTTTCCAAAAAGCTTAGTGTTTGGTCAGATCCTGGCCACACAAGATTGGCTTTTTCCTTTGGCAGGTCTTTCACAAAAACTTCCCACAATGGACATATTATACAAGAAAGGAAAATTGCTAGTAAATGGTTGTCTTATGTGTCTTCAAAGGGGAGAATCTACGACACATCTTTTGCTTCACTGCCCATTTGCTACGAGTATTTGGTATCATTTCTTATCTTATACTAATAAAACTTGGGTTATGCCGGATTTGTATTGACGTGATTATCAAAGGGTGGTGCGAATGCGAATTTTCCTTCTCCAATTGGTCAAACTCTATGGCAACTTCGCCGGCTATTTGTTGGGAAATTTGGAACTGTAGGAATGATATAATCTTTAATGATGGAATAGCGGACTTCGATCGCATTATAGAACAAATCAAAGCTCAAGTTTATTTTTGGTGTAAAAATTCCGACTCAATGCAGGAGTTCATCTAGATCAAGCCAAGGCTAATTGGGATAGCTTCTTTGTAATTTAAGTTTTTGTTTTCTTTGGCTTTTTAGCCTAGGAGCCTTCAGGCTTAGGGTTTGCCAGGTCTTTTGTTTGGCCTAGCTTGGTTTTTTTTTTTTTTTTTTTTTTTTTTTTCTTCTTCTTGTTTGTTTTGCTTTTTTTAGCTTTCTCAATGAAAATTCTTACTTTTGCCGATTAAAAAAAAAAGATAAACCTCAGTGATTCTTTGGAATATTCAAAATATGTTTAAGTAAGATACTCATTTAGGCTTATGTTTCTTTTGTCTGGTTTAAAAAGTTGAGAACGGAGCCATAATTTTTTTAGAGGTTTGAGTGTGTCTTTGATCATTTTGAGGGTATGAAAGTTCAATATATGTTTAATAAGAGATAGTGTTACTTTTGTTTTCCTTTTGTCTGGTTTACAGTGGAACATTTTGAGGGTATGAAAGTTCAACTGCTAGGAACATTATCTGTAAGAAAATACTAGGAATGAAGTGATAATTTTTTTTCAGAGGTAACTTTCATTCTAAGCTTAATTTGTGGATAATAAAATCCATTCATAATAAAATCCCTAGCGGAAAAAGAGATCTTCTGTAGGATTTCATTAAAATCCATTCATAATAAAATCCTTATAGGATGATGGGAATTTGTGGATATTTTTTCTTGGTCTAAGAGGAGACATGGTTTGGAATATAGACAATCTAGAGATTCTAGACTTGATAGTTAGGGAATGATATTTGGTTTAATTTATTTCCCAACTCTCATGTTTATCATTGCGCCGGTTGCTAGTGATCATAGTCACCTAGTTCTTACTGCTAGGGATATTAATCCGGTTACGAGACCTAGGAGACTCAGGATGTAATTAAGATTGTTGTTGAGGAAAACTGGGACTGTAATACTCAAGGCTCTAAAGCCTTCAAGCATAAACAATCCCCAGAACAGGTCAGACATGCTCTTCTTGGTAACTGGAATTCTCATAGCTGTGGTCTCCATAAACAAGGTATTGTGATAACAATGACCACTATGATTACCGCTATGTTACTGAAACTATATGAAATATAAGTAAAAGTTTATCGAGCAAAAACTTTTCTTTGTCGAGCAAAAAAAAAAAAAGAAAAATAAGTAAAAGTTTAGCCTGATTGGACCTCCATTTTGTAGTTCTTCTTTGACCTTGCATTGTTCTTCTAACCTTAGCATTGTTCCCTAGCAAGTTGCAATTGAGATGAACATCCCACTCCAGAGTCTGGGTTGTAGCTATGCGGTACCCTTACCCTTTGCTATGAACTCTTACAGAGTTGCTTAGTCTTCAATTAGTTCTCCCTGTGTGGTGTAGGCAAAAGATGGCAGTTGGGATTCAACAGGGGTTGGCTGCGGATTTTTGCTAAGACTAAGAGTCTCGGGTTGAAGGGAAGGTATTGCTCGATATCATCGGAATTTAGCAGAAACACCATTCGAACTCAAACTACCTACAGATACTAGATTAGCAGGCCTTTCACCAACTAGAGCTTTCAGCGAAACTAAACTGTTTATATGTGGAATTGCATCTACTATATTTCCATTATTACTGTATCCAATGTGTTGCTTAATCCCATGCTTTGGATCATAACAAAAACACTCACCACCTTGCCACATTAAAAGTCCACCACCTTTAGTTATAGAGAGCGGGGTAATGGACATAGTTGTAGGAACACTGAACTCCTTGATCCAACTCCAAGTATGACATTGTTTCCCATTCACACTACTCTTTCTTAATAACCATACATCATCTTTATGATGATGCAGCAACCGTTCAACAACACATAAGCATCCGTCCAGAGCAAAAAAAGCGAGGTAGAGAACCCAATCCTTTATATCAGGTGGTAAACTGATAACTTCGTGAAATCTTTCATCAGCAACATTGAAAGACACAATTTTCCTGTCATAACACAACCAATAAATTTCTCCATTCAAAAAGATACCCTTTAGAGTGGAAAATGGATAGCTAATATCATCTTTGTCTCTCCATCCCTCATCACTTGTACCACCAAGAGTATACACTTGAACCCGTTTTACAGCGCACGCTCCCAAAATTCGGACAACCTTGTATTCATTAGTTGAAGGATTGTAACCAAATCCAGTACACGCAAACGTTTGACGATCTAAAATATTTGGAAGACACAAGTACTCTTTTGTGACGGGGTTACAAATAGAGATAGGATCGCCATCAATTTTAAAAGCACAACAGATCAACCCATTGCAAGAACCAATAATAGCTTCGGAGCGGCTTTGGAAATTGTTTTTCTCAATTGTAGGATGACTGGTTCGCTTGATTGGCCGCATGTACAACTGGACTTGGTTTTCGTTATTGTTGTTGCCATGCTCGTGATAAAAAAGTGAAAAATAGGTGATTGAAGGATCCCTAACTATCAAAAGGAAGCCTTGGTCATGATCACCATCATCACAAATAAGACGATATATGACATGTTGTAGGGCAAAATAAGGATCCCTAAGCATACTTAACCATGCTTTGCAAACTAATTTACAGTCTAAGATTGATTGAATAGGTAATCGAGAAAATACCTGCGCCACAATATCATGTGGTAATATCATCATCCCCATTCCGCAATCTCAACTGGCCCTGCCTTCCAAATTCTCTGATGGGGATTCGAAGAACAACTCGGGTTATATAAAGCTGGATATACATATAGGATAAAAGAATACGTGAGAAACTGAGAGTCTAGGTGGAACGGTAATTCAAAAGAAAACAATTGCACCATCTCAAAAGAATCCGGGGGCTTACCAGTTGATTAGTAAAAGTATAGATATTTAGAGCATCTCCAATGGAGTAGTATGAGTATTAATTATCATATGTGGAGACCTAAAAAAAAAAAAAAAAAAAGGTATTTAATAATAACATAAAATCCAAATATAAATCTTGTTTTAATAAGCATCTCCATTGGTAGTTGTATCCATATCTATTTTGATATACTAGTAAACTTATTTATAGAAACAAAATCTAAAAAATTAATTAAAATAATAACAAATTGATGACGTGGGTATGGATAAGAGTCTCCAAAAACCCATACTCTCCTCCAAACTCAAACTTCCACATCACATTAAATTTTGATTATCCAACCACCACTTAGGTTTTTTTTGTTGAGAGTTTCTAAAATCCTAGGTGACATCAATATTTTTAAACCCATACTCCATTCGAGATGCTCTTAGTGAAACTTATTTTGCCTCTCATCGCTAGGAGCTTATTTAGTAAAAGTATAGTGCTTGTTCGGTAAAATTTATGATTATCTATTTATGATTATAGATAATCAGAAATTGATAAATGATTTTGATATAATCATTTTAAAAATAAATTTTTACAAACACTTTTTTTAGATAATTGATTATCTTAGAATGATGATCTCAAAAAGGAGAGGAAAGAACAATGATCTAGGATATTTTTTTTAGTCTTATGTTGTTTTTTTGTCTCTCTCTTGATAGTTTAGAGAAAATAAGAGAAAAAAATTCATGATGAAAATCGAGTCTTATGTTGTTTTTTTGTCTCTCTCTTGCGCAATATTTTGATGGTGTGACAAGTTTGAAGCTGAGAAGCCAGGTGAACAAGGAGAAGCATGATATCGTTTGAATTCATGATGAAAATCGAGTTTAGGGCATGTTATTGATGCAGAAAACATGGAAGACGAGATATTCTTTGAGAAGAATAAGAAAAAAAAATTATGGATTGATTATGAACTTTACGGTCGCGACTGGTTGCGAAGGATTAGGGTTCTGAACAAACAAAAGGATGGTGGATGTGGTTGTCAGAAATTTTTTCCCTAGATGATTTAGCTGCATCGTTTGAGGTGATGCATGGTAACTATCGGAGGTGGTGTGTGGTTACTGCTGGTGATTGATGGAAGGTAGTCAAGCTTGGCAGTGATGTTGATGATGACATTTGCTATTGTTGAAAGATAAAGATGGAAGAATAAGCTCATGGTCTGGAGACGAGATGGTTGGATAGAACGAGGAGAAAGAGTTTCGCTGCATTGGTATCGCCATTAACGGAGTTCATGTTAATGATCTTTGTGATCATGATGAGATGATGGCCTGGAAGATAATGGGATTGAGATGTGAAAAGCAGAAGATGGAGCTCGAGTTAGGTCTTTGCTTTGTTTATGGAGTCATGATGCGGGTGATGAGTTGGTTTGTTGTGATCGAGTTGGAGTTTGGGTGATGTTATAGACTGATGAAGAGAATGACCTTGCTTCCAAGTTAGAAAATGGAGTTTGAACAAAGAGGAGGAGCTGGTATTACTGATGATGTTGTTGGAAGATTGTGTTGATGGAGAACGTGCCATGAGTTTGTGAAGACTTGTGTTGCTGCTGTTCCGGTGAGGAGACAGAAATAAAGGAAATACTGAACGCCTAGCCATGGTTGCTTTTCTTTTGGATGATTTTTGTGATGAATGGCTAGGGAAGGAAATTTGGTCGTAGTTTCCTAATTGAATTACAGTGGTAAGATTGAGTTAAGTGAACTTAATGAAGAGAATGAAGAAGATTGTTTTATGAAGAAACGGGGAAGAGACTCGAGTTTTAGAAGAAATCGAGAGTTTATTAAAAACGAGGAAGATGGGTTACTGCTAGTGTTGATGGTGCTTTTTAGCTTAGGGTTAAAATCGTAAAACTCGAACCCTACACGAGATAGTGATGTCACAACATTTAAAGTAACAAGCATTTACTCGGCACATATCTGAAACCTTTAATGTGTCCCTAAATAATTGAAGGTATCTTTTTCAAATTAGGGTTACGACAAACCCTAATTCCCACGTGTGCGATGGCAAATCGTGCCGCCATACCGACCGCGCCAAAGCCGCCAACCATGCCGTGCAACTCTGTGCCAATGGTAAATCATTTTGACCACACCAAATGGCGCCAAAGCATGCCAAGCATGCTAGCCGCACCTCGTGCCAATGGCAAATCATGCCTGACCCTGCCAGTAGCGCCAAAAGCATGCCAACCATGCAAGCCGCACCTCTGTGCCAATGGCAAATCATGCCAGCCACACAGACCACGCCAAAAGCATGCCAACCATGCTAGCCGCACCTCTGTGCCAATGGCAAATCATGCCGACCACACCGGGCCGCGCCAAGCATGCCAACCATGCTAGACGCACCTCTCGTGCCACGCAATCATGCAAATCTTCTGCACACCGACCGCGCCCAAAGCATGCCAACCATGCTAGCGCACCTCTGTGCCAATTGAAAATCATGCCGACCACACCGAAGCGCCAAAAGCATGCCAACCATGCTAGCCGCACCTCGTGCCAATGGGAAATCATGACCACACCGACTGCAGCGCCAAAGCATCGCAACCATCTTGCTAGCACGCACCCTCTGTGCCAATGGCAAAATCATGCCGACCACACCGACCGCGCCAAAGCATGCCAACCATGCTAGACGCACCTCGTGTAATGGCAAATCATACCCGACCAC
Organism: Papaver armeniacum; assembly: GCA_023531295.1. NCBI lineage: Eukaryota > Viridiplantae > Streptophyta > Magnoliopsida > Ranunculales > Papaveraceae > Papaver > Papaver armeniacum. The sequence continues at coordinate 155,409 of JAJJWW010010024.1, forward strand.
ACCGACCGCGCCAAAGCATGCCAACCATGCTAGACGCACCTCGTGCCAATGGCAAATCATGCCCGACCACACCGACCCAGCGCCAAAGCATGCCAACCATGCTAGGCACCTATGTGCCAATGGCAAATCATGCCAGCCACACCGATGCAGCGCCAAAGCATGCCAACCATGCTAGCCTCACCTCTATGCCAATGGAAAATCATGCGCCACACCGACCAGCGCCAAAAGCATGCCAACCATGCTAGCCGCACCTGTGCCAATGGCAAATCATGCCATCCACCGAATAGTGCCAAAGCATGCCCCCATGCTAGCCGCACCTCCGTGCCAAAGCAAAGCATGACAGCCACACCTACTCCGCCATGCGAAATGCAACTTTCTATGGCCCCATGCCGCGCCACCATACTAGCCTTCACTACGCGGCTATCAAAACGAAGGCATGAAACAATCAACGGTTGCCTTTCAATCTCAGGAACAAATCCTGGCCGTCTAAGATTACCAAACGACCTTTGCCCAAAACCCTTGGCCCCACATGCCAAGCCAAAACCGTACCTACCCCAAGCTAGCCACATCATGCGCCTATGGCAAACCCTTGGCCCAACATACCAAGCCAAAACCGCACCTAGTCCAAGCTAGTCACGCCATGCGCCTAAGGCAAACCCTTGGCCCCACATGCCAAGCCAAAACCGCACCTAGTCCAAGCTAGTCACGCCATGTGCCTATGGCAAACCCTTGGCCCCACATGCCAAGCCAAAACAGCATCTAGCCCAAGCTAGTCACGCCATGCGCCAATGGTAAACCCTTGGCCCCACATGCCAAGCGAAAATCGCACCTAGCCAAAGCTAGTCATGCCCTAGGCGAACCCTTGGCCCCACATGCCAAGCCAATACCTCACCTAGCCAAAGCTAGCAACGCCCAAGGCGAACCCTTGGCCCAACATGCCAAGCCAAGCCAAACCAAACCTGGCCAAGCTAGCCGCGCCATGCCAAACGCACTTTTCCTCGGCTCTAGCCATGCTAGTCACATCATGCCAATCCAAACACCTTGCCTTAGCCCTAGCCACGCCATACGCCCATGGCAAACCCTTGGCCCTACATGCCAAGCTAAACCAAACCTAGTCAAGCTATGGCCGCGCCATGCCAAACGCACTTTGCCTTGGCCCTAGCCATGCTAGTCACATCATCCAAGCCAAACGCCCTTGCCTTGGCCCTAGCCACGCCATACGCCCATGGCAAACCCTTGGCCCTACATGCCAAGCCGAACCAAACCTAGCCAAGCTAGACGCGCCATGCCAAACGCACTTTGCCTTGGCCCTAGCCATGCTAGTTACATCATGCCAAGCCAAACGCGCTAGCCTTGGCCCTAGCCACGCCATACGCCCATGGCAAACCCTTGGCCCTACATGCCAAGCCAAACCAAACCTAGACAAGCTAGCCGCGCCATGCCAAATGCACTTTCCCTTGGCCCTAGCCATGCTAGTCACATCATGCCAAGCCAAACGCCCTTGCCTTGGCCCTAGCCATGCCATACGCCCATGGAAAACCCATGGCCCCACATGCCAAGCCAAAATCGCACCTAGCCAAAGCTAGCCACGCCCAAGGTGAACCCTTGGCCCCACATGCCAAGCCTAACCACACATTAGCCGCACCACCTTATTGGCCCTCACTACGCGGCTACCTAAACGAAGGCGTGCAACAATCAACGGTTTCCCTTCAATCCCAGGAGCAAATCCTAGCCATCAAAGGTTACCAGACGACACATGGTAACCTTTGGCCCGAAAACCTAAGTTTGGCCACGCCAAACCTTGCCATGCCAACGGCATGCCAACCTAGCCGCGCAACCACGTAGGCCCTCACTACGCGGCTACCAAACGAAGGCGTGCAACGATCAACGGTTTCCCCTCCTCTCAAGATGCAAAATCTCGACCGTCGAAGGTCACCGAGTGGCAAGTTTCTCGAGCTTGACTTGCCAAGCCACAAAATGTGCTACATGTTTTCCAAAACATTCGAGACATCAACACAACCAGGGGATCCTCTTTGGGTATTGGTTTGACAGTTTACGAGCGTGCGGCGTACACTACGCCCGTCATAAGGAAGTGTCATAAAGGGTGAGGCGGTTAGTAAATACATGAGTTATGTGTGAAACGTTCATGGGACATAAAGCACATGCGTTAACAACTTTATGGGACATCAATTCCATAACGTTAGCGATTCATGAGAACGATTTCATGCGTTAACCACTTTATGGAACATCAATTCCATGCATACGATTTACCACCTCCTCCCATTTACTTCCCCACTCCTTAATGAGACCAGGACGATGCGTTTTTAATCCGACTTGTATAAATAGGTCTTACCTATTTCCATTGAACAACAAGTTCATACGGGATATACAACACTCGAAATACTTACTTGCTAGCCCACCTTGGGAGCTCTCTCACTTTTCTTATAACAAGTCGTAGCAACCCAACTACTCTTCCAGAATCAACTATTCCGGTCTTACCACTTTCCTTGCTTCCCTCCCCAAAACCAACCCATTCTCCCTCCACTTTCAGGATGAAGAAAGTACGGAACGACCATTTATTGGTTTAGGCCGGACTTGTCTGATTGATCTCTCGAATCTAAAGTACTCCCTTACGGTACATTGTTTAGGGTTTAAATTGTTTCTCACCTCGCACACCCCACAATTACCGAGATCAGCGAAACCATTTTCACCTACAAACAACTGTTTATCGAGAAAAAGTCGAAGATTTGTTGCCGCTACAACAACCTTGAGATCGAGAAGAAAAGTTAGAAGAAGAGAAGATGTTTGTGTAAATGCTTGCAAACATAAGCGTGACAATTATGTCACAGCGCTGGAAATCTATTACGAATTCATAAGTGTGGTAAATCTGGATAGCGTGGCAAATTTACAACAAGAACAATAGTTAGAGCTTGTGGCAGAAGCGTAAGGAAAAGATTGTGAGAGAATCTTGGAAAATAAAGAAGTGTGACAGGTTTTCGCAGAAGAAACAACAAGGTTGTGAAGAAAGACAAACAATCACCAAGAGGTGATAAGAGAAAGAACAACAATAGTAGGTTAAAATCCTATGAGTTGTCTAGAAGTCTGAAGTATTCTCTTTGAAAAATCCGAAGATGAGAACGAAATATCCTTAAACTACGAAGATGGGACCGAAATTTCCTTAAACTACGATGGGGACCGTAATGTCCTTAAACTTCCATTGGGACACAATGTCCTTAAACTACGGAGAGGACCGAAATGTCCCTAAACCATAAAGGGACCAAAATCTCCTTAAACTAAGATTGGGACCGCAATGTCCATAAACAACGATTGGAAGTTATTTTCGCAAAAGCGTTAGAGAAAGATTAATTAGTTTAAATTTATTTTGTCCAAGATGCGCATTGGTGATCTCCATGCTCCATCTTGAGGGAGGGTATTAGAAAATAATATAGGAGAGTCTATATTTAGAAGATTCATATGTTAAGTTGTGAGAGTTATATTTGGAATATTGAATGTCTTGAGAACCAAGTCTTGTGATTGCTTGAAGATCTAATGAGAAACACACCAAGATTATTATCAATGTAATCATTTTGTGCTTTCGTGTACTCTCCTCTCTTGCTCGATCCTTAACACTTGTGCAGAATGGTACAATTCTGAAGTTATCTTTCGGTTTTCTTTGACCTCCATGGCTGGTGTAAAACCGAGAGAGTTGTTCTCAGAGTAAAATAGAAAATCCTACCACACATGCAAGAAAGAAATTTAAGAGTTTAAATTTTCCGGTCTATAACCGTAATATAGTTGTAAAGCCTTTGGAAGATCATACCGATGACTTTAGTTCAAAACTCGGCTATAAACTAGTCAGCACCATCCAGAACTCCTCAACACCAAATTTGCGATGTTCATGCCCATAAACTCGTGTTTTGTTGTACCAGCAAAATAGAATTTACTCTTATCATCTGCTGCAAGTCTAGTAACCTACATTTATGCGGTATTGCAACTGCTTCACCTCTTTCTCCTCTTGCTCAGTTGTCCATGTTCTGCAAATTCAATTGTCTTAGAATCTACTTCAACAGCTTTTAGTGAAACAAGAGTATTTACGTGTGGAACTCCATCAAATTTAGTACTCATACCCTCATCCAAAACCTTGATCATACCCTCATCCAAAACCTTGATTAATGAATAATGATCTTATCTGGGTAATATGGTTAAAGATCATGATAAAAAAAATTTTACAAAACTTACAGTGATCAAACATCCTGAATCCAGATAAATCTTGAGAATATCCAAAACATTGAATCAAACGATTACATGAACCTTAAAGTTATTGGGGAAAAGTTTGTTTTTTTTTTTTAAAGAATCTATCCATTTGTATTTTCCAAGTGGTAGTTCATGTAACAGTTTTATGTAATAAGAGGATATTTTGATCAACTCGTGTGGTCTTCTTCTCAAGGGTATAATTTTCTTTTCTCTCAAAAACTGATTTTCTGAACTCTAGATTAACCATGGAACGTGTGAAATGATGACAACATTAACGAGTATAATAACTTTGAGCCTTTTTGTCCTTAAAGAAAAACAATGAAGTTTTTCTCATAGTACAAGACATATATATGGAATGCATTAGAAGAATTTATTAAAAGAACTAACTCGAAGAATTAGCTGTAACAAGTACAAGATAAGTACTAGATTGGTTGGGGATCCAACCACTCTAGTATTAAATTTACCTAGTTGAAGTTTTCGCTTAAGGAAAATTACGAATATAATATTTTGCCTGCTTGACTATGGTATCAGCCACCGCATTCCCATTTCTATGAACAAATGGAAAAACCTATAAAATTGGCACAAGAAATAATAATTCTCTTGGTTCAATTCTTTCTCCTTAGGCCACTGACGCTTGTAGAGTCCTAAAGCTTCTGCTTCTTCTTGGTTTCCTACTCTATCTCTCTCAAAGTTATTATGATTCAAGTTTGACCCACTGCTATATAAATCAAATTCGTAATGCCGATCTAAAAAAAGTTGCACGATAAATTGCAGAAAAATTACTCTGTTTTCAAATTACGCCTAAAAAGCATTAAATTAAGAAACCATTCAAACAATTAAGGATTACTTACGAGTTATTCTCTTCTTATCCTGTCAGGCCTTTCACCAACTAGAGCTTTCAACGAAACTAAACTGTTTGTATGTGGAATTGCCTGTACTATGTATTCGTTATTACTGTGTCCAATGTGTTGCGCAATCCCATGTTTTGGATCATAACAAAGACACTCCCCATCTTGCCAGATTAAGAGTCCACCACCTTTTGTAATAGAGAGTGGAAAAATGAACATACTAGTCGAGATACTGAACTCCTTCCTCCAACTCGAATCATTACCAGTTCTCTTTCTTAACAACCAGACGTCATTTTTCTTATCATCCCTCAAATATTCTACAACACACAAACATCCGTCCACTTCAAAAAGGGGAACACCCAAATCATCCGTTACAGAAGGTGGCAAACTGATAACTTCATGAAATTTTTCGTCAGCTATATTGAAGGCCACAATTGTCCTGTCATAAGACAACCAATAAATTTCTCCATTTACAAGGATGCCCCCTCGCCTGGAAAATCCACAGCTAATATCATCTTTGTTTCTCCATCCATGATCATTTGTACCACCAAGAGTATATACTTGGACCTGGTTCACAGAGTTGCTTCTTCTTTTTAAAATCCTAACGACCTTGTATTCATTAGTTGAATGATGGTAGCCAAATCCGCCAGACTCGTACTTTTGAGAATTCATTAATTTTGGAAGACACAAGTACTCTTTGGTGACGGGGTTACAAATATAGATAGGATCTCCGTCAAAACTTAAAGAACAACAAATTAAACCATTGCAGGAACCAATAATAGCTTTGTAGCAATAGTGATCGTATTTCCAGATAGTAGGATGACTGATCCTCTTGATTGGTGGCATGTACAATCCGACCTGCTCTTCGTTAGTCTTAACATAATCGTGATACCAAAGCGAAAAACCGCTGAAGATTGAAAAATCTATAACTAACAAAAGGAAGCCGTGGTCATAAGCATAATGATCACCACCATTAATAAGCTGGCGATATATGACATGCTGTAGGGCAAAAAAGGGATCCTTAAGAATACCTAACCATGCTTTGCAAACTAGCTTACAATTAAAGATTGATTGAATAGGTAATCGGAAAAATACCTGTAGGACAACATCATATGGCAATACCTTCTCCATTCCTCAATGGCTCATGCCTTTCAAACCTCTGATGACGATTTTGAAGAACACAACTAGATATATATACAGTACATGTAAGCGCTTTGGATATATATCCTTTTTGAGAGAATCATGGGGAAACAGGAAAGTCACTTCAAAACTGCCTCGCCCAAAACAAGCACTAACAAAAAGAAGGGATTGGGCTTACGTGCACTAATGGAATACCGAATACCGGTTTACAGGAGAAGTTATCAAATCCCGTATATAAGAAGACTTGGTACCCTTCCTAATAAATGGGTAACTATATTAGCACTTTCGGTGAGTTTGAATTCTTATGAATATCAATTCTAATGATTCTGTTTTGGATTTTTTCTAATTCTGAGCTATACTTATACTTTAGTGATAAAAAACTTATTAAAATATTCCAAATATTTGTAATTGGTTTTGCATGAAGTTACATATTTTAAGGATTATAGAAATTATGGTGTTGTTTTCTTAGCCCGGGAATCATAGAAATAAATATGCATGTTATCTTCATAATCCTAACCTATTTCAAAAATAATCATAATTATAACAACACAGTAAACTAACCTGCTAGAAAATTAGGTTCTTGTTCCTATGGCCAAGGTCATACAAATAAATAAGTAAATTATACCCATAATCCTGAACCATTTTGGAAGCAACCCTAACTAATTACACTTCAATAAATTCTGAAAACATAGTTGTTTACTTAATTTTCAAATGCATGTATTATCCATATCAACAGTTTTGAGTGCGACTATTATTTACATTTTTTTCATATGGTCGTTTATGGTGTAGAAACAATGCTAAGTTTTCTTAAACACCCATATAAAACATTTCAAAAATCCGAAGAGAGCTCCTATGATAATGTACATACTATATAATAAACAATTATGGAAGGTTAATAAATATTGTTTTTCCTTCAAAAAAAAAAAAAAAAAATATATTGTTGATAATAGATATGTGCTAGAAAAGAACATTGTGGTATAATAGATGCGCTCTAAAGAAACACCATAGACGGTACCAGCAATTCCCCAAAAAAAAAGTGATAATAAATGCAGTCTAAAAAATCTCTATGGATAATAGTTGCGCTTTATAAAATCTCTATGGAGTTGGCTTTAATGGGCCTTTGTAACATAGGCTGGGTACTTTGCCTATCAAAGATGGTGGCCTTGGTGTACGGCGGATACTCGCTCTTACACAATTGTAAGATTTTTTAAAAATCTCTATGGATGATAGTTCCTCTGAGTTCTTCAGTAGATCTTCATCTTCAATTGTAAGCGTCGTGAAGTCTAAAGCTCAACTACACAATTTATCCTAGTATGAAACACCTATTGGTAGACTAGAAATCAAGACTATAGTTTTGATCAACTAAACTTGACAAACAAGCTTGAGATAGCAACGCTTGCGAGTTCGACCGACCAATGCTCTAACAACATGATTTAGGTCCGGAACTCTTGTTTGCATACCTAGTATGCGAACGGATTCACCTGGAAAGGTCTGAAACTCTTGTACGCTTACCCAGTATGGGAACGAGTTAACTTGAGTTGGGTCCGGAACAGTTTTTCGCGTACCTTATTTGCGACGATTGGTCAAGGCCAAAGTCCGGAACTATTGTTCACGTACTTGGTTAGTGAATTCAGTGGTAATGTTCTAGAATTGGTCATGTATGATCTTCATACTCATTAACTAAAACATTTATGATATAAGGAATGCATCTTTGCAAACCTTGACTTAATGTTCATGAATTGATTCTTGTATAAGTATTTTGGACGATTATGAATCAAACTAGTTCCGATTCAATTGGTTCATAAATATTTCTATGAAATGATGAACAATTGATCAAATCTATTGAAGCATATATGGATTCATTTTATTGTCATTCATAATTGATTGATCTTCATATTTGATCTAAATGTGTTAGATGAATATAGCTAAGCAAGAAATGTTCATGTGGCTAACTTTGGTTAACTATTGTTGAGCCAACACATTATACACGTTTGGGTATGGTTCATCCAAATCTAAATATAAGTATATTTCATTTGTGTGTAACAAGCTAATTAAGACCATCTAACGTGGAGATTAATTGCTTTATTTCGAAGAAGACTTAGCTTGAATCTTGAATTAGGGTTTCATCTAACGGTGGACATTGTTTGCTTTGTTATTAAGATATCTTAGCTTTAATTGAAAGCAACCCTAATTTGAAAGAGTATATAAGGAGAAATCTAGCACTTGGGAAAACTAATCCCCACACTTCTGCTCAAATCTAAGCATAAACCTAGTCAGATGTTAGAAAAAATGACTTGAGGTTTTATTGGAACCTCTTTACGATTACAAGTTTGAGTTTCGGCTTCGTCTGCTCAATTTCCCACGATAATTTTTCAGCTTACTAATATCTAATGGAGACTTGAAGATTATAAACTTAGGAAATGCACTATTAAGTCACTATATTTCCATGTATTTTACTTAAATCATGAAAACAAATTGACTAATTAACTACATGTCAAAGGACCAAATGATAAAGGGTTCCTCGTAACTCCTCTAAAAAACCGTTATCACACAAACAATTAACATGGCCTTCTTAGGATTTTTAGGTGCTCTAGGAGACCATAATATGTGAGGCTTTTATATAGCCTAAAAATAGATCAAATGGAAATTGTAGTATCGCTTTTTTAAACTCGAAGGGACTATACTACTATAATTTTTAGTTTCAAAGGGGATAAATAAATATTTTGAACGCATCCACTTGCATTTGGATAGGCTATCGAAGGACGCTCAAATTTTTGAGTTTTTATATTACATTTTTGGTTTTAAACTTGTGATTTGACATAAAATACCGTAAATCTTATCGCTAACATTTAAATCAAAAAAATAGTGACATAACATTTGCTACAAAATAAATTAGGAACAATAATAAAAGCCACAATTTTACAGTAAAATAGATAATCATAATGTATTCTTTAGTACTTGATTTATGAGTGTTACAAATGACTACTAATTGAGGAAAGAAAAAACGAGAATTTTGGGCCCCAAAGATTTGGGGCGACAGCCTACCTCATAAGACGACCCTGACAATTAGTTAGATGTAAGGCATATTTATTTTCGTAACACACACATACACAGAGAGCATCGTGGTATCTGACACTCCCTTCTCCATACCCAAAATGCACCTAAGACCTTCATTCTATGTTTTTTCTTTCTTTATGTCATTCTTTCTTTGGTCCTCAATTTGTTAGAGTCTATGTCAAAATTTATCATTCACTCTCTTTTGAAGGAGTGAAAATAATTTATTTTATTTTATTTTTGATGCGAAATAAGGATTATTGTTAGCTTGAAGAAAAATTGTCTAACAGTAACTGCGACTAGATGATATCAGGGGGATAATCTAACCAAACCCCAGATACTTTATACTTTCTGCTATACTTTGCAAGAATGTCAGCAGATTTATTACAATTCCTCTGGATAAAACTACATTTCCAATTAACAAAATAACGAAATTTATCAATCGCATCAAGCAAGAGAGTTTCACTTTCCCAAGAAATTGTTGTTGTAGCTTTATTAATGTAGCTTTCAATTCGTTTGAGGTCTGTCTCTACTATGATATGTGAGAGCTGCATTTCCTTGCACCAGCTAACGGTTTCATAGAAAGCTAAACACTCAGCCTGCTCCGAGCTTCTTATTCCTGCATAGCACTTTGAAATGCTTCCCCTTCATTTTCCTGCACAATCACGTAATATTAGAGCAATGCATGTGAAACCAATACTTATAGCAAATGAAGCATCACAATTCATTTTAAGGAAAGGAGAAACAGTGGCCGTCCAAGTTCTTTCTATAGGAAGTATAAGTTGTCTTTAGAATGTTCTGATTGTGTGATATGTTATACAGATTCTCTAAGTAAGTAGAGAAACTTAAAGCTTTTTTTGCTACTGTTTGTGGTTAAATCTTCAGATTTTGAAAATTCACTTCACATCTTGTGTTCCATATGGACCATGAAACCAACTATTAAGTGAACTTTGTTGTTGTCTCTATTTCAACCAGCTTTCAAACATTTCAGCAACATTATTGTGCGTTCCTGATAACACCGAACAACCTCTAGGGATAAGATACCATACATCCCTGGAGAAAGGACATAGGAATAGCACATGCATAATTGTTTCATAGTGTTGATTGCAGAATGGATATTGTCTGTTGATGTAGTGGAAGTTCCTTGACAGTCTCTCTTTTGTAGGCAAGATATCAATGAGGCATTTCCAGAAAAAAATTATTTTATCCTTGGCCACGTTTTGATGCTCCAAAATTCTTTCCACTTGACTTTCGTGTCTTGAATAGGTGTGGATGCTTGTGGATTACCTAGACTCAGTTCATGTAACTTGTTGTAAGCTGATTTCAAAGTGAAGGAACCATTCTTGGTTAATTTCAATATTAGCTTATCCTCAGCAGAATTGGGTATTCTCATACCCAAGATCCTATCAGCTATTTGAGCATCAAAAAGATGTCTTATTAGAGCATCATTACATTGTCTGTTGTCATGAAGCATGAGATCTTTGACCCAAACATAGGATTCACTATCTTCAACTCCTTCTCTTGGTATTGGTGGTTCATTTAACCCTAAAATCCGTACATCCAACCTGAAAATGCGGGGGTCTAACAACCACACCCAACAATTCGTTTGGCAATCTGAGAGGACTTACTCCAATACACTTTCTAGAGAATCAACTAGACAGCCCGGACTCAATCGAGATTAAATTATATCAAAGAGTATAATATCTCTAACTCTTAATTTAATCCGCAATCATCAAATAGAAATCTGCGAGCCTGATTGAATATAAGAGGAGTTACTTAAACGGTATCAAAGACCAATGTTCAAGTGACAATCAATGTAAATCAACAACTAAAGGTTGGATATTCTAATTGATTGATCTTAACGCACAACCTGTGATATTTCAATTATATAAAAAAAATATAATGCGGAAAATAAACAACACAAATACTAGAATTTTGTTAATGAGGAAACCGCAAATGCGCGGAAAAACCGGGACCTAGTCTAGATTGAACACCATATTGTATTAAGTCGCTAGGACACTAGCCTACTACCAATTAACGTCCGACCGGGATTTGAGTTGAACCCTAATCAATCTCACCTTTGATTCAAGGTACGGTTGCGCTCCTTACATCTGCGATCCCAGCGGGGATACTACGCACTTGATTCCCTTAGCTGAGTCTCACCCACAACTAAGAGTTGCTATGACCCAAAGTCGAAGACTTGATAGACAAATCATCTCACGTAAGAAAAGTCTATATGATTGAATAAATCATCTCCGAAAATACTAAGAGTTTTTGTTAGTCTTTTGATAAATCAAGGTGAGCAGAAACCAATTGATAAGTCGTACTTATATTCCCGAAGAACAGCCTAGTATTATCAATCACCTCAAAATAAACTTAATCGACTAGAGAAACAAGTTATTATGGAATCACAAACGATGAGGTGAACTTAGTTTGTGATTAATTTTCTATCTTGCCTATCGGGGATATAAAATCTCGAGCTAATTATTTCATTTGCACTCAACACGATAGAAACAACAAGATCCGGATCACGCAACTACAAAGATAATAGTTGGGTCTTGCTTCACAATCCCAATGAAGTCTTGAGTCGTTAACCTACTGGGGTCTCGAGAAGAAACCTAAGGTTAAAGGAGAATCAACTCTAGTTATGCAACTAGTAACACACGGGAGGTGTGGGGATTAGGTTTCCCAGGTTGCTAGGTTCTCCTTTATATAGTTTTCAAATCGGGGTTTGCAATCAAGTTACCTTGGTAACAAAGCATTCAATATTCAGATTAGATGAAAAACACGATTCAACCAAGCTAATATCTTTGTTATTAGATCGAACTTAGCTTGTTACACAAAAATGAAATGTACCCTTATTTAGTTTTATGTATAGTACCTAAACATGTACACCAGGTTGGTTCACAAATATTTTACCAAGGTTAGCCATATGATTACTATCATATCAACCTTATTCATCTTAACCATAACTAGTTCAAATGACTCAAATGAAACTAGTTAAAGAGTTGTTCAACTGTTTAGAAAACACAATTGAAATCAAATCGATTTGATTCACTTGAATCAATCATGAACATTATAGCCACGGTTTGCAAAGATTGCATTCCTTATGATTTAAATGTTTAAGTTCATGGACTTGACGTAAATTTGAAAAAGTAACCATCTTAAGTATGCGTACAGGTATGCGTGCTTAAGAATCTTAGGTTTGAGTTTGTAAAGTTTCCAAACTGTTGAGAAATTTTCGGTTCAAAAACATCCACCATTACACATACTCAAGGTGACTAGTTAAGAGTTTTGCCAAAACCAAACTCAGCAAAAATTCTCGGTTTACACCAGTACGCATGTCTCCTTCACCAATTACGTATACACACATATGCATACTCTTGGCTCCCGATATATGGACTTATACACTAATGTGCGAACACACTATATATGCTTATATCCAAAGATGGTTACATCAACAACTCTTTATTTCAACCATTGAAATATTCTTCTATAATTTCAATAGCCGTTTTCACACACTATTGGCATCAAAGCAATTTTCAAGATATTGAAATCATCATTATTGAAACCTTCCAAGTCTTACACCAAATGATTGTATCACAAACCATGTAAGATGTTACTAGGAAATTTTCTCATGATATAAGATGAACTTGATTGAATAGAAAGCTTACCAACACATGTTTCGAGAAATATGTAAGCGAGATGTACTCATCTCGAAATCTCAAATGTGTATAGAGAAAACTATATTGTAACACGACATATGTCTCAATATAGGAGATAGTAGAAATAGACTTTCCAAGTGATAGATAAGTTCAAGTCTCCACATACCTTTTATCGAAAAAGTTCCACAAGCTCCCCATAGTAGTTCTTTGTCTTCAAGAGATGAACGTCGAGAGATTTAAGCTCAAATACACTATTTATGTTCTAGTCCGAGACAACTACAAATTGGCTAAAAATCAAGACTTATAGTTTTGATCACTAACATTGACAAACATGCTTGAGATAGCAACGCATGCGAGTTTGACCGAGCAATGCTCTAACAATCTTCCCCTTTGTCAATTTTAGTGACAAAACTATCAATACATATGGATTACAAAAAAGATACAAAATAAGCTTCTTATCCACATGCTTGATCTCCTTGGCATTCTTCAACGCGACTCGAAATCTTCGTCACTTCCAAGTACTCCATGATCAAAAGGTTGTAAGTTACATCACCCGATTCTTTGAAGATCCAGTATCTATAACAATGAGAAAACAAAATGCTCTCAATCATTGTTATACAATGTCATAGTATTATTACATAGCATCGAAGTTCAATTGTATCACAACTTTGACAATAACACTATGGTGATATGCATCACTCCTCCTTAGTCAATACATCAATATATATCTCAACATGAAAACCACTCCCCCTTACATAATGATCCGTAAACCATATGTATTTGGTATGTTAATACACCTGCACTCCCCACAAAGATTTGGCAATTAAGCACAAGTTCAAAATGAACTCTCCCCCATAAAATGTCATCCCCGAAGGAACAACAAAGGCGACCTTACTTTCACAAGAAAATAAGGATTTCTTTTGGACAATCAAATCACATTAAAACATGAATTTGTATCCAAAAATATTCAATTGAAATAACTACAAGAGAAACCATAGTTAGTTCAATCGAAAAAATACAACACAAGAGAACCCATGATTAATTCAATTGGAATACACAACCAAATTAACACAAAAAGCGATCAATTTAATTGGTAAGTACTCCTTATAAAGCGAACTTACGGAGCAACAACTAAAAAGTTACTACGACCCAAAGTCGAAGACTTGATAGACAAATTTGTCTCACATAGAAAAGTCTATAGGATTGAATAAATCTGTCTCACATAGAAAAGTCTATAATATTGAATAAATCTGTCTCCCATAGAAATACCCAAGAGTTTTGTTAAAGTCTTATGATAAATCAAGGTGAGCAGGAACCAATTGATCCTTAGGACTTATATTCCTTGAGAACAGACCTAGTATTATCAATCACCTCACAATAAACTTAATCGACTAGCGAAACAAGTTATTGTGGAATCACAAACGATGAGACAAAGTTTGTTTGTGATTACTTTTCTATCTTCACTAGTGGAAAATAGGTTTTAAACCACTTCCTGGGATTTAGTAAAACCACTGTTGTTGGGCTGTAGTTCAGCATAGTGCCGTGACTCACAGTTGTTTTATCAGGAAAAAATTCGAAAAAAATAAACCTTTTCCTGTCACAGTAGTTTTCTATAGGGGCATTTTTGTAAAAAATCCTAGCTTGAAGAACCACTGAGAGGGTTAGAATTTTCTACGGAAAGAGAAAAAGTAAACCAAACCTTATCCCTATCGTCTGCACCCTATTCCTTCACTTCTCTCTCTCAACACTCTCTCTGATTCTCTTCTTTTTTTCTGTATCAACCTTCTGAATCTACTGAATCAAAATTTTCTTATTAGGGTTTGCATCCTCTTTTCCTCTATTATAAGAACATCATCTCTTGAAGGTTTGTCATGAATCAGTGGAAAAGAGGCGATGAAGATCATCAAGAACAACTAAAAACAAAGATTCATCGGCAATAACTTAATCAAAAGATAAATATCATCTCTCTTTATCATTTTAGTTCAATCGATTAGCGTATCCATCTCGAATTGAAATTTCGGAAGAATTTTTTTTTGATCTTAGTAAACCTAAAAGCTTCGATTTCATCTCAATTTTCTTTTCTGATTCATTACCAGTTTGTTCATTTGTTCATTTACTTATTCGTTTATTTTCTTAGTTTTGTTTTATTGATTGTGTGTATTCTCTTTTTATTCAGCCACCAAAGAAGTAGAAAGCTCCTCTACAATCTTCAAATCCATTAAATCGGTGGTGGTAAACAAAAGAAAAGATCAATTCATGATTTAATATACATTGGGTTCTTCTTTTTTATTTTTCGATTCGAATTATTTTCGATTTAGGTAGTATGTATGGAACTTTAAGGTTTAAAGTTTGAGGCTAATGTGAATATATCTTTTGTAATGGTGCGGGGGTATGTTGGAATGTACTGATTCTGGACTCGAATATTTTTATTAAAGTGGAGCTTTAAAGCGATGGTCGATTTGGGGTTGAGCATATATCCAATTGATTTTTATTCACTTTATTTTCAGTAGTTTTATCACTTACAGGTATTGTGTGTACATATTTATAGTTGTGTCATGTTTTGTGTTGTTGCGTTCATGTGTGTGAGTAATTGGAGACTTGAAGGTTCCTCAGCTAGTATATGAATTTATGAATTTTTATGTTGTGTTGGTGAAAAATTCATAATATGAAAGATTTCGCTTGGTTCATAAGAATATCAAAACTAGGTACTAACTGAGAAGATATAGGTCTTCATGTTCTGGGACAGAGAGTTGGTTTAATCATATAATATCTTTGTTCCCATATAGTTCACCCACAAGATCGAAGGAGTTTGTGATTAAATGTAAATTAAAGAGTAATGTAAACCACGGGATCTTTAGTAATCAACCTTTTATATTTTGCTGCACTATATTTTCATAGGGATGGTAAATGTCCAGGACTACGGTGGTGAGGAACAAGCTAGCAGATATATTTTAGTCATTTGACTCCCTTGAGGTTTTCTCTCATTTAAATATGGTTTTTCGTCCCTTGTATTTATCTTGGTGTTATGTGCAGCTAAATTAAATTGTCATATCTCTTAACTGGATAATTAAAGGAAGTTCGTATTAGATAACTTCCTCAAGAACTTCAAATTTTATTCACTTCCATATTAGTGTGTTTATATCTAAATAAGGCGTACTCCATGACTCCACGTATGTTTATTGTTATAGTGACCATTTCTTTTCTTTTTCTTTTGCTGTGTGATTTTGTGTTCAATACAAAGGAACGCTTCCACTGTAGATAGTTTGCAGTTTAGTGGTAATACCGAGACTTGTTTTGTGCTGTCCCATAGATAGTTTTCGTTAGTTAGAAACATGGACTTCTTTACTATTGTATTTCTCTTTATGGAAGAGCCTAATCCTTTGGAACTTTTGGTTTTCAATCAGTTCAATATGAATGAAGCTATTTTTGGCTATGGATGTTATCTGTCAAGCAAATTCTGGGATGGGAAAAACTATTGTCTTTGGCCTCTTGACACTGCAGCAAATTGAGCATGTGTTTTTGGATAAGTTATTGTTCTAATTTTGTGTTCCCATGCCAGGTTGGCTTACAAGGTTTTCAACTAAACTTTATTTTGATCATTTTATGTTGATGCTTATATCTAAAGTTGAGATCTTCCACGAGTTTGACCGGTTCAGCACTTGCCCCGCCTGATACTAATGTTGTTGTGTTCAATGGTAGTTTTAGCATCAAGACCCATAAGGAATTACTAAAAAAAGAGTGCCTCATGTTCAGTGCAACTTCCCATCAATTTGCACCCATTCTGGAATATCCCAGGAAGAAAGGTATACATTCTCTTTTTTTCTTAGATTTTATCTAATTACTTTCGGTCTTGTTACATTGATATGTATGCATGAAGGTGCAAGTGGCTAGTGAATCTGCTAGTGATTTGGTTAATTTACAAGTATACTAC
Source organism: Papaver armeniacum (assembly GCA_023531295.1). NCBI lineage: Eukaryota > Viridiplantae > Streptophyta > Magnoliopsida > Ranunculales > Papaveraceae > Papaver > Papaver armeniacum. Next base: position 172,301 of record JAJJWW010010024.1, read on the forward strand.
TGTAATTTATTTAAAAATAATCTTATGGTTAATTCAACATAATACTGCCTTTACTGCTGAAAATTAAATCACTAAGATAAGCGAAGGCATACCCTGAAGTTGGATTTTTTTTTTTTTACATTTCATAGGTTGACTCGCTATATAGGTTTCAAGGATTTGGTTAATACAGGAATAGACATTGAATGCGTGAATATTGTGATCAATTATGATATGCCTGATTGTGATGATACTTACTTACACAGGATTTGTTTCTGAGCTCTTGTTTCTTCTTCATGCCTTTAAGTTTGTACTTCAATGGGTCTTTGTTTGTACGACATTATAGTACTGTACGAGTTCAATATAACTTAGTAGTATCTCTTTGTAGGTTTGGCAGAGCAGGTTGATTTGGTATGAAAGGGATTGCAATTTAATTGGTCACTTCATGTGTAGGTTCAAGAGAGGTTTGAAGTAAGAAGAATTACGGTGATATTAAAGAACAGGTAGTTTATCAGTTTTATAAATATTCAACTCTCTGCATGTCTTCTTTATCGTGTTCGTTAACTAAAAAAGGGAGACTCTAGGGATTCTTTCTTGTACAAGAATGCAGGTTGACAACTTCTCATTGAAACTAAGCCATTCAATTAAAATATTTCAGCACCCCTGTTGGTTTTCAGAATGCAGTTTTAGTTTAAATGTGTATATGTTGGCAAATGGTTTACCATTTGCATTGTTTAAATTTAAGCATGGTCTACTTACAAATGGTTTGTTGGTTCCTAAGCCGGCATACCATTGGAATTGTTGTGTTATTTAATCTACCTAGAATATATCCTATCGTATCCTTAAACCTCCTTGTTGTTTCAGTGTTGGAGTTGAACAATATTTGAACTCTGAATGGAGAGTAGTTGCAACCTTTACATAATATCTGTATGAAAATCTATGCATTTGAGCTCGACAAGAACTCAGGTAGATTTAACGTAAAATTTGATAACTCTGCGTTTTTGGTAAGATCCATTATAACTTCAGATAAGCATTAGCAGCTAACTATTTTACATCCCGGCCCTATGAGTTTTGATTTTTCTCCATGAACTGATATAGCTCATAAGTCATAAGCATATATCTTGGATTATCTCATAAACATGTATCTATGAACATTAACCTTAAAGCATTTAGACTCTGAAATTGTGTATGTGGTTCATAAATATTAAGCTAAAATTGTACAGGTTCTGAAAATTTGCTTCTATTGAACTGAGTTGTGGAGCTACAAAAGAAAGAAGGATAGAATTTGTACAATAGTCAAAGCATGCTGCAAGACAAGATAAAAAGAGTCATGGTGAATAGCTTTTGAGCATCTTGGCTGTCAGAGGAAGATTATGATGAACTGATGGTAGAACTTTCTTTGCTTAGTTGAGCCAATTCATTATCTTAAGCTTGCAATATGAATAGGTTAAGCTTCTCCAACTTAGTATTAGAAGTTTTAGGACTTGGAACTTGCAGGTATTTTTGTTAATTGAAGTTGTAAACTGAATACATATTTCAATATAAAATGAGTTTTAATGCCATTATCAATTTCATTTTTAAGTTTAAATTCAGTTTTGAAGTCATTATTAATTTAATTGTGATTCAGTTTTTAGTTTTTGATTCAGTTGATTCAGCTGAATCAATATCAATTTTTTTTTATAAAATGTCTTGATAAAAACCACCGTGTCTATCGGTACTTGTCAATCTCTTTGTTGATGAAAGTAGTTTTAAAGAATTCAACCTTTGCGGACCACGATCGTTTTGGAAAAAACCACTCCTGAATTCTTGGCTGATGGACACAGTCGTTTTTAGCGATATAACTTCTTGTCCTGACAGTGGTTTTATTTCTATTTTCCACTAGTGCTTGCCTATCGGAGATATAAAATCTCGAGCCAATTATTTCAACTGCACTCAACATGATAGAAACAGCAAGACCAGATCAAGCAACTACAAAGATAATAGTTGGGTCTGGTTTCACAATCCCAATGAAGTTTAAAAGTCGTTAACCTATGGGATCTCGAGAAGAAACCTAAGGTTAAAGGAGAATCGACTCTAGTTATGCAACTAATAACACACACGAGGTGTGGGGATTAGGTTTCGGTTGCTAGAGTTCTCCTTTATATAGTTTTCAAATCGGGTTAGCAATCCAAGTTACCTTGGTAACAAAGCATTCAATATTCCTTAGTTGGATGAAAAACTTGATTCAACCAAGCTAATATCTTTCAATTTGTTAGATCGAACTTAGCTTGTTACACAAAAATGAAATGTACCCTCATTTAGGTTTATGTAGCCGTACCGAAACGTGTACACCAGGTTGGTTCACAAATAGTTAACCGAGGTTAGCCATATGATTACTCTCATATCAACCTTATTAATCTTAACCATAACTAGTTCAAATGACTCAAATGAAGCTAGTTAAAGATTTGTCAATTGTTTAGAAAACACAATTGAAATCAAATCGGTTTGATTCTTTTGAATCAATCATGAACATTATAGCCACGGTTTGCAAAGATTGCATTCCTTATGATTTAAATGTTTAAGTTCATGGACTTGACTGATTTGAAAAAGTAACCAGCTTAAGTATGCGTATTGGTATAAGTACTTAAGCTACCGGTTTTGAGTTTGTAAAGTTTCCAAACTTAGCAGAAATTTTCGGTTCAAAAACTTCCGCCAGTATTACGCATACTTAAGGTGACTAGTTAAGATTTTTTCCAAAATCACTCGTGAGAAATTCTCGGTTTGAGAACCACGCCCAGTATCGTACTTGTACGCATACTTAACATGTCTCCTTCACCAATTTCGTATACACACATATGCATACTCTTGGCTCCCGGTTTATGAACTTATACACTAATGTGCGAACACACTATATATGCTTATATCCAAAGATGGTTACATCATCAACTCTTTATTTCAACCATTGAAATATTCTTCTATAATGTCAATAGCCGTTTTCACACACTATTGGCATCAAGGAAATTTTCAAGATATTGAAATAATCATTATCGAAACCTTGCAAGTCTTACACCAAATGATTGTATCACACAAACCATGTAAGATGTTACTCTGTAATTTTCTCATGATATAAGATGAACTTTCTCGAAGCGAAAGCTTACCAACGCATATTTCGAGAAATATGAAAGCGATATATACTCAGCTCGAAATCTCAAATGTGTATAGAGAAAATTATATCGTAACACGACTTATGTCTCAATATAGGATATAGTAGAAATAGACTTTCCAAGTGATAGATAAGTTCAAGTCTCCACATACTTTTTATCGAAGAAGTTACACAAGATCCCCTTATTAGTTCTTCGTCTTCAAGAGATGAAAATCGAGATTTAATCTCCAATATACTATTTATATCCTAGTCCGAGACATCTACAAATAGGCTAGAAATCAAGACTTATAGTTTTGATCACTAACATTGACAAACATGCTTGAGATAGCAACGCATGCGAGTTTGACCGAGCAATGCTCTAACAATCTCCCCCTTTGTCAATTTTAGTGACAAAACTATCGATACATATGGATTACAAAAAAGATACAAAATAAGCTTCTTATCCACATGCTTGATCTCCTTGGCATTCTTCAACGCGACTCAAAATCTTCGTCACTTCCAAGTACTCCATGATCCTAAAGGTTGTAAGTTTAGCATCACAGTTGTTGAAGATCCGTAGCTATAACAATGAGAAATCAAGACTTATAGTTTTGATCACTAACATTGACAAACATGCTTGAGATAGCAACGCATGCGATTTTGATCGAGCAATGCTCTAACAATCCCCCCTTTGTCAATTTTAGTGACAAAACTATCAATACATATGGATTAAAAAAAGATACAAAATAAGCTTCTTATCCACATGCTTGATCTCCTTGGCATTCTTAAACGATTCCAAATATTCGTCACTTCCAAGTACTCCATGATCCTAAAGGTTGTAAGTTGACATCACGATTCTTTGAAGATACGTAGCTATAACAATGAGAAAACAAAATGCACTCAATCATTGTTATACAATGTCATAGTATTATTGCACAACATAAAAGTTCAATTGTATCACAACTTTGACAATAACACTATGGTGATATGCATCACTCCCCCTCAGTCAATACATATTTCAACATGAGAACCACCCCCTTACATAATGATCTGTAAACCATATGTATTTGTAGTGTGAACTACGCATTAATTCTCCCCTTTTTGTCAAAAAAATTGGCAAGGTACGAAAATTAGTGGGATCTAATGAAATTTCACGGAGATACATCATGACCAAAAGGTGTATTAACAAACCAAAAAATTTAGATGCAATCATAAAGCCTAAGCTAAATGCATTCATCGAGGAGTTAATGAAGATATAAGATAACCCCTAAAAATTTCACAACGGCACTCCCCACAAAGATTTGGCAATTAAGCACAAGTTCAAAATGAACTCTCCCCCATAAAATGTCATCCCCGAAGGAACAACAAAGGCGACCTTACTTTCACAAGAAAATAAGGATTTCTTTTGGACAACCAAATCACATGAAAACATGAATTTGAATCCAAAAATATTCAATTGAAATAACTACAAGAGAAACCATAGTTAGTTCAATCGAAAAAATACAACCAAATTAATCACAAGAGAACCCATGATTAATTCAATTGGAATACACAACCAAATTAACCACAAAAGGCGATCAATTTAATTGGTCGTGCTCAACATACGCGAACTTACGGAGCAACAACTAAAAGTTTCTACGACTCAAAGTCGAAGACTTAATAGACAAATCTGTCTCACATAGAAAAGTCTATAGGATTGAATAAATCTGTCTCACACAGAAAAGTCTATAGAATTGAATAAATCATCTCCCATAGAAATACCCAAGAGTTTTTGTTAAATCTTATGATAAATCAAGGTGAACGAGAACCAATTGATAAATAGGACTTATATTCATGAGAACAGCCTAGAATTATCAATCACCTCACAATAAACTTAATCGACTAGTGAAACAAGTTATTGTGGAATCAGAAATGATGAGATAAAGTTTGGTTGTGATTACTTTTCTATCTTGACTATCGGAGATATAAAATCTCGATCCAATTATTTCAATTGCACTCAACATGATAGAAACAGACAAGACCGGATCACGCAACTACAAAGATAATAGTTAGGTCTGGCTTCACAATCCCAATGAAGTCTTCAAGTCGTTAACCTACGGGGTCTCGAGAAGAAACCTAAGGTTAATGGAGAATCCACTCTAGTTATGCAACTAGTAACACACACGAGGTGTAGGGATTAGGTTTCCCGATTTGCTAGAGTTCTCCTTTATATAGTTTTCAAATCGGGGTTTGCAATCCAAGTTACCTTGATAACAAACATTCAATATTCACCGTTAGATGAAAACACAGTTCAACCAAGCTAATATCTTTGTTGTTAGATCGAACTTAGCTTGTTACATAAAAATGAAATGTACCCTCATTTAGTTTTATGTAGCCATACCGAAACATGTACACCAGGTTGGTTCACAAATAGTTAACCGAGGTTAGACATATGATTACTCCCATATCAACCTTATTCATCTTAACCATAACTAGTTCAAATGACTCAAATGAAACTAGTTTTAAGAGTTGTTCAATTGTTTAGAAAACACCATTGAAATCAAATCGGTTTGATTCATTTAAATGAATCATGAACATTATAGCCACGGTTTGCAAAGATTGCATTCCTTATGACTGAAATGTTTAAGTTCATGGACTTGACCGATTTGAAAAAGTAACCAGCTTAAGTATGCGTATGGTATGCGTACTTAAGCAACCTGTTTGGAGTTTGTAAAGTTTCCAAACTCAGCAGAAATTTTCGGTTCAAAAACTTCCGCTCTTACGCATACTTAAGGTGACTAGTTAAGAGTTTTTCCAAAACCAAACTCAGCAGAAATTCTCGGTTTGAGAACTTCCGCCAGTATGTACGCATACTTAACTTGTCTCCTTCACCAATTTCGTATACACATATGCATACTCTTGGCTCCCGGTTTATGAACTTATTCACTAATGTGTGAACACACTATATATGCTTATATCCAAAGATGGTTACATCATCAACTCTTTATTTCAACCATTGTAATATTCTTCTATAATGTCAATAGTCGTTTTCACACACTATTGGCATCAAAGCAATTTTCAAGATATTGAAATAATCATTATTGAAACCTTGCAAGTCTTACACCAAATGATTGTATCACACAAACCATGTAAGATGTTACTCTGCAATTTTCTCATGATATAAGATGAACTTTCTCGAAGCGAAAGCTTACCACACATATTTCGAGAAATATGTAAGCGAGATATACTCAGCTCGAAATATCAAATGTGTATAGAGAAAACTATATCGTAACACGACTTATGTCTCAAAATAAGATATAGTAGAAATAGACTTTCCAAGTGATAGATAAGTTTAAGTCTCCACATACCTTTTTTGAAGAAGTTCACAAGCTCCCTTAGTAGTTCTTAGTCTTCAAGAGATGAACATCGAGAGATTTAATTTCAACTACTATTTATATCCTAGTCGCGACATCTACAAATAGGCTAGATATCAAGACTTATAGTTTTGATTACTAACATTGACAAACATGCTTGAGATAGCAACACATGCGAGTTTGACCCGAATAATGCTCTAACAATCTCCTCTGTCAATTTAGTGACAAAACTATCAATACATATGGATTACAAAAAAAAAAAAAAAAAAATACAAAATAAGCTTCTTATCCACATGCTTTATCTCCTTGTCATTCTTCAACGTGACTCGAAATCTTTGTCACTTCCAAGTAGTCCATGATTTAGCATCACAGTTGTTGAAGATCCGTAGCTATAAAAATGAGAAATCAAGACTTATAGTTTTGATCACTAACATTGACAAACATGCTTGAGATAGCAACGCATGCGAGTTTGACCGAGCAATGCTCTAACAATCTCCCCCTTTGTCAATTTTAGTGACAAAACTATCATTACATATGGATTACAAATAAGATACAAAATAAGCTTCTTTTCCACATGCTTGAACTCCTTTCCATTCTTCAACGCGACTCGAAATCTTCGTCACTTCCAAGTACTCCATGATCCTAAAGGTTGTAAGTTCAAACATCACGATTCTGCCGAAGATCCATAGCTATAACAATGAGAAAACAAAATGCTCTCAATCATTGTTATACAATGTCATAGTATTATTACACAGCTTCAAAGTTCAATTGTATCACAACTTTGACAATAACACTATGGTGATATGCATCACTCCCCCTTAGTCAATACATATCTTAGCATGAAAACCCGCTCCCCCTTACATAATGATCCATAAAACCATATGTATTTGTAGTGTGAACTACAAATTAATTCTCCCCTTTTTGTAAAAAAAAATTGGCAAAGGTCTGAAAATTAGTGGGATCCTAATGAAATTTCCATGGAGATACATCATGACCAAACGTGTATTAACATACCAAAAAATTTAGATGCAATCATAAAGCCGAAGCTAAATGCATTCGTCAAGGAGTTAATGAAGATACAAGATAACCCCTAAAAATTCCACAACCGCACTCCCCACAAAGATTTGGCAATTATGCACAAGTTCAAAATGAACTCTCCTATAAAATGTCATCCCGAAGGAACAACAAAGGCGACCTTACTTTCACAAGAAAGAAGGATTTCTTTTGGACAACCAAATCACATGAAAACATGAATTTGAATCCAAAAATATTCAATTGAAATAACTACAAGAGAAACCATAGTTAGTTCAATCGAAAAAATACAACCAAATTGATCACAAGAGAACCCATGATTAATTCAATTGGAATACACAACCAAATTAACCACAAAAAACAATCAATTTAATTGGTGGTGCTCAACATAAGCGAACTTACGAAGCAACAACTAAAAGTTGCTACGACCCAAAGTTTAAGACTTAATAGACAAACTGTCTCACATAGAAAAGTCTATAGGATTGAATAAATCATCTACTTTTGAAAAGTCTATAGAATTGAATAATCTTGTCTCCCATAGAAATACCCAAGAGTTTTTTTAGTCTTATGATAAATCAAGGTGAACAGGGAACCAATTGATAAACCAGGACTTATATTCATGAGAACAACCTAGTATTATCAATCACCTCACAATAAACTTAATCGACTAGCGAAACAAGTTATTGTGGAATCACAAATGATGAGATAAATTTTGTTTGTGATTACTTTTCTATCTTGCCTATCGGAGATATAAAATCTCGAGCCAATTATTTCAACTGCACTCAACACGATAAAAACAGCAAGACCAGATCACGCAACTACAAAGATAATAGTTAGGTCCGCTTCACAATCCCAATGAAGTCTTCAAGTCGTTAACCTACGGGGTCTCGAGAAGAAACCTAAGGTTAATGGAGAATCCACTCTAGTTATGCAACTAGTAACACACGAGGTGTAGGGATTAGGTTTCCGGTTGCTAGAGTTCTCCTTTATATAGTTTTCAAATCGGGTTTGCAATCCAAGTTACCTTGATAACAAACATTCAATATTCACCGTTAGATGAAAAACCGACCAACCAAGCTAATATCTTCAACCTGTTAGATCGAACTTAGCTTGTTACATAAAAAATGAAATGTACCCTCATTTAGTTTTATGTAGCCATACCGAAACGTGTACACCAAAGTTGGTTCACAAATAGTTAACCGAGGTTAGACATATGATTACTCCATATCAACCTTATTCATCTTAACCATAACTAGTTCAAATGACTCAAATGAAACTAGTTTAAGAGTTGTTCAATTGGTTAGAAAACACAATTGAAATCAAATCGGTTTGATTCATTTGAATGAATCATGAACATTATAGCCACGGTTTGCAAAGATTGCATTCCTTATGACTTAAATGTTTAAGTTCATGGACTTGACCGATTTGAAAAAGTAACCAGCTTAAGTATGCGTATTGGTATGCGTACTTAAGCAGCTTTGTTTGGAGTTTGTAAAGTTTCCAAACTCAATGAAAATTTCAGTTCAAAAACTTAGCCATACGCATACTTAAGGTGACTAGTTAAGAGTTTTTCCAAAACCAAACTCAAAGAAATTCTCGGTTTGAGAACTCCGCGTATGTACTCACACTTAACTTGTCTCCTTCACCATTTCGTATACACATATGCATACTCTTGGCTCGGTTTATGAACTTATTCACTAATGTGTGAACACACTATATATGCTTATATCCAAAGATGGTTACATCATCAACTCTTTATTTCAACCATTGTAATATTCTTCTATAATGTCAATAGTCGTTTTCACACCTTTATTGGCATCAAAGCAATTTTCAAGATATTGAAATAATCATTATTGAAACTTGCAAGTCTTACACCAAATGATTGTATCACACAAACCATGTAAGATGTTACTCTGCAATTTTCTCATGATATAAGATGAACTTTCTCGAAGCGAAAGCTTACCACACATATTTCGAGAAATATGTAAGCGAGATATACTCAGCTCGAAATATCAAATGTGTATAGAGAAAACTATATCGTAACACGACTTATGTCTTAATATAGGATATAGTAGAAATAGACTTTCCAAGTGATAGATAAGTTTAAGTCTCCACATACCTTTTTTCGAAGAAGTTCCACAAGCTCCCCTTAGTAGTTCTTAGTCTTCAAGAGATGAACATCGAGAGATTTAATTTCAACTTTACTATTTATATCCTAGTCCGCGACATCTACAAATAGGCTAGAAATCAAGACTTATAGTTTTGATTACTAACATTGACAAACATGCTTGAGATAGCAACACATGCGAGTTTGACCGAATAATGCTCTAACAATCTCCCCCTCTGTCAATTTAGTGACAAAACTATCAATACATATGGATTACAAGAAAAATACAAAATAAGCTTCTTATCCACATGCTTGATCTCCTTGGCATTCTTCAACGTGACTCAAAATCTTCGTCACTTCCAAGTACTCCATGATTTAGCATCACAGTTGTTGAAGATCCGTAGCTATAAAAATGAGAAATCAAGACTTATAGTTTTGATCACTAACATTGACAAACATGCTTGAGATAGCAACGCATGCGAGTTTGACCGAGCAATGCTCTAACAATCTTCCCCTTTGTCAATTTTAGTGACAAAACTATCAATACATATGGATTACAAATAAGATACAAAATAAGCTTCTTTTCCACATGCTTGAACTCCTTGCCATTCTTCAACGCGACTCGAAATCTTCGTCACTTCCAAGTACTCCATGATCCTAAAGGTTGTAAGTTCAGCATCACAGTTGCTGAAGATCCATAGCTATAACAATGAGAAAACAAAATGCTCTCAATCATTGTTATACAATGTTATAGTATTATTACACAGCATCAAAGTTAAATTGTATCACAACTTTGACAATAACACTATGGTGATATGCATCACTCCCCCTTAGTCAATACATATCTCAACATGAAAACCACTCCCCCTTACATAATGATCCGTAAACCATATGTATTTGTAGTGTGAACTACAAATTAATTCTCCCCCCTTTTTGTCAAAAAAATTGGCAAAGGTACGAAAATTAGTGGGATCCTAATGAAATTTCCATGGAGATACATCATGACCAAACGTGTATTAACATACCAAAAAATTTAGATGCAATCATAAAGCCGAAGCTAAATGCATTCGTCAAGGAGTTAATGAAGATACAAGATAACCCCTAAAAATTCCACAACCGCACTCCCCACAAAGATTTGGCAATTATGCACAAGTTCAAAATGAACTCTCCCCTATAAAATGTCATCCCCAAAGGAACAACAAAGGCGACCTTACTTTCACAAGAAAAGAAGGATTTCTTTTGGACAACCAAATCACATGAAAACATGAATTTGAATCCAAAAATATTCAATTGAAATAACTACAAGAGAAACCATAGTTAGTTCAATCGAAAAAATACAACCAAATTAATCACAAGAGAACCCATGATTAATTCAATTGGAATACACAACCAAATTAACCACAAAAGGCGATCAATTTAATTGGTCGTGCTCAACATACGCGAACTTACGGAGCAACAACTAAAAGTTGCTATGACCCAAAGTCGAAGACTTAATAGACAAATCTGTCTCACATAGAAAAGTCTATAGGATTGAATAAATCTGTCTCACACAGAAAAGTCTATAGAATTGAATAAATCTGTCTCCCATAGAAATACCCAAGAGTTTTTGTTCCGTCTTATGATAAATCAAGGTGAACAGGAACCAATTGATAAACCGGACTTATATTCCCGCAGAACAACCTAGTATTATCAATCACCTCACAATAAACTTAATCGACTAGCGAAACAAGTTATTGTGGAATCACAAATGATGAGATAAAGTTTGTTTGTGATTACTTTTCTATCTTGCCTATCGGAGATATAAAATCTCGAGCCAATTATTTCAACTGCACTCAACACGATAGAAACAGCAAGACCAGATCACGCAACTACAAAGATAATAGTTAGGTCTGGCTTCACAATCCCAATGAAGTCTTCAAGTCGTTAACCTACGGGGTCTCGAGAAGAAACCTAAGGTTAATGGAGAATCCACTCTAGTTATGCAACTAGTAACACACACGAGGTGTAGGGATTAGGTTTCCCAGTTGCTAGAGTTCTCCTTTATATAGTTTTCAAATCAGGGTTTGCAATCCAAGTTACCTTGATAACAAACATTCAATATTCACCGTTAGATGAAAAACCTGATTCAACCAAGCTAATATCTTTCAACTGTTAGATCGAACTTAGCTTGTTACATAAAAATGAAATGTACCCTCATTTAGTTTTATGTAGCCATACCGAAACATGTACACCAGGTTGGTTCACAAATAGTTAACCGAGGTTAGACATATGATTACTCCCATGTCAACCTTATTCATCTTAACCATAACTAGTTCAAATGACTCAAATGAAACTAGTTTAAGAGTTGTTCAATTGGTTAGAAAACACAATTGAAATCAAATCGGTTTGATTCATTTGAATGAATCATGAACATTATAGCCCACGGTTTGCAAAGATTGCATTCATATGACTTAAATGTTTAAGTTCATGGACTTGACCGATTTGAAAAAGTAACTTGACTTAAGTATGCGTATTGGTATGCGTACTTAAGCAACCTGTTTGGAGTTTGTAAAGTTTCCAAACTCAGCAGAAATTTTCGGTTCAAAAACTTCCGCCCTTACGCATACTTAAGGTGACTAGTTAAGAGTTTTTCCAAAACCAAACTCAGCAGAAATTCTCGGTTTGAGAACTTCCGCGGTATGTACTCACGCTTAACTTGTCTCCTTCACCAATTTCGTATACACATATGCATACTCTTGGCTCCGGTTTATGAACTTATTCACTAATGTGTGAACACACTATATATGCTTATATCCAAAGATGGTTACATCATCAACTCTTTATTTCAACCATTGTAATATTCTTCTATAATGTCAATAATCGTTTTCACACTATTGGCATCAAAGCAATTTTCAAGATATTGAAATAATCATTATTGAAACCTTGCAAGTCTTACACCAAATGATTGTATCACACAAACCATGTAAGATGTTACTCTGCAATTTTCTTATGATATAAGATGAACTTTCTCGAAGCTTAAAAGCTTACCACACATATTTCGAGAAATATGTAAAAGCGAGATATACTCGGCTCGAAATATCAAATGTGTATAGAGAAAACTATATCGTAACACGACTTATGTCTTAATATAGGATATAGTAGAAATAGACTTTCAAGTGATAGATAAGTTTAAGTCTCACATACCTTTTTTCGAAGAAGTTCACAAGCTCCCCTTAGTAGTTCTTAGTCTTCAAGAGATGAACATCGAGAGATTTAATTTCAACTTTACTATTTATATCCTAGTCCGCGACATCTACAAATAGGCTAGAAATCAAGACTTATAGTTTTGATTACTAACATTGACAAACATGCTTGAGATAGCAACACATGCGAGTTTGGCCAGAATAATGCTCTAACAATCTCCCCCTCTTGTCAATTTAGTGACAAAACTATCAATACATATGGATTACAAGAAAAATACAAAATAAGCTTCTTATCCACATGCTTGATCTCCTTGGCATTCTTCAACGTGACTCAAAATCTTCGTCACTTCCAAGTACTCCATGATTTAGCATCGCGGTTGTTGAAGATCAGTAGCTATAAAAATGAGAAATCAAGACTTATAGTTTTGATCACTAACATTGACAAACATGCTTGAGATAGCAACGCATGCGAGTTTGACCCCAGCAATGCTCTAACAATCTCCCCTTTGTCAATTTTAGTGACAAAACTATCAATACATATGGATTACAAATAAGATACAAAATAAGCTTCTTTTCCACATGCTTGAACTCCTTGCCATTCTTCAACGCGACTCGAAATCTTCGTCACTTCCAAGTACTCCATGATCTAAAGGTTGTAAGTTGACATCACAGATTCTTTGAAGATCCATAGCTATAACAATGAGAAAACAAAATGCTCTCAATCATTGTTATACAATGTCATAGTATTATTACACATCATCAAAGTTAAATTGTATCACAACTTTGACAATAACACTATGGTGATATGCATCACTCCCCTTAGTCAATACATATCTCAACATGAAAACCACTCCCCCTTACATAATGATCCATAAACCATATGTATTTGTAGTGTGAACTACAAATTAATTCTCATCCTTTTTGTCAAAAAAATTGGCAAAGGTACGAAAATTAGTGGGATCCTAATGAAATTTCCATGGAGATACATCATGACCAAACGTGTATTAACATACCAAAAAATTTAGATGCAATCATAAAGCCGAAGCTAAATGCATTCGTCAAGGAGTTAATGAAGATACAAGATAACCCCTAAAAATTTCACAACCGCACTCCCCACAAAGATTTGGCAATTATGCACAAGTTCAAAATGAACTCTCCCCTATAAAATGTCATCCCCGAAGGAACAACAAAGGCGACCTTACTTTCACAAGAAAAGAAGGATTTCTTTTGGACAACCAAATCACGTGAAAACATGAATTTGAATCCAAAAATATTCAATTGAAATAACTACAAGAGAAACCATAGTTAGTTCAATGAAAAAATACAACCAAATTAATCACAAGAGAACCCATGATTAATTCAATTGGAATACACAACCAAATTAACCACAAAAGGAGATCAATTTAATTGGTCGTGCTCAACATCACGCCGAACTTAAGAGCAACAACTAAAAGTTGCTGCGACCCAAAGTCGAAGACTTAATAGACAAACTGTCTCACATAGAAAAGTCTATAGGATTGAATAAATCTGTCTCACAGAGAAAAGTCTATAGAATTGAATAAATCTGTCTCCCATAGAAATACCCAAGAGTTTTTGTTCCGTCTTATGATAAATCAAGGTGAACGGGAACCGATTGATAAACAGGACTTATATTCATGAGAACAACCTAGTATTATCAATCACCTCACAATAAACTTAATCGACTAGCGAAACAAGTTATTGTGGAATCACAAATGATGAGATAAAGTTTGTTTTTGTAATTACTTTTCTATCTTGCCTATCGGAGATATAAAATCTCGAGCCAATTATTTCAATTGCACTCAACACGATAAACAAGCAAGACCGGATCACTTGACTACAAAGATAATAGTTAGGTAGCTTCACAATCCCAATGAAGTCTTCAAGTCGTTAACCTACGGGGTCTCGAGAAGAAACCTAAGGTTAAGGAGAATCGACTCTAGTTATGCAACTAGTAACACACACGAGGTGTGGGGATTAGGTTTCCCAAATGCTAGAGTTCTCCTTTATATAGTTTTCAAATCACGGTTTGCAATCCAAGTTACCTTGGTAACAAAGCATTCAATATTCACCATTAGATGAAAAACCTAATTCAACCAAGCTAATATCTTTCAACCGTTAGATCGAACTTATATTACAGAAAAATGAAATGTACCCTCATTTAGGTTTATGTAGCCATACTGAAACGTGTACACCAGGTTGGTTCACAAATAGTTAACCGAGGTTAGCCATATGATTACTCTCATATCGACCTTATTCATCTTAACCATAACTAGTTCAAATGACTTAAACGAAACTAGTTAAAGAGTTGTTCAATTGTTTAGAAAACACAATTGAAATCAAATCAGTTTGATTCATTTGAATCAATCATGAAAACTATAGCCACGGTTTGCAAAGATTGCATTCCTTATGATTTAAATGTTTAAGTTCATGGACTTGACCGATTTGAAAAAGTAACCAGCTTAAGTATGCGTACTTAAGCAACCGGTTTTGAGTTTGTAAAGTTTCCAAACTCAACAGAAATTTTTGGTTCAAAAACTTCCGCCAGTATGCTTACGGGTACGCATACTTAAGGTGACTAGTTAAGAGTTTTTCCAAAACCAAACTCAGCAGAAATTCTCGGTTTGAGAACTTCCGCCATTATGCTTACGGGTACGCAAAGGTACGAAAATTAGCGGGATCCTAATGAAATTTCCACGGAGATACATCATGACCAAAAGGTGTATTAACATACCAACAAATTTAGATGCAATCATAAAGACGAAGCTAAATGCATTCATCAAATAGTTAATGAAAATACAAGATAACCCCTAGAAATTCCACAGCCGCACTCCTCACAAAGATTTGGCAATTAAGCACAAGTTCAAAATGAACTCTCCCATAAAAACGTCATGCGAAGGAACAACAAAGGCGAGCTTACTTTCACAAGAAAAGAAGGATTTCTTTTGGACAACCAAATCACATGAAAACATGAATTTGTATCAAAAAATATTCAATTGAAATAACTACAAGAGAACCCATAGTTAGTTCAATCGAAAAAATACAACCAAATTGATCACAAGAGAACCCATGATTAATTCAATTGGAATACACAATCAAATTAACCACAAAAAGCGATCAATTTAATTGGTCGGTGCTCAACATAAAAGCGTAACCACGGAGCAACAACTAAAATAACCAAAAAAAACGATTAATTTAGTTGATCATGTTCCACGTAGGGAACCTTACGGAGCAACAACTAAGTTAATCATAAGTGAATAATCGACTCGGTCCGATTGTGCTCAACACAAGAAACCTTACGGAACAACACAGTATATGCACAAAATATTGTTTGGTCGGAGATCGACCAAACACTGCGGAATAGACAAGGATTCATTCTATTTTCCATCACTATTTGCATAATGACATATAATAGACTTAATCCTTGTAAACAAAAGTTATATCCTTTCTTTTTATCAAAACATGACATAAAAGGCTTTAACTTTTGTAATGTCAAAAGTTCATTCTATCTTCCATCAATACATTCATATCGACATAATAGAGATAACTTTTGAACAAGTATGGGACAGTCACAGGTTCACGGACGTAAAAAACATATCCCATAAAAACTTGCAGCATATAAAATCATAAAGATTAAAATTGCAAAAAAAATCATCTTCCAAAAAATATTTTAGAATTTAAATAAATAAATCTGAAAACAATAAAGATGAAAATCGTTGGACATAGGTATGTGCACTCACAATAATGGCTATTCCAAACTCTAGTAATCCTTCTCAAAAGCAAGTATAAATTCTCATAAGAAGTTTCCTAGGTATCAAGACAAACCCATAATGCACATATAAGATGATTTGTCCTTAGAGGGTAGAATCAATGTTTTTCGCCCGGATTTACACCAGGAATAGCTACCAAAGGCGTATAAAAAGATTTTATTAACAAAGAAGAACATACAAAGTCATTAACGACCATGCACCATAGTTCACAAAGGATATTTGTGAACATTCAAGAATCCCATATCAATGCGTACTACTGCCCATTCTTGAACTTCTTTATATGTGATTCACCAACAACATTCTCGTAAAAGCTACAAATTAGCTTAGAAGAGTAGTACTCCAAGAATCCAAGAGCCCAAGTCTAAGAGAAGTGGAACAAGTGCGACGAAACAGAGCAAAATAATCAAAATCAAGAGACATGACAAATACCAATCTTAACTCATCCAAATTCAAGGTTCTCATCTCTATTTTGAAGATAATTCGAAGATAAAGAGAAAGCAAAAAGAATAAGGTCATTCCGAGTTTGGACGAAGAAGTTACGGCCAAAACAAGTTTACCAAAAATCGACGTAAAGTGTGCATACTGGTTTGCAAACGAATTTTCATGACCTGGGGGAGTATGCAAACGGGTATGCGTACTTAAACCCCTGGATTTTAATTTTAAATTATGCATACCTGGTAGGTGTACCATGAAGTGCAAACATCCCGAACTACTATTTTCAAACCTAAACGTTTAAGAACCTTAAACATAGATCAAGTTAGGTAGAAATGAACAATAAGAAAGGTACATAGATCATTACTCTAAGAAAACATAAAACTTGCTCAGGTTTATAGACATACCTCTTTAGAAGAATCCGATCGAATTCTACAACGTTACCAAACATTCAAAATCATACCCAACTTAATATGTGTTTTGGTTCCGTGCTTCCTCACCGTATAGATAGCTCGGGCATTTCTTGGTGAGGATGCACTTCCAACACAATCAAGCTGTGTTGAGGTGAACAATGTCTTGCTCACCATGGAACCAAGAAAGAGTTTCTTTCAAATAACTCTTACATCTTGTAGTGTTGAGTAACACCCAAGGGTTGTTTTTATAAGTCTATCAAGAACTTCAAGAGAACCCAAAAGATTTGTGTTTCGATTTCTTGTTTTCCAACTTATAAAAAAGTTTATGTAGATAGTTTTAGTATTGTGAAGGAAACTCTTTTGATAAAAAGAAACGTCCTAGCTTGTTCATAAAAGAAGACACTACTACTATCTTGATAGTAAATATCAGGAATAATGAATTGATTCATTCTTTGAAGTGATATACTCAGATGTCGAGGTTTAAACTCCCCTCTTGTAATTCGTTTAGTTTGTTACAATTAATTGAATTACGAGAGGAGGAGCATTGCTCTGAAAGTAGTAAATCAATGTCGACTTCAACATGAATATTATTCCTCATAACTTGATTTAGCTTGTCAAGAGATTCTTGTTCTTTCTGGAGGTATAACTCAACATCAAGAGATAAGCTTTCAAGTTTCTTTTCAAGCCTTGAAAACATTTCAAGGGATTTTAAACCTGGTGGTGGTTTAGACAGAATTTCTTCTACAGATTTAATTAAATCAGAAATGGAAGAGAATTCTGGAATCCTTGGATCTGGTGGTGCATTTGCGAGTTAGCGCTCTGTCCATATAAGATCGCTTCAAACACAGACTTATGAGGTCTTTAATGTGTTTGCTTGCTCTGATACCAATTGAAAATGCGGGGGTCTAACAAGCACACCCAACAATTCGTTTGGCAATCTGAGAGGACTTACTCCAATACACTTTCTAGAGAATCAACTAGACAGTCAGACTCAATCTAGATTAAAGTATATCAAAGAGTATAATATCTCTAACTCTTAATTCAATCCGCAATCAGCAAATAGAAATCTGCGAGCCTGATTGAATATAAGAGGAGTTACTTGAACGGTACCAAAGACCAATGTTCAAGTGTCAATCAATGTAAATCAACAAGCAAAGGTTGGATATTCTAATTGATTGATCTTAATGCACAACATGTGATATTTCAATTATATAACAAAATATAAGGCGGAAAAGAAATAACACGAGACTTTGGAAATTTTGTTAACGAGGAAACCGCAAATGCAGAAAAACCCCGGGACCTAGTCCAGATTGAACACCACACTGTATTAAGACGCTACAGACACTAGCCTACTACAAATTAACTTCAGGCATGACTTTAGTTGAACCCTAATCAATCTCACACTTTGATTCGGACGATTCACGCTCCTTCGTCTTTGATCCCAAGCGGGATACTACACACACTTGATTCCCTTAGCTGATCTCACCCACAACTAAGAGTTGCTACGACCCAAAGTCGAAGACTTGATAGACAAATTTGTATCACACAGAAAAGTATATAGGATTGAATAAATCTGTCTCCCACAGAAATACCCAAGAGTTTTTGTCCCATCTTTTGATAAATCAAGGTGAACAAGAACCAATTGATCCTTGAGACTTATATTCACGAAGAAACAGCCTAGTATTATCAATCACCTCACAATAAACTTAATCGACTGAAAGCAAGTTATTTTGGAATCCCAAACGATGAGACGAAGTTTGTTTGTGATTACTTTTCAATCTTGCCTATCGGAGATATAAAATCTCGATCCAATTATTTCAACTGCACTCAACACGATAGAAACAGCAAGACCAGATCACGCAACTACAAAGATAATAGTTGGGTCTGGTTTCACAATCCTAATGAAGTCTTCAATTCGTTAACCTACGGGGTCTAGAGAATAAACCTAAGGTTAAAGGAAAATCGACTCTAGTTATGCAACTAGTAACACACAGGAGGTGTGGGGATTAGGTTTCCCAGTTGCTAGAGTTCTCCTTTATATAGTTTTAAAATCACGGTTTGCAATCAAGTTACCTTGGTAACAAAGCATTCAATATTCACCGTTAGATGAAAAACCAGATTCAACCAAGCTAATATCTTTCCTGTTATATCGAACTTAGCTTGTTACACAAAAAATGAAATGCACCCTCATTTAGGTTTATGTAGCCGTACCTAAACGTGTACACCGAGTTAGTTCACAAATAGTTAACCGAGTTAGCCATATGATTACTCTCATATCAACCTTATTCATCTTAACCATAACTAGTTCAAATGACTCAAATGAATCTAGTTAAAGAGTTGTTCAATTGTTTAGAAAACACAATTGAATTCAAATCGGTTTGATTCACTTGAATCAATCATGAACATTATTGCCACGATTTTCAAAGATTGAATTCCTTATGATTTAAATGTTTAATTTCATGGACTTGACCGATTTGAAAAAGTAACCAGCTTAAGTATGCGTACTTAAACAACCGGTTTTGAGTTTGTAAAGTTTCCAAACTCGGCGAGAAATTTTCGGTTCAAAAACTTTCGCCGGTATAAGGTGACTAGTTAAGAGGTTTGCCAAAACCAAACTCAATGAGAAATTCTCGGTTTGAGAACTTCACTTGATATGCGTACGGGTACTCATACTTAACATCTCCTTCACCAATTTCGTAGACACACATATGCATACTCTTGGCTCCCGGTTTATGGACTTATACATTAATGTAACACACACTATATATGCTTATATCCAAAGATGGTTACATCATCAACTCTTTATTTCAACCATTGAAATATTCTTCTATAATGTCAATAGCCGTTTTCACACACTATTGGCATCAAAGCAATTTTCAAGATATTGAAATAATCATTATTGAAACCTTGCAAGTCTTACACCAAATGATTGTATCACACATACCATGTAAGATGTTACTCTGCAATTTTCTCATGATATAAGATGAACTTGGTAGAAGCGAATGCTTACCAACACATATTTCGAGAAATATGTAAGCGAGATATACTCAGCTCGAAATCTCAAATCTTATACTATGATAAAGAAAAAGGTGCCTTTTCAACCGTCGACCATTTTGGTGAAGCCTTTCCTAATGTTACTAATATACCCTCAAATATCAATTACTTACTGTGTGTATTAGTTCCACAAAACAAAGGATATTTTTGTAAAATGGATACACAGGGTTTTAACATCGAATCCCCCAAAACGCAATTCCTCTACATTTTTACTCTCTTCTTCGTTTCATCTTCTTGGACCAGAACCCAAACCAGAGAAAAGCTCTGGAGAATTTTTTTCCCCTCTTCTTCGTTTCCTCTCGAACCCCTGATTCTATGTTTTCATTTTCAATTCTCTATGTAATTCATCCCCTCCTCAAACAAAAACGAAGCAGAGCAAAGAATTAGGGATTCTGATTTTTTATTTTCAATTTTCAATTTTTCCTTTCTCCAATTGGGGATTTTTGGGTCATCCATGAAAACGGTGGAATCACATGAAGAAGATAACTCCAACAAACTTGGGTGAAACCTCTCAAGTAAGTATCAGAATTCATTATGGTTTCTCTTTCATCTTATGTCATTGAATCAATCACGGTTTTGTTGTAAGTGTCTTTGATGTGGGTACGCTCGAATCCCTAGCATAAATGTCAAGTCATGAGTTATGATGTTGTTATGTCCTGAATTATGATGTTTGATTTCCTTTTTTTTTTTTTTACCAATTTGAAACTAAAATTAATTGTAAAATCCATCATACCTTCTCTTGCTTTGTCTTGACGCATGTCTCCATAGCAAATTTCATCCAAAGCGTCACCAACATTGATCATACACAGCGTCGAGAAACTAAACATATAATTAGACTTAGTTACCCACTATGTGGAGTTGGAAATTCTCTGTTGGAGGCGTTTTAGTATAAGTAAGACTCAATGAATCAAGGTTATACTTATAGTATTTTGATCTTCCCATGGAGACAACTACAACTAAGTTTATGAGCTTTTCTTGCAATCGGAAATGTCAACAGTTAATATTTTTCCCTATGGGCATATTTTCTTCAAAACTTGAATTTAATATGTTTACTTCTTTCTATTTACAGAGCTTGGCTTAATTAGAAAGCGAAAGCAGAAAGGCTGGAACTTGGAGCTGCGAGAGTTTATGATGCAAGGATTATGTAAGTGACGAGTAAAGTCGTCTTTGATTTCCTATTATGTAGGATATAATTCAATTTTGCATTATGAATCGGAAATATGCTAAACTATAAGTGTCGTACTCAAACTTCAAGGTGGCACGAGACCTTTTGACATAAAACGATGCTTATGTGTAGCTCACTCCATAAAACAACGGCTCATTTGTCACAACAAAAGAAAAACAAAATTATAAAAAAAAATCAAACAACTTAGATATGGGTGTGAGGTAGGAAAATCAAACAACTTTAACAATGATTCTGATTAACATCTTCACATGCTAAATTAAGATATCGAGGTGATAAATAGATGGTTGTTGCTGATATAGATAATGACATTTGGTAACTACATGGAATTGCACCGAGGCTTACTCTTTTCGAGGAACTTTCAAAGGTTTTTAACAATGAAACGTTTTGAACAGATTACACATTTTAGGAAGGCCCAATTTCTTTTAGAAGATTCCAGTTTGATTATTGGCAAGTCCACAAGCAACTGAATCCATTACATTGCCTTGCCATCAATACATTTTTTTTATAGTTTCAATCCATTTTGCACTTTAAGGCCATTACTCAAGTTCGTATTAGTCGGATACCATGTGGGTATATGCTGCTTATGAAATACAAGATGGTAATTAGCGTTCCACTGGAGATGCCCACAAGTGTGTTAGTTTTTTCTACACTTAACGTTCAACGCTTAAGAAGAATGTGTGATTAAGTTTATAGATACTAACTCACTTGTAAGAAATGCGACCAAGGGATTTCCTAAATTACGAGACCGGTGAGTGGGGATACCGTCAAGGTGCCCAAGGAAGCGTATGCTGAAATAGTTAGATGGGATGGAATAAGTGTTAACATTCTAAGGGACTGTTGGTTAATTAGTTTATTGTAGAATTAAATATCCAAATGTCAACATTCGAGATTTAATCGGCTTATACCATCAAAGCATTCTTTAATGGTAGGTCAGTTCGTCACGAGTCATCTATTTGTAAGATGGAATACATGTTTACATATGGCTTGAATCAGCTTCAATCATCCAAGCTATAGGCCCCTAACGGGGGTAGCAACGTTAGTCGCCAATTTCTCACTTAAATAGATTGAGCGACCAAAGGTATGAAAAAAGTTCATTAGTCGATATCTCGCCTCTCATATAAGGCGTCTTAGATAAACGTTTAATAATTGAGCTAGAGATTTGGAAGTGATATGTTGGGCATTAATGTAAGTTTTGCTTTGGTTCAGTAAAAGAAGTCATGTGTGTGTATACAAACTAATGTGTATTTCCTCTCTTGTGCTTTATAGGTATCAAGTACATAAGTGTTGCGGGACCCTTTTGGAATGTCAAATCACTATTAGCAAGCGACGGGACTCGGGAGCATAGAAGTCTTTGTGGCAATTGAAGACAATGAAATCTTGAGCGGCATGAGCATAGAAGTCTCTCAGAATTGAAGACAATGAAGTCTTCGTTCTCCGTCATGTATCCCTAGAAGCATAGAGCAAGCTCGAGAGTTGGTAGAAACATTAATGGAGCACAATAGAGCGACGAGAACTCCGTGGAAGTCCTATAATTACACAAGCAAGTTTGAAATCAAGTGATAATCGTGTGAATGATATATGTTGTAGTTTTAGGAGCGGAGCAGCAGGCGCATCATGCGTGTGAAAGAAGCAGAGATCTTAAAAGGAAAACAATGTCGATGTGAAGTTGCTTTTTTCTTTGGTATTTTTTTCATTTATCGCATGTTCCTGCAGAATGACATGGCAAGTGCATCGCACATGCGTCTTTGCTAGTGTGTATAGAGAAAACTATATCGGAACACGACTTATTTCTCAATATAGGAGATAGTAGGAATATACTTTCCAAGTGATAGATAAGTTCAAGTCTCCACATACCTTTTGTCGAAGAAGTTCCACAAGCTCCCCATAGTAGTTCTTCGTCTTCAAGAGATGAACGTCGAGAGATTTAAGCTCAAATACACTATTTATGTCCTAGTCCGAGACAGCTACAAATTGGCTAGAAATCAAGAATTATAGTTTTGATCACTAACATTGACAAACATGCTTGAGATAGCAACGCATGCGAGTTTGACCGAGCAATGCTCTAACAATCTCCCCCTTTGTCAATTTTAGTGACAAAACTATCAATACATATGAATTACAAAAAAGATACAAAATAAGATTCTTATTCACATGCTTGATCTCTTTGGCATTCTTCAACGCGACTCAAAATCTTCGTCACTTCCAAGTACTCCATGATCCTAAAGGTTGTAAGTTCAGCATCACAGTTGTTGAAGATCCGTAGCTATAACAATGAGAAAACAAAATGCTCTCAATCATTGTTATACAATGTCATAGTATTATTACACATCATCAAAGTTCAATTGTATCACAACTTTGAAAATAACACTATGGTGATATGCATCACTCCCCCTTAGTCAATACATATCTCAACATGAAACCACTCCCCCTTACATAATGATCCGTAAACCATATGTATTTGTAGTGTGAACTACATTTTAATTCTACCCTTTTTTTTTCAAAAAAATTGGCAAAGGTACGAAAATTAGTGGGATCCTAATGAAATTTCCACGGAGATACATCATGACCAAAAGGTGTATTAACATACCAACAAACTTAGATGCAATCATAAAGCGAAAGCTAAATGCATTCATCAAGGAGTTAATGAAGATACAAGATAACCCCTAAAATTCCACACCGCACTCCCCACAAAGATTTGGCAATTAAGCACAAGTTCAAAATGAACTCTCCCCCATAAAATGTCATACCCGAAGGAACAACAAAGGAGACCTTACTTTCACAAGAAAAGAAGGATTTCTTTTGGACAACCAAATCACATGAAAACATGAATTTGTATCCAAAAATATTCAATTGAAATAACTACAAGAGAAACCATAGTTAGTTCAATCGAAAAAATACAACCAAATTAATCACAAGAGAACCCATGATTAATTCAATTGGAATACACAACCAAATTAACCACAAAAAGCGATCAATTTAATTGGTCGTGTAACATCAACATTTAGCAACAATTACAATAACCAAAAAAAAAAAAATGATTCATTTAGTTGATCATGTTCCACATAGGGAACTAACAACTAAGTTAATCAAAAAAATCAATGATTAATTTCAACACAAGAAATTTGATATCGTGGTTCCAGATAGGAATAGACAAGGATTCTATTTTCCATCACTATTTGCACAATGACATATAATAGACTTAATCCTTGTAAATAAAAGTTTTATCCTTTCTTTTATCAAAACATGACATAAAAAGGATTTAACTTTTGTAATGTCAAAAGTTCATTCTATCTTCCACAATATATTCATATCGACATAATAGAGATAACTTTTGAACAAGTATGTGCTCAAGTTCACAAGAAACAACATATCCCATAACAATTTGCAGATATAAAATCATAAAGATTAAAATTGCAAAAAAAAAAATCATCTTCCAAAAAATACTTTAGAATTTAAATAAATAAATGAAAAAACAATAAATATGAAAATCGCAAAGCTATGTGTACTCACAATAATGGCTATTCCAAACAAGTAACCCTTTTCAATTCTCATAAGAAGTTTCCATCAAGACAAACTATTTGCACAATGATTTGTCCAGGGTAGAATCAATCTTTTTAGACTAGTGAATAGCTACCAAAGGCGTATAAAAGATTTTCTTAACAAAGAAGAACATACAAAGTCATTAACGACCATGCAAAAGATAGTTCACAAAGGATATTTGTGAACATTCAAGAATCCCATAACAATATGCGTACTACTGCCCATTCTTGAACTTCTTTCTTTGTGATTCACCAACAACATTCTTGTAAAAGATACAAATTAGCTTAGAAGAGTAGTACTCCAAGAATCCAAGTTCCCAAGTCCAAGAGAAGTGGAAAAAGTGTGACGAAACAGAGCAAAACACTCAAAAACAAGAGAAATGACAAATACCAATCTTAACTCATCCAAATTCAAGGTTTCTCATCTCTATTTTGAAGAGAATTCAAAGAGAAAGAGAAAGAAAAAAGAATGAGGTCATTCCAACTTTGGACGAAGAAGTTACGGCCAAAACAAGTTTACCGAAAATCGACGTAAAGTATGCATACTGGTTTGCAAACGAATGTTCATGACCTGGGGGAGTATGCAAACGGGCATGCGTACTTAAACCCCTGGATTTTGATTTTAAATGATGTTATGCATACCTGGTAGGTGTACCATGAAGTCCAAACATCCCGAACTACTATTTTCAAACCTAAACGTTTAAGAACCTTAAACATAGATCAAGTTAGGTAGAAATGAACGATAATAAAGGTACATGGATCATTACTCTAAGCAAACATAAAACTTGCTCATGTTTATATACATACATTTTTAGAAGAATCCGATCAAATTCTACAGCGTTACCAAACATTCAAAATCATACCCAACTTAATATGTGTGCCCCAGTTCTTGTGCTTCCCTCACCGTATACATAACAAGGCATTTCTTGGTGAGGATGCACTTTCAACACAATCAAGCTGTGTTGAGGTGAACAATGTTTTTCTCACCATGGAACCAAGAAATATTTTCTTTCCAGCAACTCTTACATCTTGTAGTGTTGAGTAACACCCAAGGGACTGTTTTTATAAGTCTATCAAAGAACTTCAAGAGAACCCAAAAAGATTTGTGTTTCTGATTTCTTGTTTTCCAACTTATAAAAAACAATTTATGTAGATAGTTTTTAGTACTGCGAAGGGAAACTCTTTTGATAAAAAAAAGCGTCCTAGCTTGTTCATAAAAGAAGACACTACTACTATCTTTATAGTAAATATCAGGAATAATGAATTGATTCATTCTTTGAGGTGATATACTCAGGTGACTGAGATTTAAACTCCTCTTGTAATTCGTTTATTTTGTTACAATTAATTGAATTACGCAGAGGAGGAGCATTGCTCTCACTGATTAGTAAATCAATGTCGAGTTCAACATGAATATTATTCCTCAGAACTTGATTTAGCTTGTCAAGAGATTCTTGTTCTTTCTGGAGGTATAACTCAACATAAAGAGATAAGCTTTCAAGTTTCTTTTCAAGCCCTGAAAATATTTCAAGGGATTTTAAACCTGGTGGTGGTTTAGACAGAATTTCTTCTACAAATTTAATTAAATTAGACATGGAAGAGAATTCTAGAATCCATGGATCTGGTGGTGCATTTATTGAGATAACGCTACTATCCATATAAGATCGCTTCAAACACAGACTTATGAGGTCTCTAATGTGTTTGCTTGCTCTGATACCAATTGAAAATTCGAGGGTCTAACAACCACACCCAATAATTCGTTTGGCAATCTGAGAGGACTTACTCCAATACACTTTCTAGAGAATCAACTAGACAGTCAGACTCAATCTAGATTAAAGTATATCAAAGAGTGTAATATCTCTAACTCTTAATTCAATCCGCAATCAGCAAATAGAAATCTTCGAGCCTCATTGAATATAAGAGGAGTTACTTGAACGGTACCAAATACCAATGTTCAAGTGTCAATCAATGTAAATCAACAACCAAAGGTTGGATATTCTAATTGATTGATCTTAACGCACAACATGTGATATTTCAATTATATAACAAAATATAAGGCGGAAAAAGAAATAACACGAGACACAGAATTTTGTTAACGAGGAAACCGCAAATGAAGATAAACCCCGGGACCTAGTCCAGATTGAACACCACATTGTATTAAGCCGCTACAGACACTAGCCTACTACCAATTAACTTCGGGCATGACTATAGTTAAACCCTAATCAATCTCACACTGATTCAAGGTAAAGTTGCGCTCCTTACGTCTCTGATCCTAGCAGGATACTACGCATTTGATTCCCTTAGCTGATCTCACCCACAACTAAGAGTTGCTACGACCCAAAGTCGAAGACTTGATAGACAAATTTGTATCACACAGAAAAGTATATAGGATTGAATAAATCTGTCTCCCACAGAAATACCCAAGAGTTTTTGTCCCATCTTTTGATAAATCAAGGTGAACAAGAACCAATTGATAAACCAGAATTATATTCCTGAAGAACAGCCTAGTATTATCAATCACCTCACAATAAACTTAATCGACTAGCGAAACAAGTTATTTTGGAATCCCAAACAATGAGACGAAGTTTGTTTGTGATTACTTTTCTATCTTGCCTATTGGAGATATAAAATCTCGAGCCAATTATTTCAACTGCACTCAACACGATAGAAACAGCAAGACCAGATCTCGCAACTACAAAGATAATAGTTGGGTATGGCTTCACAATCCTAATGAAGTCTTCAAGTCGTTAACCAACGGGGTCTCGAGAAGGAACCTAAGGTTAAAGGAGAATTGACTCTAGTTATGTAACTAGTAACACACATGAGGTGTAGGGATTAGGTTTCCCAGTTGCTAGAGTTCTCCTTTATATAGTTTTCAAATCAGGGTTTGCAATCCAAGTTACCTTGGTAACAACGCATTCAATATTCACCGTTAGATGAAAAAACTGATTCAACCAAGCTAATATCTTTTAACCGTTAGATCGAACTTAGCTTGTTACACAAAAATGAAATGCAACCTCATTTAGTTTTATGTAGTCGTATCTAAAGATGTACACCAGGTTAGTTCACAAATAGTTAACCGAGGTTAGCCATATGATTACTCTCATATCAACCTTATTCATCCTAACCATAACTAGTTCAAATAACTCAAATGAAACTAGTTAAAGAGTTGTTCAATTGTTTAGATAACACAATTGAAATAAAATCGGTTTGATTCACTTGAATCAATCATGAACATTATAGCCACTATTTGCAAAGATTGCATTCCTTATGATTTAAACGTTTAAGTTCATGGACTTGACCGATTTGACAAAGTAACCACCGGCAATTATTGGTATGCGTACTTACAACTCCGTTTTGAGTTTGTAAAGTTTCCAAATTCAACCAAAATTTTCGGTTCAAAAACTTCCACCAAGGTGACTAGTTAAGAGTTTTTCCAAAACCAAACTCAGCAAAAATTCTCGGTTTGCGAACTTTCGCCAGTATGCGTATTTGTACGCATACTTAACCTATCTCCTTCACCAATTTCGTATACACACATGTGCATACTCTTGGATCCCTATTTATGGACTTATACACTAATGTGCGAACACACTATATATGCTTATATCCAAAGATGGTTACATCATCAACTCTTTATTTCAATCATTGAAACATTCTTCTATAATGTCAATAGCCGTTTCACACACTATTAACATCAAAACAATTTTCAAGATATTGAAATAATCATTATTGAAACCTTCCAAGTCTTACACCAAATAATTGTATCACATAAACCATGTAAGATTTACTCGGAAATTTTCTCATGATATAAGATGAACTTGGTCGAAGCAAAAGCTTACCAACACATATTTCGAGAAATATATAAGCGAGATATACTAAACTCGAAATCTCAAATGTGTATAGAGAAAACTATATCGTAACACGACTTATGTCTCAATATAGTTGATAGTATAAATAGACTTTCCAAGTGATAGATAAGTTCAAGTCTCCACATACCTTTTGTCGAAGAAGTTCCACAAGCTCCCACTTAGTAGTTCTTCGTCTTCAAGAGATGAACGTCGAGAGATTTAAGCTCAACTACACTATCTATGTCCTAGTCCGACACATCTACAAATAGGCTAGAAATCAAGACTTATAGTTTTGATCACTAACATTGACAAACATGCTTGAGATAGAAACGCATGCGAGTTTGACCAAGCAATGCTCTAATACAACCATATTTTGATCTTGTTGCCTTTCCCTAACCTCCAATGACTATGTTGTTTAATAAATGTGATCTGTTTCTGAATACCCTTCCAAGCCCATGAACAATTCATCTTAATTGTAGAGTGAAGTAAATCAAAAGGAAAGTACTTAGCTTGAATAGCTTTACCCCAATGTGCGTCGGTGCTTAGACAAATTCTCAAGTCAGCGCCGAACCAAAAGAGCTTAGGTTTAAGATTTTAAGATCCCTAAAACCTTGTCCTCCACAGTTCTTATGCGGCTCTAAGTTTTTCCAAGAGGTTACATAAGTACCTCTCTTTTCTTGAAACCCCACCAAAACCTTCTCTGCGGCACCTTCGATCTTATTGAAGATATCAACAGAATTTGGAAGCAACTCATAATATCTTTGGTATCGTATTGGTAACATTTTTGATCATTAATGATTTTCCACATTGAGACATAGTTTTGCTATCCCATGAATTGAGCCGATTAGTAACTCTCTCTTTCTTTTTCTTACCAATGATGAGAGGAATACCCAAATACCTTTCATCTGTTTGCATTCTTGGTACCTTCAGTCTTCTTGTTATCATCCTACAAAATGTTTGAGGAACATGAAACTTAAATGTACATTGGAAAATAATTTTTATTAATAAAAGGAAAGGTAAACAACAACCAAAAAGACACATAACATAGGGGTATCAAATTGCTTGGTGTCTACCAATCGCTTACCAATATGTATTTTGTCCTATATACATATTGAGACACACTCAAGCAATTAGTACCCCTTTTAGCAATCTTGCACTTGAAAATTGCTCCACTCGAATTCAATAGAATTCTTGTTAAGGCTATTTATGTCTCCATACCCATATTATATCGAGATCCGGAATTCGGTACCTTGACATTCTGGGATATTAAAAGGTTGTACCGCGTATGTAGGTCAATAGTTAACTGGTAAGGACTTTGTTTTACTTGATTTTATCACTTTATAAAAAAAATACATCCTCCGTTTCGATTTACTTGACGTTATAGAGTTTTTCACACATATTAAGAAACAACATAGAAAATAAATTTTTTTCTCCAAATCTACCCATATTAATAGCTTCCTAAAATTTTAAACCACCTAGTTTTTAGTTTCTAAATTTAATGTAAATTACGAATCCCATTGTAATTTACTTGGGATAAACAAAATATTCCATCCAAATCCTTGGAATAATCATTTATCTGCTGATTCTAATGAGAATTAATGATATGCTGTGAATCCAAAGCAAGGGCAAATCATTGAGAATTTGAGAAAATACTTAAACCCTTATTTATTTTGGAACATAAAAAACTCTAAAACATCAGATAAATTGGAACGGAGAAAGTATAACGGAATGGATCTATTTTGGGTGCAGGTTCATTAATAGGGCAAATTAAGAAAGTAACCAGCTTCAACACCCCTAATTAATAAACCGGCCATTTTTTTTTGGTCTTTTATAAACTAGCCATTCCGTTAGTTATATCACGTGGTCCCACCAAAACAGTCTACGAAGTTGACTTAGTCAATTTTTAAGCCCGAAATTACCATTACATCCTTGCCCACGTTCTTCCCCTTAAAACATACGAGTCTCCCCTTCTCGTTGTTTGTCTCCTCTTTTCCTTGTGCGACTGTGCTCGTCTCCCTCTCTGATCTAAATAGTAAAAACTAGGTTAAAGATTCGGGTGTTTATGAATTTAACGATTTTGTGGTTTATAGAGGGTTGAAGTGTGGATTTTTGGGTATCACTTATGGTTTAAATTAAATCATTTAGGAACCTAAAATTTCCATTCATATAACCCTAATTGAAAAATGTTCTTCTTTGTTTGATATGGTTTATGCATCACTTTAATTAGACCTGATTTGGTAAGAGGAAAAATTCAAAGTTTGAGCTTTTGTTTGTAGTGAGACTAATGGAGATGTTGGTTTTCAATCTGGGGAAGAAATGTTACGGTTTCACAAAGAAGATAGATGAACAGTTGATTGTGATTTGGGTTAATTTGTTTTTTTTTTTCCTTTGTTTTACATCTTAGGGTTTAATCAATGATTTGGATTCAATTGAGGTGATTTCAATTTGGGAAGAACAGGTAACTTTCACCGTGGGTTTAATTTTCTCACTCAGCCACGGGTATCAAATTTCTTAATATAGTGGTCTATTTATCTCATTTGGATTGTTGGTAAAAATCCTGGCTTTTTGTTAAATCTGTGAAACAAATATCTGATTAGTTTGTAACAATCATGGGAATTAACTGACAATTTCAGTTTTATGAAAGAATATAAGGAAGAGGTGAAGAAGATGACCTTTGAGTTACCGAGTTGACTCGAAACTAACTCGGGTGATTCACTAAGGGGTTTAAATGACCTTTACCATCTAAGATTATTGACACGTGTCCACTTAACTAACAGTACCCGTTCTTTTGAAAAAACGGGACGGAATAAGTCAATTTCGGCCATTTTATATAACAATTTAAAAAAACGGTCAGTTTTTTAATTATGGATCAAAAAGTTGGCATTTTATAAAAAAGCCCTTAATTATAAACACTAAACTTCCTATCGTTGCTGATGTAAACAGCTTCCTCTTGGCTTTTACTGCTCATCGCCTAGAAGCACGGATGCACGGATGGATCTATACATACACGGATGTACTCATACACCTCCTTTACACTCTAACCTATCACTATTTGACACGACCTCTTTTTCATGTGTCGTGTCTGTGAGATATGTAAAGATGTTTGTTCTCTCTCTTTCACTGAAATCAGTTCTCATTTTTTTTCTTCATCTCCGTCTCCGTCTTCTTTTTGCTTGAATTTCATCATGGAATCACACATCTCTCACCAAATCGCAGAGATCACCAATCCAATCAACCTCAAGGATGATGATGATAATAATCAATTACAGAATTGGAAGTCTCTGATTCTTCCATTCCATTGTCGAAGAAGGAATTCAAGGTGTTTGGTTTTCTCGATGGGATCTGGTCATCTGTCCTGCTCAATTTAGTTAATAGGGGAAATCAACAGATTAATGATCTAGGTTATGAGTACATCTCAAAATCGATGGCGGATAGGGGAAATTAATAATCTAGGTTTTGATTACATCTCAAAATCGATGGCGGTGCTATCGGCAGTGGTGGTGAGATGGTGAGATTGGTGAAAATGGTGGTGCTATCTGCCGAGGGGATTACTAGATCTAACTGCAGAACCAGAGATGATGAGATTTGGTTTTTGAAACGGATTTCATCGAAACGGTGGCGATCTTTGGTAAAGATGACTCGGTCAGGGGGTGAAGTGAAATTTCTTATCTTTTTGAGGGGGGGCATTGCAATTGGGACATTTGGATGGGGGCGTAGTCCAAACAATTTCTTATGTCCCTGTCATCCATCCAGTCACCAGGTACTCTCTCTGCCATGTCATCCTATGATCGCCACGTCACCATCTCTAAACCGTTTTAAAGCTCGTCTTCTAGTTAGAAGAGCAGAGCAAATTTCTTGAGCTGTGTTTCTCACAAATCCTCTCATCAAGAACTAACCAATCATTCTGACATTAACACTCAAACCTTTTCTCCCTTTTCCTTGGTTACTCAAAAAAAACCAATCTTTCTAAGAAATTCTTGCTGGAAACGAGGTTTCAACAAGGAATTTCACAAGATTTCTGTTGTAAAGCGAGAGGTCAAGTTGGAGTTTGTCAAGATTTCTACTGCAAGTGTTGATTCATCTTCTGCTTCTGTCTATTTCTCCTCAAACCAGAAATATCAGAAAATCGGTAAGGTTTCTTCGTCTTACTTACATTTTAGATTCTTTCTTGAAAGAATTGGTTAGTTTCCTCTGTGATTTGAGTCAAGAACTCATTTGATTGTAGTTTGAAACCCTAATATGGTTTTGGTTGTAGTAAATAAATTTGATTTCGTTTCTCAAAACAGAAAAGATTTATGAAATTGGTATGGGTTCTTTGTCTTGTTCATGAATCAGTGACTTTGAATCAAAAATTGAAAGAATTTATGTACTTTTTAAAGTGGTACAATAATTGATTTTCTTCAGATTATGACAAAGATTGTAAACAAGGTTTGGTTTTCTTGTTAGTTTATGGGTAACTAGCATTGTGTACAATAATTATGGTTTTTATTTCATTGGGTAATTTATGTAGCTGTAATGGTGAAATTTCAGTTTGTGCAAAATTTCATGAAACCCTTTGTTGGATATTTATGTTTTATTCA
Organism: Papaver armeniacum; assembly: GCA_023531295.1. Classification (NCBI taxonomy): domain Eukaryota; kingdom Viridiplantae; phylum Streptophyta; class Magnoliopsida; order Ranunculales; family Papaveraceae; genus Papaver; species Papaver armeniacum. The sequence goes on from JAJJWW010010024.1 coordinate 205,912, forward strand.
ATTCCTAAACTATTTTTATCCTTAGTAGCCAGGAACGCCCAAACACATAACGTATCTCCCTCAGAAACGCGATTTGTGTTCATCACGGGAGAAACGCGATCCTGTCTTAGCAGAAACGTTTCATTACAAAAAAATCACACAGGAGAAGAATAAGGGGAAAAGAAAATAGAGAAAAAGAAATTGAAAAGAACGCATAAAGAAAAAGGAAGAATAAAGGGAAGAAGATTTATCTGCTTGAGAAGCATTGTGTTCTAAACCCTAGGTCATTCGGTGTAAAAACACCTTGTGCGTACTCTGACTAAGTTGGAGCCCAAGCCCAACATCTTCCCTTGCATTGAAGCATAAAATTAGCTTTAAAATGCTCCCAAAAGACGGAAAAAGAAAAGAAAAGAATGAACGAGTGAAATTTCAGTTAGTGACTAAAATTTCATGAAACCCTTTACGTTGACACGATCATTTTTTATTTTGTTTTATTCAATTCCTAAACTAGTTTTTATCCATAATATTGTAGGATTTTAACTCAATATGGATATACATCAACCGTGCATAGTTTGCAAATACTGGAGGATCTCTCACTGGGCACAACCACAACCAGGATGTTTACATGAACGACATCAGCGTTTGTTTAGAGAGGATGATATTGTTGCTACCTTTATGTATTATAATACCAGCCCTTCTAGTGTACTGCCCGATACTGACTATATCAACCGGAAAAGAGTAAGGAATAGCACAAGGCGTTTTGAAGCTGCTATTAGAAGTCATGATGATGTCTATGGGATAACTGGAATTATAATACTGCTTGAGTCGATCTTATGTAAATTCTGTTCGTCAAGACAGTCTCATGACATATGAACGTTATTACGGATTGTATCCACCAGCAGCAGAACATATTAGACCAGATTATCAGGTGCGACCTCGACAGCAAACTCCAAGCTTTAGCAACTCATTGGTCTCGTCGACTAGTGCACAGCAATCACAACGAACTCCAAGCTTTAGCAACTCATTGGTCTCGACTAGTGCACAGCAATCACAGCAAACTCCAAGCTTTAGCAACTCATTGGTCTCGACTAGTGCACAGCAATCACAGCATCAACGATGCACAGCGTGCATCTATCTTGCGAGAAATTGCTCAGTGAGTTGTTGGTTTGCTCAATTTATTCCGCAAGATTTCTGGGGAGATTTCGAAACTGTGTGCCGTACACAATTTGAAAGAAGAAACCTTGCTTATAAAACTAGAACTAGTCGTCAGGAACTAACAGGAGATGAGATCATCCAGATACGGGCGACCACGACACTCTTTGAGCGTGAAATTCGAGCCAGATCATGTCCAGATTACGGGTCAACTGGAATTGTGATATCACTGGTTAATCGTTTGCTTGCTGTTAATACTAGTATTGATTTTCTGGAAGAGATCTCCGCTGATCGTGTACAACAACTGGTAGAACAATATCACTCTCGACAAGTACCACGATATCCAGCACCAACCAATGTGAATACGGTAAGATGCATATCACATTAACATGGATTTACAGGTTTAATTTGATATCATGAGTTTTGAAGTTATTACTTTAGCCTGACTGTGATAGATGCACATATCATGTCGATGTGTCGACTTATAGAGTGCCTGTCTTTTCTTATTAAACCCTTGGAAGGAGAACACACCATTTAGCAGCATTGCCATTGTGTATATCTTCGAAAATATAATTATTCTGTTTGTTTTATGAATTCACTTGTCTGTTCTTTTGTTGTTCTTTATGAGCTGAATAGTGTAAATTTTACTTTATCTGGACATATTTCTGAATTACTCTTTTGCATTGTTTCTGAATGATAACAATTATCCTCAATACTAAATCAGGGAGGTCCGGGACAACAACAACAACAGTTTCAGCGTGGTGTTGCCAAGAGATCACTGGAACAAGGCGGACCACCAATACCTCAACAACGACCACGACTGCCAGGACCACCAATACCTCTACAACCGCCTCGACTACAGCAACAAGCACAATTTGTACTATTACATCACCCAACACCATTTCAGCAACCATATCCACCAGCAGCATTTCAGCAACCATCGTACCATGTACAAATGCAGGGATATCATGGACTGCCACTGCTTCAATCACAGCTACCAGCAATGCCATCCCAATCTGAGCAACTTTTGGCTGGTATCAACAGCTCCTCCACAGCAACATCATCTCAATCTCTGTTTCAGTCTCAGCAACAGCATTATGTCAGTACCGGCAGTTCCTCATCAGCTGCGGTGGTTGGACAGCCAGACCCGCATCACCAAGAGCCACCGGATCCATATGATTTTTCAACTATACAATTTACAGGTGATGGAGAAAACTCTGGTTGGGACACAGAGCAGGAACGGCTCGCTGAAGAGCAAAAACGGCTCGCTGAAGAGCTAAAACAGCTCAACGAAGGACCCCGGTAATCCCTGGGGATAGTCAGAAGTTGTTAAGCAATACTCATCAATTAGTCAGATATTCACATACTCCTGTTGTTTTCGTACTAATATTTCCTGCTATAAACTTACACATATTTCCTGCTGTAAACTTAGAAATATTCAGGGTTTGTCATTTCGGAAACTTATAGAAATATTTCCTGCTGTAAGCTTAGAAATATTCAGTGTTTCTCATTTCGGGAACGTATAGAAAAACTCCATTACTCAAAATTTGTGACTAGACAGAATTGGATCTGTCCACTATTTTTAAAAGAAAAACATAATAAGAAAAACAAGAAATAGGAAATTACCTACAAGCAGGCCTTTCACATACAAAACCGTGTTTCATGGTTCTCTGTGTCCAAGTTGCTATTTCCTTCATCTTATAATCATCCGAATCCAGACACTCTCGCAAAAAATCAGCATACAAGGCTCTGTCCTTGAACAACAGCTTCACATTCGGACCAAGTGTATGAGCTAAGTCCCCCATAGCTGCTACTGCAGCTTTTGAAACACTTTCTTGCCTTGTCTTTTCTTTAATCACCAATTTAATAACTTGCAAGAGATGACCAGCATAGGGCAACATAAGCTCTGACTTCAAGTTCTTTAACCCCTGGAGGATACCAGAGTATGCATCAAAGATACCACTCATCAGCTGGTTTCTATAATTCATCATCGCCTCATTAGCAGTGTCCATCTCAGCACAAATCTCAGAAGCCACCTGAATCATTGGCATTACATAGGGGAGATACTTTTCAAAGTGTTTACCAATTGCAATGCCAATATCTCCAAAACAGGAAAATATTAGGGCGTCCCAGATGGATGCATTACACCACTGGACAAGTCGGTGAGCAGGTGGGACATGATACCATCGCAGAAGGGTAGGATCTTTTCATCCAATGCACGGCAAATATCACCAACAACCTCGACAGTTACGGCAAAAACCTGGTAATCTCTCACATTCTGCAAACCCATCCCCAAATACTTGTCCAATATTGGCATGCACTTGCCAAAATTCAGGACCTGTGGCATAAACTAGTGCCCTGATAGAGAGCATGACTTTTTGACGTGCTATAGAGCTTCCGTACCCAAACACCCTGAGTAACAACATCATAATTTCATCAAGAGACTGAAAAATGTGAACTTTGGTATCATCTGAAGCACTCAAAGTATGGATGAACTCTTGGAGTACATCGCAGAGGGCTGCTTGTTGCTTTTCCCTATCATTTACCGATATGGTCTGTATATCCATAGTCTGGGACAACCTGGTCATAACAACACGTAACAGCTGAGAAACAATGTTTGATCCTTCATTTGGCTTACTTACGGACAATTTTCTGTTTTTCCAATCAGGCCTTTCACCAACCAAAGCTTTCAAAGAAACTAAACTGTTTACATGTGGAATTGCTCGATCTGTCGATGATGATCTAATATTAATACTGTGTCCGACGTGTTGCATAATTCCATGTTTTGGATCATAAAACAAAGATACTCAATACCATGCCACAATAAAAGTCCGCCACTCTTTGTAATAATGAGTGGAGTAATGAATGGATGATTGAGCACATTAATAGGGACACTGAACTCCCTGTTCCAACTCCAAGTATGGTGCCCATTCACATCATTACCTGCACTTGTCTTTCTTAATAACCATACGTCATTTTTCTCATGATACACCGACTGTTCCACAACACACAAGCATCCGTCTAACTCAAACAGGTATACCCTGATACGACAGTTCGTCATAGAAGGTGGCAGACTGATAAACTCCCGAAATGTTTCGTCAGCTACATTGAAGGCCACAATTGTCCTATAATCATCACATAGCCAATAAATTTCGCCATTTACAAAGATACCCTTTGAGATAAATTGATAGCTAATATCATCTTTGTCTCTCCATCCCTCATCATCACTTGTACCACCAAGAGTATATACTTGGACTTGGACCCGTTCTGCGGCAACCTCGTATTTTCTCGAAAATCTAACAACCTTGTATTCATTAGTCGAATGATGGTAACCAAATCCTCTACCCGCACACAGATAAGAATCTGTCATCGATTTTGGAAGCCACAAGTATTCTCTTGTGATGGGGTTACATATATAGATAGGATCACCGTCATTTAATACGCCACAACAAATCAACCCATTGCAAGAACCAATAATAATTTTGGTGTAGTCATGGTAATAGTCGACAGCAGGGTTACTGGGCATACTGATCCTCCTGAATGGCGGCAAGTAAAACCCCATGCGATTTTCATCATACTCTTGGTACAAAAGTAAATCCCTGACTGAACAAATATCGTACGGTAACATAACTGATACAAGGAAGCCGTGGTCATGACCATAATTATCACCACCACCATGAACACGATAAAGGACATGTTGCAGCGGAAAACAAGGATCTTTAAGAATATTTAACCATGCTTTGCAAACCAGCATGCAATGTAAGATTGATTGAATAGGTAATCGGATAAATACCTGTAATGTAATATCACGTGGTAATAGCTTCTCCATTGTCTAATCAGATCTCCTTGCACTTGCACTTCAGAAGGACAGTGTATGCACTTTGGTTTGGATGTTTAAGGTTCCGTGAAAAACTAATACCTTAGTTTGAGGGATTCAAGGGATGATACTGCTAAGATCTTCTAAACCTAATACCTATTCTAACGCCAACTTTATAGTTGTGGCCGGTTAACTGCATTCCGTTTTATGGTACTACGAATTCTTGGTATACAGCCTCCATAAATTCCCCATCATATCAATTTATATAGGTACTACGAATTCTTCTATAAACCTCGTAGAATTTGGTATCCTATAGCAACTATCAAAATCTACCTTGTGATTTAAAACTTGCTCCATAAATTAAAATTTGCATTGAGATATGAAAATTATCTCGATCAAATATTTTTGCATCAAATTATGGAACTATATATTCATGTGATGCAGAATTCATAATAGAATTGAATATATGCGTTGGGGGCCTTAAATTTTTCCCAGGACCTTAAATTTATCTTATGATCCAGTACTTATCCACTAATGCAAAGTTGCTTGGTAACCTAGAATTTTCTCCCTAGCAAAACCCTCTAATATGTACCTAGTGATCGTAAGGTTACCAAAAATTATGTTACAGTGAGGCAACGACACTTTGTGTTTTAATGAAGATTATTTGTATATTTTTTTCTTTAAAAGTGAATCTGAGGCTAATTTGTACCTGCTAGACTAACCAGTCCATTTTGGCCAGAATTTTGGGCTACCTGTGTAGAAAAACAGTGAATTACTGGGAAGGCACCCGTTTGGAAACCGTAGCCAAGTCAGCCTCTCTATGTTTAACTGTCTACGTCGCGTGGGTAAGTAATTCAGATTCCCAACAAAAATCAGATTAGTGAGCTACTTCCTACCTTGGCACCATATTTTCCCCAAGAGAAGATGAATGCATTCATGAATGTTCGTGATGTTTTTGGCGTACGTAATTTCCCTACGGTTACTGGAATCGGAAAACACATTTGGATTTAGTCGCAAAACCTTAAGTTTATCTAATTGTTTATTCTCTTTGGAATTTTCTTATATAGTACAAAATTTATTATTCGGTTACAATCTAATCGAGAACTAAATTAAACAGCTAAGACAAGCAAACCATGGGTTACGAAGTGCAACAATAACACCTTTACTTCAAAAATTATTGAAGGACAGTGTAAGCTCTTTGGTTTGGATGTTTAAGGTTCCGTGAAAAACTAATACCTTAGTTGAGGGATTCAAGGGATGATACTGCTAAGAACCTAATACCTATTCTAACGCCAACTTTATAGTTGTGGCCGGTTAACTGCATTCGGTTTTATGGACTCGTGGTAACAATTTTTCTTAAAATTGAAGGAAAATTAGCCTAGTTTGATAGGGGGCCAAAATTTTTAATTGGGGTCTCCACTAGAGGACAAAAAAGGTCACCCAACCTAATTTTGGTCACCCCTTATAATTTTTTTTCTTTCTAAATGGCTAAAATGCCCCTAAATAATTAGTGATAATCTTAATTAATTAGAGTTTAACTTCTTTTTTTTTTTCAAATTTTTTGTTTGCAATATTTTTTTATTTCTTTTTTGGCCCAGATTTGTATGAAAAATCGTCATGGTATTGAAGTGTTTTGTTGATTTACTCTAAAACAATGTTAATGTTTCGATCGAGTCTTAGCGATTTACTCTAAACAGTCATTATTTCCTATAAAAGAGTCGTTATATTCTTCGAGAAATCATTAATGGCAGAATGTACAAGCAGCATTTACAAAATCATATACATAATCATTCCTTGACGCACCTTTGAAAGGGTCGTTATTGTTTTTATTTTGTATATAACGACCTAAACCGTCGTTATGGTTCTTGAAGTGTCGTTATGATGTCGTTATTCTCTAAAAAGAGTCATTATCTTTGAAGAGTTATTAATGGCAGAAATGCATTAAAGGGTCGTAATAGTATTGAATACGACAATGAAGACCCTTAGCAACGTTATTGTCAAGGGTCGTTAATTAGAGTCGTTATCTCAAAAAGAAAAAAATCTCAAAGGGTAAAATAGTATTTTCATTATCGGTTTAATACGTCCCTGAAAAATTTGGGGTGCAAGTAAAATGTCAAGGCCCCCAATTAAAATCTCTGGCCCCCAATCCAACGAGGAAAATTAGAAATGCATTGCACTTTACGTTTATAAAAAAAAAAAAAAAAAAAAAAAATATTGCACCGGACTAAAGATGCTTGATAAAATAGGTCAGTGCAAGCAAGACGATACTAGTGACCGAGTTCGAAACTCACAAGACCAAATTCTTTACCGATCAAAAAAGAGTTACTGATCGACCGGCCGACCATGTATATATGTCAAAACATGAATGATCATTAATACTCTAAAAATGCCAAACACATATTTAAAAAGAAAAAGAAGTTCAAGAAATAACTAGAAAAGTATTTTGAAGTATCATTGATAGTTTACTTCTCACGAAAATGAACCAATTATGTTGGATTTGTCTGCTTTTCACGAAATTCAACTCCGTCATTACTTTTGTTATGGAAGTATCATTTGTCTGCTAATAGGACAAAGCCTACGTATTTCTCTCATCCTTGCGAGCACCAACAACAGCGCAATACGAAGTCGGAAACTCTACCTGCAACATGTTGTGAACAAGCTAGTAAACCCAAGGCCAAATCAGATATACCATGTTTATAAACCAACAAAACAGAGGTCTAATAGGCGATGCAAAATCAATTTAGTACAAGTCAATACATCCATCTATTTTCTGTAATGTTTTTTTGAGGTTCCAATTCGCGAAAACGGTAAAAACTGGGGCACAATATATCTCATCGATCGCCAAAATATAACTAGTGAAGTATAAGGTCTATAGGCAAGGCATTATCAAGAATCCGAGATCCTTCGCATAAACCATGTACCTAAACATGAAAGATGCGATGCATTGTCCTCAGTTTGAAATGCTTGATTGCAAATGTAATACAGATCTGGAATAGAAGCATTCTTATTTTATAATTATTCTTATTTTTTATTAATTTTTTTGCTAAATCATAATAATTTTATGAGCATATTATAAATCACCAAATTATAACTGAGTTATTACAAGGTAGCAACAATGTTACAAAATATGAAATAGCTTTCATGAAGCATGCCCAGTGATGTCATTGTACTTCCTCTTGCAGCAACTTTAGACTTCATGTAAACCTCGGTTCTTCTTTAATACGAGGGTTGCATTTTCCAGGGATGTCCTTGTTTTCCTGAAAGGAGCTATGAATCAACTCTTCAGAATCCATGTTACACTTTCTCGGCGAGCCCATAATTTCTCTTGGCTGATTATTATAAACAGATAACGAAGTAGCAGTAGCAGGCGTTACATCAATCTGAGCCGTTGGGAAATTTGACGATAACCCATCTTGCTACAACAAAACAGATTATATATATATATTTAAACCAATCTTAGAAACACTTTAAAACTTGAGAAAAAAATCTTGTTGAAATAATTAAATACGTCTGAGAAAAATTAGCTTACAGTAATTAAAGGTAAGGGCGATGGAGAACTGTTGAGATCTTGTACCAGTGGTGATGGTACTACAGCGGATGCTGGTGATGAAGCTCCATTTGCGAGATGAAATCTGTTCTGTTGTTTAATTGAAGCAAGTTCAGAAGTAAGGGCATCCACATCTTGAGAAAGGGTCTCAACAATACCTACTACCCCAAGAACAGGATAGCGTATTCTGGTATTAGCTTCGAAAATCATGGAGTCAGCAGCCAATTGTTCTAGAAGGCCCGCTAATTTAATCAGCTTTATAAACTTTTCTGCACTAAAAACTTTCACCACATTCTCGAAATCCTCCATTTTGTTCAAAGGAAAATACGGAGCAAACGGACACCGCGGTAGGCATTTTTTCTTCTTGTACCTGCAGGCTCCACAAGATTGTATATCCGATGGTGCTGTTAATAGAGAATCGTCCAATCCGCCAAGTTGTTGGATCGAGGTGGAAGGTATGGCTACTTCTACTGATAAGGTATCTGCAGTAGGTGATGAACTTGATCCTACGTTTTCATATTGCAGTGTATCTGTCCTGCAAGGAAATTCCTTTTGCTGTTTAATTAAAACCAGTTCAGAACGAAGATTCTTTAAGTGGCAGGAAAGGTTATATACAGATCCTGATAGGCCAAAAATAGGATCAGCTATCCTCGCCTTAGCTTCTGTTATCAATGACTCGGCGGCTAAAACTTGTTGACGAGGTTTAGCTGATTTGATTAATTTACTGAAGTTTGATGCACCGAAAACTCGACAAATAGCTTTGAAATCTTCCCCTCTGTCTGGAGGAAAGAATGGTGCCAGAGGACATTCTGGCCAACATCGTCTCCTTTGAATAGTGCATGCTGCACAACGTATCTGCTGGTTCTTTCCCATTTTCGATACAAATGCTACAAGATAAGAAAATACAGCGGAAAAATAAACAAAATGAAATACAAAAAATATATGATAACGGATGAAAAACTAGATCATAGAAGATATTCATGATTACATCTGTACCTTGATGTCTTGGTGGTACAACTCTTTTGCGGTGTCTTTTCTGATTTTGTTTTCTTTAGGAATCGAAATAACAAACTAAGCGAAAAAGAATTCCGATGAGGATGCAAAATTCAAGTAGAGATTTATATACATCAAAACAAAGAGAATCCAAAATAAAATGGGAAATTATTAAATGTAAAGATTTTGTGGAATCTTAAATTCTAACATTTTAGTAAACATATCAACTAGTAATTAACGTAAACAAGATAACTCCGCTATAATGGTAAGCGGCAATGACAATTCTCTAACTTTTCGAAAAGAGGCTTAACTTTCTTTCCATATTTGAGAGGATAGGAACTTATTGTTAATCACATTCATTTCAACCAGAAATGGCTAGGGAACATGTCGGACGCTGCTACACCGTCATCAGACAATCACAACAAACTTGCTAAAGTAGAGAGGTCACCACTAGCGCTGTTATTTTGGTTATCATGTGACACAAATGACCAAATTCAATTATTATTCAATAAATCTTATATTTCTTTCCATATTAATGATGATATAAAAGAATGCAAGAACAAATTTACCCTTAAAATGCATGTTTTGGTTTCCAGATTCCGGGTCATATGCAGATTTTGGTCCATAATTAAACGCAATTATGTAAATTTTGGTTCAACTGACAGACTTTGACACGTAGCAAATTTTGGGTCATAGATGTATTTTTTTTTTTTTTGGGTCAGTAGTTAGATTTTCGCTAACTAAGGACACAAATTCAATGCCCTCTGAACAAGACATTTTTTTAGGTCAACTATGATGCATGGTGCTGTAGCATCGAGAGATAGCGTAGCTTCTTTCCAATGTGGTCGTACTGGGTAATTAAATTTCAGCACTCCCATCGAAGCTGAAGCTTTTGGTGTTTTACTTGGAATTGAACTTGCCATTAGGAAAACGTTCAGAAATGTTATGTTGGAAAGGGATTCGTAAACTATCATCAACTTTCTGAAGTTTAGGCGTGCTGATTTCTCATGGCGCATAAGGAATAATATCATCTCTGGAATCGCGGAAAGCTTCAAAAATTTCAACTCTTCTGAGTTCATCAACACTTTAGTTGAGAATTGTTAATAACTCATGATAATCAAGAACAAGAATATTACACAGAGATGAAGAAGAAAACAAAGCAGTTGTATTTCTGTGTAGAAAATCAATACAGAAAATTACTGTTTAGGACATATTTAATACATATCATTACAGCTGTCGGACTCGGACAGGACTCAGACAGCTGAGTAATGAACCAATAGAAACACAGATAAAAGTCAGTCTTAGTTGACTTGACATATATATAATCCTATTATTAGTAGCCGCGCCTATGCTCACCCTTCTTGTATGACTCACCTGTTAGGTGAGACTTCTCTTGCTTTGCCGTTTAGTTTGTTTATTCCTTTTCCAGGCTTCAATAAAAAAAATAATATTACTTTTGGAATGAAAGAACAACTAAAGATATATACATAGGTAAGGCTGCTTGAGCGGAAAGGTGAAGCAGTATACTGTATTAACTTAGTGTTTCATGTTTATAGGGGGTGGGGGTCATATATCACGTGTAGTTAAACACTGGAGGTAAAAATGGACCCAAAGAAGAGTTTCTTACTGTCATTCCTTGGATAACGTAAGCCAAAGTGAATAGTCAATTCGTACATGCGTCATAATCTTTGCCAAAGATACGTAGGCCGATTTTCTCTGTAACACCGTGCCTAAGTAAGCTTCATAGGTTTTGTATAAGAGTCGCGTGCCTCCCTCGCGTATTAGCTGCATATGGAAGGACTTTGTTGGGTGCACAGTTGGGTGTGTACGAGTCGTGTACTCCCTCGCGCATTCGCTGAGTATGAACTTTTCTTTCATTGTGCAATCTGATATAAATGCAGGATGGTCCTTTGGTCGATGGAGGTGATGTTGGACGGTTCACTAATATATGGCTACATAATGAGTGTTTATGCTCCCCTACTTTAATACAAGTGCTTAGTTGAAGAAAGAATAAGTTGGAATGTGGATCGACCTTTATTTTTATATTATTTTCTTGAAAAAAAAAAGATTCAACAGTACTCTGATGTACTGGTTTGGCAAGTTTGGGACAGAACAAGATATTAAGGGGGTTGACCCGCAGAGACATTTTTTAGAAGCAGTTCAGAGAATTCTTTGCATGTGAAATTAGAGGGAAATCTAAGTGATTGACAGTCTTGTTGGTGACTACTGATTACTTTTGCTCTGTAAATTGGCAAATATTGAATTTGAGTAGAATTAGGTATATATATATTTTTATTTTTGATCAAAAGAGAAGTGTTTGTACCGTGTTTAAAATACATGGAAAGCGCGTTATTCAAGCCCGTTTAGCCCCGTCTACTCGTGAAGATTCTAGAAGTTTCGTAAGACTTGCTTCCAAGTTGCTTGCACATTAAATTTACACCAGAATTAGGGTTACATAAACACTATAAATACATGTATCCTAAACCCTAATGGGATATGGAATTTTAGGTTAGCTAACCTGTGTGAAAATTATTGTATCCCACAATCAATAAAATATTTCTCTGTTCCACCGTGGATGTAGGCAACACTTGCCGAACCACGTTAAATCCGTGTCTTCTTTTTTATTTTCAATTGTTTTCTAACCCTAATTTATCATGATAATCACCAAATCATCGAATTTAGTGCCTAAAATTTATTTTGGGTACAAACATTAGCGCCGACTAAAGGGATTCGTGTAAAACGATCGTGTTTTTCCATTGAGATAAAGCGTCAAAAAACCTCACAAAACGCACGAATTTTCAAAAAAAAATCGAAAAGAAAAAAAGTTAGGGTTGAAGAAACCGCTATGAGGTTGAAGAAACCGTTACTTAAGGTTGAAGAAACCGCGAATAGTTTGAAAACCGTTATTTAAGATGAAGAAATCATTGTAAAAACAGCTTAAAGAAAGCGTGACTAAAACAACAGCAGAAAAACTACATAAAACGTTGCCAAAGGTTTCACATCCAACCATTGGTACACCTCCGTGATCCAACGAATCGATCCGTTTGATACGTAAGATCCAAGCCGACGATCTGGTCCCAAACTACGGTACACCAGCCGATCCAAGTGCTTCTCGCCACGTCAAGCACCCTACGTCCAAAAGCAACGCCACATCAGCCTCTTTTCGCCATGTCACAGACTGTGTATAGCTTAGCACCGCCACGTATGCAATAGCACGCGCGCTCTGCTCAAACCTTGTTTCATGGATAACTTCTTTGTTTTAAGTCCGAATTGAGTGATTTTTGGTCTGGTTAGAATCGTCTTTCAATTCCCTACAACATGGAAGCAAAAATCCAGTGTTCGAGAAACTTTGATGTGCACTTCGAGCAGCAACATGATCGATTTCGAGGTTCATGGATGACGACATGATCGGTTCGAGGTTCGTGGATGGCTGTTGATGGTGGTTTTTAGACAAGGGGTAAAATCGTAAACCCCATGACCTAGTGTTACCCGCGACACATTAACTAAGAGCATTTAACTGTGTAAACAATTAATAGTGGGTATTTTTCAAAATACCGCATTAGGGTTTTCAACACGTAACCCTAATTCTAAAACCAAGCCGCATATCGCGCACCATGGCAACAATGCCAAACCAAGCCGCACCCTCGCGCACCATGGAAACAATGCCAAACCAAGCCGCACCCCGCGCACCATGGCAACAATGCTAAACCAAGCCGCACCCTCGCGACCAAAACCAAGCCGCACCATGGGCGCCATTGTGCGCTTTTACTTTGTACATTTTCTAATGCTCTATTTGTTTGATCAATTCCGTAAGTTCCAGTTTAGTGTTGCGTGCCTTAAATTATGGGCGAGATGGCGAGGATATATTGCAAACGTATGGGAAACTTTCATTTCCTTTAAAGTTTAATTTTTTATTTTGAGCAAGAATTCATACATGTTTTTTGTTACCGGTAATCCAATGCCTTCTTGAATACATTACAATGGGATTTTTACATTTATGTTTGCAGCTGGTTGGATTTTTGGAGGAATTCACCTGGCTGTTCTCACACAGCCTTTTATATGTTGTCGGCTTCGATGCTGGTACCGCACTTATCTTAAAATTCTTTGAAACTTTTTCATTTTTTGTGTGGCCTACCCCATTTATGCTACAAGATACATAAAATTCTTTTCCATTCAGTTTCCAAGAGGACACTTGAGTTTTTTTCGCTCCAATTTCACAAAAAGTACATTCCGTAAAATCAGATATAATTTCTTCGGGGCATACAATGAAAAGGCTATATATCTTTCCTTGGTTTTGATTTTGTTTGTTGTGTCTCTACTTGGTCATTATATTTTTCTATCCGTGTGCAAAGCAACAGTTTATTATTCGGGCCTAAGATTTCAAGTATCGAAGTTCGCATCACGTACACCTAATTGGCTATTCTTGGTTACCGTAGGTGTTTCAATGAAAGTTAAAATCTGCAGTGACAGAAAGAAGCCACGAGAGTACATTGTTGGCTTACAAGTATACTCAGTGAAGAAACTTCTTCTTTAAAACTTTCTTAAAATCGCTTTGTAAAGTAGGATCTGCCTCTCGTTTTTTAATGTGGTATTGATCTTGGTCTCGCTAATGTATTGGTTTGGATAAATTGAGTCCCACTCACCAAATAAGGCTTAGACTTGCTCTTAACTTCTCGGCTTGTACTACGAAATCCGTAACCACAGATCATGCTTGCACCTAGATAAGTATGTTCTTTTCGTGATGTGTTTTTATATCTTAAATACAATTATTTCTCTCGATGTTTGTAGGTTGGGTGAAATTGTTTTGCACGTTAATTGTGTTTTCTCACTAAAGCTACTATAGTTAATTATTCATCTTTATGATTTTCTTCTTGTTAACTATGTAGAGGACCACCACTACTTCATTACTCTAGGAAACGAACATTTAGTAATTACCATATTCACGCCGTAATTAACAAAGCTTATTTCTCTTTATTCTTGTACAGATGTATGCAAATGATGTGTAGATGCTAAGCTATTATGAAAGGAAATTGCAGTGTCATGTTTCCATATAAGGTTCCAATAGTACCTCGATCCGCCATTAACATATAGAATTTTACCATTAACTTCAACTTCTACCTCATTTCAAGCCTCAACTTAAATTTTAGATTAACATTTTTTAAGCACGTTTTCGCCTGAGATTTGTTTTGATTTCGAACCATAAATTGAATGAAGTGTCAAAATTTTGGTTTGGCCAATAAACTATGAGGCTTGTGTATCAACTTTGGTTGGATTATAATTATGTCTTGTACAATGGTGTATGAAGGTGCGTAAGTCTCCGAATTGTCGATTATTTTTTTTGTGCCCGGGAATTATGATCGAATATTATTTTTTTACTCGTAAATGGGTTTGCAACGTATATAAGTGTTGCTCAAATTAGAGTAATACGCTGCTAAATTATTGTAACCGTTGCACAAATTAAAGAATCACAGCTCAACAAACGCGGGTAAACCTGTTGACTAACGTTTTTATGCGTTGGAAAATTAATTTTCCCAACGGATTTTCGCGTTGCACACAAATTTGCTACGCCATATTTTCAACAGATATAGGCGTTGGTGAAATTCATTGCAACGCGTATAGCCGTCGCAAATCGGATGTTTTGGTGTAGTGAGACCCACTCCCAATAAGAAACTGCGGTTCCTCCTGGGACCTGCACGTGATCGTACAATCCATGATGCGACATGTATGTGAAATTCTCTATCTTTCCAAGGTTCGGGCCAAGATATTTTCGCAGCTCTCAATCGTGTTGTATCCTAAGAAACGGGCTTTTTTCTCCCCTCTAATCCACGCCAAGTGGGCCCAAGCTTCCCAAACAAGCGAAGCGAGAACTGGGACCGCTGACCACGTCCCGCTTGAGAGGTAACGAATTTGACGACACGCTCATCGACACGACCTCTGACCACAACATCATTACTTTCAAGACACTAAAGGCAGCCGGATTTACAAAACAAGAGGCTACCTATTTCCCGTCTGTGATTAAGAGATTGAGAGGAGAGGCTTTGAATGCGCATGGATACATCAACCTAGAGATCGAGATGGGAGAAGCTATAACGCACAGCAAGTTCCACATTGTCAAAGAACTAGATCATGACATGATTTTGGGACGCTTGTGGGTGCTCGACAACAAAGCAAACCGGGACGTACACCCTCTCGCCGACATCCCCGCCCGAAGGAATTCTAACAAATCGTCCCCACGGGTTATCACATCAACGAGCTATTAAAGGAACCCAAGGCCCCGGAGAGGACCCGTGGCGCTAGCCCATGATTTTCAAATGCAAGTAAGTCCGACCGAGCAACCTTTTCGCAATCGGCCTTTTTCTTTCCCCATTCTCCATGGGGACTCGGCGCAACAACCAAGCACGAACGCCGTCAAAAATGTGAATGGGGAGCCGGACCATTCGAACACTTTGCAAGAAGCTTGAAGCTTCTAATAAAAACCAACGGGGCCAAGGCTCAAATGGCTACACGACGCCCGAACCCGCTTTTCAACGGAGATATAGTGGTTAAGGAAAGCTCGCTTCAAGTTGGGAGGATGACAAGAAAGATGGATTTGCCCGAGGAAAGTGAAGGCGAGCTGCACTCTAGTTGCGATACCCTCTTGGGAGGATATTGCAAGCTCATCAATACCGACACACCCCGGCGTGATAGTTCACTCGCGGTGGCTCAAGGAATCCAATCCCTAAATGTCGCACTTCCCAATCACTCCCCTTTTCAAGATTTCCTTTAAATCATTCCTCTTAATAAATGTACTTCCTGTGATGAATACACCGCTTGTATTTTTCCCCTGAGATCTCCCCTTTGTCAAAAAAAAATAAATAAAAATAAATAAATATATCTCTTCCCGAGCGAATCCTTCGTATATTGAGAAATACATCGAAGAACCTGTAAAACTATCAGCAGGCCATCATACAACAACCCCCTTTCAAAATATATATATGAAACAAAAGGTTTAATCGATGAAGAAGAAAGGAAAGATGTTTACAAAAAAAAAAAAAAAAAAAAAAAACATCGGGAACTAAGCGCCTAACGTAAAAGCAAAAGGAGGAACTAGCCCTCGAAGGATGGAGCGCAAGTCCCTTGGGCAAAGCTATCTTCAAGCATTTCCCTAGCAATCCTTCGAGCAACAAAGGTTCCATTCAGGGCCGTTTTAGCAACGCAACCTCAACATCCCATCCCGGCTAACACAAAGCAGCAGCAGTGTCCTCCCGACAACTATTCCAAAGATACGCCACCATGACCCTCCCAGATCATCAATAACACCTTTGACATCAACTTCAAAGGTTGTCTCGCTCTATCATGTACTCCTTCAAAGTTTTTCATCGACACTTCAAGGAAGTTTTTTGATTCATTCGCATCAAAATCAAGAATCATGGCGTTCTCCTCCCGTCCACCGAACCCAAGAGAGTCCGAACATGCACTGTTTCTTCGTGAGGATAGATGGAAGGAGGTCCTTAATAATTTCATTAGCTTCACTAACAAAGATTCAACCCCAACCAATACCTCCTCAAGAGAGAAGAAGATCGATCTCCACCGATTCTCAAGTCCTTTTTCCAAAAAGTTAAAGGCACTACTGCCTCTCAAGATCCCATCATACACCGCAAGAAATGGAAAGATGATCAAGTTCCATCCGTCTATACACATATAAAAAGATGATAGCGTGAACAAAAAGAAGAAGAAAACGCACCTAAGAAAGCAAAGGAAAAGGGGAATCAACAGAAAAACCCCTTCTCAAACAAGGGAGACGATACATTCAAGGCTGGGTATGAATACTTTAACCTTAAAAAGGAAAGGGAGTAATGGAAGACATAATGCTTCCGCATTTTTTGGCATGGATGATGCCCTAATGGAAGCCGCACGTGAAGGAAAGCAAATAAGGAAACTTTGCCGTCAAGAAACGTCCGCTCCCTCTTTATTTACATAAGTCACGCCCGCAAGCACGGCTTCCAAGTTGCACCGACCCCACCAATTGCGCCGACCTCCCAATGACCACCCAAGTCACGCCCGCAAGCACGCAAGACTTCTACACTTTGCGCCGGCCCCACCAGCCAAGACACTCACTTCCCAACTCATGCCGACTTCCCAACGTCGCCTCTGCCGCACCGGCCCACCAATTGTGCCAGCCTCCCGATTTGTGCAAAACTACCAGAGGCAAGGATTCCAAACCCTATTTATAAAAGGTCGACAAGCCTTCTTCAATTTTCCTTACGTTTTGTCGTTAATAGTTTGTCACCATCTTATGCTTACCTCGCAACAAAGCCCCCTGCTCCGAGCAAGGTGGACTTAATGCTGATGGTGGTTTTTAGACAAGGGGTAAAATCAGAAACCCCATGACCTAGTGTTACCCGCGACACATTAACTAAGAGCATTTAACTCAGTGTAAACAATTAATAGGGGTATTTTTCAAAATACTGCATTAGGTTTTCAAATACGTAACCCTAATTCCAAAACCAAGCCGCATATCGCGCACCATGGCAACAATGCCAAACCAAGCCGCACCCCGCGCACCATGGCAACAATGCCAAAACCAAGCCGCATGACTCGCGCACCATGGCAACAATGCTAAAACCAAGCCGCATATCGCGAACCATGGCAACAATGCCAAACCAAGCCGCATATCAGCGCACCATGGCAACAATGCCAAACCAAGCCGCATATCGCGCGCCATGGCAATAATGCCAAACCAAGCCGCATATCGCGCGCCATGGCAACAATGCCAAACCAAGCCGCATATCAAGGTGACCATGGCAACAATGCCAAACCAAACCGCATACGCGCACCATGGCAACAATGCCAAACCAAGCCGCATATCGCGCACCATGGCAACAATGCCAAACCAAGCCGCACCCTCGCGAACCATGGAAACAAGGCCATATTTCCAAGCCGCTATGCCTTTGGCCCACGCCAAATATAGCGCTTCTAGGTTTGCAAGACTTGCAACTAGGTCGCATGGCCGCACGTGCCATTGGCACATGCCAACACGTATCGCAGCCATATTTCCAAGCCGCTATGCCTTTGGCCCACGCCAAAATAGCGCCTAGGTTTGCAAGACTTGCAACTAGGGTCAAAGATGGCCGTACGTGCCATTGGCACATGCCAACACGTATCGCAGGCCATATTTCCAAGCCGCTATGCCTTTGGCCCACGCCAAATATAGCGCCCTAGGCTTGCAAGACTTGCAACTAGGTCAACATGGCCGTACGTGCCATTGGCACATGCCAACACGTACGCAGCCATATTTCCAAGCCGCTATGCCTTTGGCCCACGCTAAATATAGCGCCCTAGGCTTGCAAGACTTGCACTAGGGTCCACATGGCCGTACGTGCCATTGGCACATGCCAACACGTATCGCAGCCATATTTCAAGCCACTATGCCTTTGGCCCACGCCAAATATAGCGCCCTAGGCTTGCAAGACTTGTAACTAGGGTCAACATGGCCGTACGTGCCATTGGCACATGCCAACACGTATCGCAGCCATATTTCCAAGACGCTATGCCTTTGGCCCACGCCAAATATAGCGCCCTAGGCTTGCAAGACTTGCAACTAGGTCAACATGGACGTACGTGCCATTGGCACATGCCAACACGTATCGCAGCCATATTTCCAAGCCGCTATGCCTTTGGCCCACGCCAAATATAGCGCCCTAGGCTTGCAAGACTTGCAACTAGGTCAACATGGCCGCACGTGCCATTGGCACATGCCAACACGTATCGCAGCCATATTTCCAAGCCGCTATGCCTTTGGCCCACGCCAAATATAGCGCCCTAGGCTTGCAAGACTTGCAACTAGGTCAACATGGCCGTACGTGCCATTGGCACATGCCAACACGTATCGCAGCCATATTTCCAAGCCGCTATGCCTTTGGCCCACGCCAAATATAGCGCCCTCGGCTTGCAAGACTTGCAACTAGGTCAACATGGCCGTACATGCCTTTGGCACATGCCAAACACACACGCTGGTAGCCTAACTTTCAAACCGTGCACCCTACCAACAAGGCATTCCGCACATGCCATTGGCACATGCCAAACACACACGCCGGTAGCTTAACTGCAAACCGTGCAACCTACCAACAAGGCATTCCGCACATGCCAAACACACACGCTCGGTAGCCTAACTTGCAAACCGTGCAACCTACCACCAAGGCATTCCGCACATGCCGCTGACACATGCCATACACGCCACTAGCAGCTCCGGCATTACCACTTACGCCGAGGTGCAACTCGCAACGAAGGCATTCCGCACATGCCATTGGCACATGCCACATGCGTCCCTAGCAGCACCACTTGCACGCAAGATGCAACCAACACTCGAGACATCAACACAAACCGGGGATGCTTTTAGGTTTTGGTTTGGCGGTCACAAAGATGCAGCGTATTAATTACGCCACATTAAGAAAGCGTGAAAAGGAATAAAGCGGTCAAATAAAAGAGGAAATAATGGTGAAAACGTTTTCACCCATTAACACCATGTGGTTACCACCTCCTCCCATTATTTCACCCTTTACTCTCTTCCTTCATGAGGTCGTGGTACGTTTCAAATCTCGACTTATATAAATAGGTCTTACCTATTTCCACCGCACAACAAGTCTCGGTCAGAGAAAAATACTACACTTAAAGGCAACTTTGCAAGCTCTCCAAAAAGCTTTCATCTCTTGCAAGCTTACGAAGCTTCCACTTTCGATATAAGTCGAGACACTACTCTCTCACTATTTTGGTCTCAACACCTTTCTTTGCTTCCTCCCCAAATCAACCCTTCTCCTTCACTTTGTGACCGAAGCAAGTCCTGAACGGCCATTTCTTGGTTTAGGCCGGACTTGTACAGCATTGATCTCTCGAATCTATAAAGTGCTCACGCAAAGACATTTGTTTAGGGTTTGAACCGTTTCTTTCACCACCTACCGAATTTACCGAAATCGGCAGAAACGATTTTTACCCATAAACAATGGCGATATGATCGAGAGTTCGATACGAGGATTGCTTAGACCCTTCAATATTTAGCCTTGCATCACATCGCAAGCACCTAAAGCCTCACCTCGCACGTGAGCACTTAAGTCTTGCTCTTATCGCAAGCATAAAATCTCGTCTTGCACGCGAGTATGAAAGACTTGCACCTTGGCAAGCACAAAGTCTCGTATCGACCACGAGCCCAATGCCCGATATTGGTCCAAAGACTCGTACTCAACACAAGCAATACAGCCTACCCGCCCGAGCAAAGCAGCGCTTCTGACCTTGTTACGTTGCGAGCCAAAAGCTTTCTTCCTAGCCGCATAGCACATTACATTTCACTCAAGACTCGACTAGCTCGAGCATCACAAGTCCACCACGTGGCAAAAGTCTCGCCTAGCACGTGAGCATTTTTTTATTTTTATTTTATTTTGTTATTTTTTTGTGTAATTACGCTTGGGGGCGTCTTTGCAATGTCTCTACAAATGCTTGGGGCGAGTTACGCCATCAACGGCTGACGCAAAGAGAAAAACAAACTTCTTAACCCCCAACAAGTTGGAGGTTAAGAGGGGCGATGTTTGTACCGTGTATTTTATACACTAAGGCCCGTAAATCAAGCTCGATGAAGGAAGATTCTAGAAGTTTCCGGAAGGCTTGTTGCAAAAGTTGCTTGCACATCAAGTTTGTACGATTGTAGGGTTACATAAACACTATAAATACATGTATCCTAAACTCCTAAGAAGGATATGGAATTTTAGGTTAGCTAACCAGGGAAAATTATTGTATCCCACAATCAATAAAATATTTCTTTCTGCCTTCACCGTGGATGTAGGCAACACTTGCTTCAACCACGTTAAATCCGTGTCTTCTCTTTTATTTTCAATTATTTTCTAACCCTAATTTATCATGATAATCACCAAATCATCGTGTTTAGTGCCTAAAATTTAACGTGGTTCGGCAATTGAAAATTAGGGTGATTATTTTATTTTGGGTACAAACACGATGATTTGGTGATTATCATGATAAATTAGGGTTAGAATACAATTGAAAATAAAAGAGAAGACATGGATTTAACGTGGTTCGGCAAGTGTTGCCTACATCCACGGTGGAACAGAAATATTTTATTGATTGTGGGATACAATAATTTTCCCTGGGTTAGCTAACCTAAAATTCCATATCCCATTAGGGTTTAGGACACATGTATTTATAGTGTTTATGTAACCCTAATTCTGGTGTAAACTTAATGTGCAAGAAACTTGGGCAGCAAGTCTTCTAGAAACTTCTGGAATCTTCACGGGTAGACGGGCTAAACGGGCTTGAATAACGCGCTTTTCATGTATTTTAAACACGGTACAAACATCACCCCCTCTTAAGCTCCAACTTGTTGGGGGTTAAGAAATTCCTTTATCCTTCCGCGTCGACCCTGATGACGTAACCCGCCCCCCAAGCATGAGTAGAGACATTACAAAGACGCCCTAACCGTAATTACACAAAAAAAAAAAAAAAAAATGCTCACGTGCTAGTAGACTTTTGCCACGTGGTGGACTTGTGATGCTCGAGAGCTAATCGAGCCTTGAGTGAAATGTAATGTGCTTGTGGTCTGGGCAAGGCTTTTTGCTCGCAACTCAGAGCCGGCAAAAGTCAAACCCATGGATAAACCCGCACCTACCATGTGAAAACCCTAACCCGGCTTGGCTGGGTTATAAACAAGCCGGGTTAGGGTTAGAGAAATGGTGGATTGTTAGTAAACGGGCTAACCCGTGCCCGGCCTGTAAACCCGCAGGTAAACCAGTAAACCCGTGTACAATATCTTATTAATAAGTTAGATGTAATCCTGACCATTTGATCATCTAGGGTTCATCCTATCCCTATGTTTAAGGTATAAAATGCACTAAAACCCTAGCAAGATCATTTCATTCTTCGTCCTCTTTCTTTTCTTTCTCTCCCAACACCCTACCTGTCTTCTCCTCCCGCGACCGCGCCTTCACCACCTCCGTTTTTCTTCTTTAGCTTTTTTTTTCTTCTCTTCTTCTTCATCTCAGTATTCTTGCATGGTTGGTACTTTAACTCCACGGTGATGATGATGTTGATGATTTAAGGCTATAAATTGACAATTTTTAAAACTAGGTTTAGTAATATACTAATATTGATTTTGGCTGATTGTTGTGCAAAGTTAATTTGGGGAACTTGAACTTCGGTTTTATCATTTGTTGAATCAATTTTCGAATCGGGTCAATTTTTTATTTTCTTATTTAGATTTTGTATGTGCTAATAGCCCCGATTCTATAGATTCGGCTAAAGACCCAAAGATCAAATTAATTTTTAGTTTTGGCTGATTGGTTAAAATTAATTTTTTATTTTTGGGGTTTTGAGAGATACACCAAGACTTTTTGGGTCAGTATGAGTTGAGAAGAAATAACGATGGTCCCTGGTGATTGGATTGCCGATGGTCCGAGGAGGTCCGTTGATTTAAGTGTCGTGGCTTACAAGACAATCGTTGGTGGTTATTGTATGGGCATAAATCGATGTGGCTTGGCCGAGAAATAACGGAACTGGATGATTTGATTTTGTTTGGAAAATTGGTGAAGATCATAAATTGTAATCGAGGTGAGACTTTGTTCGAAGAGATAGAATTTTTTTTTTTGTTTTTCTAGATTAGCCTTCAAATCTCGATTTTCTTGGGTGTGATTTGGAGCTAGATTTCTAGCTTTTTCTTGTATGATTTTGTGGTAACTATGATTTTCAATTCCTTGTACACTAAAGACTTATTATGTTTTTTACCCTTTGAGAAGACGAGTAAGTTTCGTTGGTGTTGCATCTGTTGATTGAATTGAGTTCGAATTAGATGAATGATAGGCTGTGGAAGGAGCTTTTGATGGCCTCAATGTGGCCGGAATATCCGTATCACGAGCAGATCTGTCAAAATCGGTTTTAGGCGACTTGACTCTCCGTAAACCACCGACCCGTGAACCCGCAGCTTTACCTCACTGGGCGCGGGTTGGACAAATGACCACCCGTGAAGAGTATCAACCCTCAGGTTTTAGCCCGTGTTAACCCAAACCCGTGTATCCCGTAACAAGCCAGCCCGGCCCGCCCGTTTGCCAGCTCTACTCGCAACGTAACAAGGCTGTAGCGCTTGCCGCCGGAAGCAGGTCAGGCCAGTTGCTTGTGTTGAGTACGAGTCTTTGGACCAATATCGGGCATTGGGTTCGTGGTTGAGACGAGACTTTATGCTTGCCAAGGTGCAAGTCTTTCATACTCGTGTGCAAGACGAGGTTTTATGCTTGCGATAAGAGCAAGACTTATGTGCTCACATGCAAGGTGAGGCTTTAGGTGCTTGAGATGTGATGCAAGGCTAAATATTGAAGGGTCTAAGCAATGCTCATCTTGAGCTTGATCATGTCGCTATCCACGAACCTCGAACTTGATCATGTCGTTATCCACGAACCTTGAACTCGATCATGTTGCTGTCCCAAGTGCGTATAAATGTTTCTCGAACACTGGAGTTTTTGCATCCATGTTGTAGGGGATTGAAAGATGAATCCAACGAGCCAAAAATCACTCAATTCGGACTTAAAATGAAGAAGTTATTGATTTAAACAAGATTTGAACGAAGCGCGCATCCGTTGCATACGTGGCAAGATCGATTTGGACCAATGATGACCGATCGGCCGACAAGGATGAGTTGATGACGTGGCACCAGGACAGTGGTTGACGTGGCAGATCAAATCACCAAAATTGGCGACGGGCAACCGAGTCATTGATGCCGTGGCGGGCCGAGTCATTGATGACGTGGCGTCGCCGATTGGAATATTGTGCTAAGTGGCGACACACGATTGGATGAGTTGCGAGGTGGACCCACATGGCTACGAGAAGTCTTGGATCATTTGGTGTATGATAGATACATTTTGTGTCTATTTTGTTCTCAATGCTCTGTATTGTTAGTGCTCGATATTGTACTAATTATGGTTGTTTGTGTGTTTGTAGGTATTTTTGGGCAATAAACATTTTGGAAAATTCGGCTCGAAAAGTTGATTTTGGAACCAGGAGGACACGTGTTATTCGGACTCTCATTTTTGGTTAAGGGGCACTCAATTGATAAGGAGTACCCTCCCGCTATTCGCACCCCATTACGGGATAGGTGTCCATCTTCTTCACGGTTTTAAGGATATAACATGGCGGGGAAAAAATGGTTTGGAAAGCGAGAACTTCTCGAAGAATTTGTAGGAGATTCTCTCGTGATTTTCTTTGTTAGACTTGGATATATATCATCCCGTGTTAACAAAACAGAGATGGTAATGTGTTTGGTATCAATAAAAAAGGAAGCTACGTGGATATCTCACCATTAGAAGCAACATATTTTGAGATTATGTGGAAGATTTTGTTGAAGATTTTCAAGGGATTCGGATGAGGAGTTGTTGATCACATTGTCCACAAATATTCCACGTGATTAGAGAAGGGAGATTCGTTATATTTGCGTGTTCGAGTGTGCCAAATGCATGCGAGCGTGTGAAGATCATCGAAGATAAGAAAAAGGAATAAAATCCAGAGAAGTTATGGCGACATTATTGAGAGTTAACACGAAGATTTACTTGAGGTTGGAGAGTATATAAACGATGATAGGGGTCCATAGAAGGGTATGGAGAGTTAGGGATAGGTACAGAGTAGCAACGAGTCGAAATTGGAGTTACATGGAACTACCATTTCTCGCTGCCAAGAACACGAAGAACATCAACGCACGGGGACCGTCGTTTTCTACATGGACAACGACACTTAGGCGAGGGTCGTAATACGTATGCGTGGACTTAAAATTTCAGCAACAACAACACTTTACATGTATCGTTTCAGAATATCTCCGTTTGTAACAATTAAAACTGTTACAAATCGCCATCATCTCTTCTCCCTTGTTCATCATTTGTAAACCATTTTTGAGCATTAATCATGATTTTTGAGCGTGTTTCCAACATGATGAGCTAGAACCCATCACTGGGACGACGGAGGAAGTTGTTTTGCACCCATGTGGTAATTCCATTTAATTCCTTTATGACTATTTGCACTATTATAATTGATTTATGATTTTTCTTGAATATTTGTGAATTCGTTAGATGTCGCATGCTTAGTCTTAGGTACTTTAGATGCGTCATGCTTGTGAATTACATATATTTCTTTATAACATCTACCTTGGCAAAGAATTAGAGTCGATGTTTGTTATTTTGTGAGCTTCAATTGTCCTAATTAATAGATGAACGCGATGAATATGAGAATTGGTGGAATCCCGAGTCCCAGAACTCTTTTCGTTTTGTGACATAAATTGTATATATTCTCTATTTTTATTATTTTTCTTTGTTAAATCCTAAAATCGATTTCAACAAGTTCGAGTGAACGACAACTCTACTTACCACTATTCTAAAATTCGATCAGTGTACCCGTGGCTGGACAGATCGTACGGCTTGGATATTCGATCCGACGGATCCGATTCACCGGATCTGGAGGTGTACCAATGGTTGGATGACAAAGAACCTTTGGCAACGCCGCCTTAATGGTTTCACGCTGTTGTTTTGGTCACGCTTTCTTTAATCAAGCTTTCGCAACTATGATTTCTTCATCTTCGTAACGGTTGCAACTGTTTCGCAACAGTTTCTTCAACCTTCGTAACGGTTTCTTCAAACTTTGTAACGGTTTCTTCAACTCGCAACGGTTTCTGCAACCCTAACTTTTTTTTTCTTTTGCTGATTTTTGCTGAAAATTCGTGCACGTTTTTTTGAGTTTTTTGACGCACCTATCTCAATGGAAAAACACGATCTTTTTACGAATCCCTTAGTTTCCAAGACTAAAGTTTGTACCCAAAATAAATTTTAGGCACTAAACACGATGATTTGGTGATTATCATGATAAATTAGGGTTAGAAAACAATTGAAAATAAAAGAGAAGACACGGATTTAACGTGGTTCGGCAAGTGTTGCCTACATCCACGGTGGAACAAAGAAATATTTTATTGATTGTGGGATACAATAATTTTCCCTGGGTTAGCTAACCTAAAATTCCATATCCTTCTTAGGGTTTAGGATACATGTATTTATAGTGTTTATGTAACCCTAATTCTGGTACAAACTTGATGTGCAAGCAACTTGGGCAACAAGCCTTAGGAAACTTCTAGAATCTTCCTTCACGGGCTTGATTTACGGGCCTTCGTGTATAAAATACACTAAAGTACAAACAAGAAGATTTTATTGAGATAGAAAGGATACACAGAAAATTCTACCAGAGGTAGATTAAAAGAAACAAAAAATTAAATAAAAACACAAAGCAAATTACATAAAAACAAGCCTCTAACCAGGTGCGTGCGCACAAGAAGCTTCTACAAAGTTACATACAATATTGTTAGATACAACTTACCTAGTTCTCATGAGTCGAAAGATTCGTTATGTTTCTTCCTTCGTTGTATCATATTACGAATGCTATTCGTTGTGTTTATTCCTTCTTTCTTTGTTGCTTCTCCTTGAACCGAGCATACCCCGTGTAGATACAAAAATACCGCACACCAATCAAGTATGCGAAATCATGATCATTAAGACCGAGCGAAGACAATCGCACATTACCTTAGAACGACGCACCATATGACGCGCCTGATCACGAAAAGTGTGAAGAGCCATGCGATGTTGTAGAGTATGTGCGAGAAGAGTCAATGTAAGCGTACATTAATGACGCACGCCGATCCGAAAATAGGGGCTTTATTAGTCAGTCTCTCCACTATGTAAACTCCTATATAAGGAGTCAAGCGACCATGTATTGAGAGAGAGCTTTTTTGAGGGTCTAGACAAGATATTTAGGAGAGAGAAAGATTATTTACTTCCTAAGTTAGGATTTTCTCATTACTTTGTATCCAATTGGAAGATCTTAATGAATGTTCTTGTGATTCTCATGGACTTAACTTAGATTATTTTATAGATTTTACTAAGGGTGTGGTTGTAGGATTTCCTGCAACAATTTAACGCTAGAAATCATCTCGGAATGATGTATCCTGTTAGTGGAAGCTCTTAAAAACAAGTTAGAAGATATTCATAATCTTGGAAAAGTTTGGAAGTTTAGATCTAAAAGATTCGGTTAATAGCCTTAAGTTTCAAGAAAAACAATCTTCACTAGAAAAATCATTTGATCTTAAGAGAGTATTTAATCTTTGAATAGCTAAAAAAATTGCTACGAGATAAATAAGATGGTGAGACAAACAACTATAGCAAGAAATGCTAAGTGTAACTAGGAGGAGCAGAAGAATCGCTGGAAGAAGAATGAGCGAAATCGCTGAATCCCCAAGGATGGGAGAAAGAATAATAGAGGAAATCAAGTTCAAATTCAGATTCAAAATGAACCACTGCAGAATAACATTATCGACATGACAGAGCAAGCGTTCATACAAAAGAATATGATTCAACGAAGAAGAAGAGGAAAGAAGTGGATCTCCGTGACTAATAGAAGGGAATGAGGAGAACATGACAATAGAGGAACTTCGACAAAGGTTGATTGCGTAAAGAAGGAGAGAAGATGAAGAGCGTGCGAATTTGATGCGTCAGAATAATAAGTTAAGAGAAGAGAACATAAGATTGCAAGAGAAAAGATCAAGAAGCACCACACGTGCGAGCTCAACGTCAAGGACAAGCAAGAGTACATCCAGACGTAGGCAATCTATTAGAAGGGTATCATACAAGAGTCACCTTTGGATAATATTGCTGAAAATTTTCAGGTAATGACGACTTGTTGGATCAACGCGGTCAACATTGCATAGAACAACAACCAGTTGATGACCGGTACGTACAACAGGGCGAAGAGCATCGCGCGGAAGAAGTTAACAGAGACAATAGACGCGAAAGATAAGGCGAACGACATCGCGTTCACCATGACCAGGATGAGGAGGATGATGAAGAACAAGGAAGAATTATACTAGAAGGAAGAGAAATGATAAGAGATCAACGTGAACACGAAGAAGAAGCTGCAAGACATAACATCGCCCAGATACATGCAAGGAATGAAAGAGAAAGACGCAGAAAAATAAGAGAATAAGCTTAAGAGAGAGAGAGATACAAGAAGCTATGCGTCAGAATAATCATGACAACATAATAAGGCAAGCAAGGTTGAAAAAACCATGCAATAAAATGCAGACCAAATCACGATGAGGAAATCTTTAGAGAATTAGCTGAGATTAGAGAAATGATAACCGCACGAAGAGATGGAGGCAGACGATAACTGGATGAAGCGATAGAAGAAGTGAAGAACACCATTTTCTAGGAGAATACAATGTGCGCTTATACCACCTAAATGTAATTTCCCTACGTTTACTAACATCTTTGATGGAAGCACATGTGCGGTGCAACATATAAGAGCCGTATGACCCGATCTCTCTTACAGTGGGAAGCATACGATGCGGTACTCTGTAAATATTTCCCTGCAAGCCTAACCGGAGAAGCTTTGCAATGGTTTGAAGGTTTACTAGTTGGTACCATCCGATAATTTCACCACTTACAAAATATCTTTCTAGGAAATAACATCAGCAATAATATGTTAAGACCTGGAATAGAGAAAGTGTTCAGCTTACATAGAAGAACCAATGAAAGTTTGCGAAAGATAACCACGCGTTGGCGGAGCATGTGCAGTGAAATGGCCAGACGAGTAGATGAAAGGAACCTCATATTAGCCTTCATCAACGCACTATTTGCAATCGATTTATTGTATACAGATCTTTAGGATAAAAGATACGATAACCATGGCAAAACTACGCGAGTATCAAGAGGAGTACATCGCTCTTAAAGAAAAGCAAAACGAAATGGAATCTTATCCAATGGCTATCACGAACGCAGGAAACATCAGTCTACTCCCAAGAAAAACAAATGTCGTTACAAGTACATCTCAGAGGGACAAAGGAAAGCAGATAG
Source organism: Papaver armeniacum (assembly GCA_023531295.1). Classification (NCBI taxonomy): domain Eukaryota; kingdom Viridiplantae; phylum Streptophyta; class Magnoliopsida; order Ranunculales; family Papaveraceae; genus Papaver; species Papaver armeniacum. The sequence continues at coordinate 235,304 of JAJJWW010010024.1, forward strand.
TGAATGAAGAACAAAAACTGGTGGCTATGGGAAGTAGGGATCAAGAAGAATTTGAAAGAGAAATATAGTTCAATAATCGTGTAGGAAACAATAAGATTGAGATACTCGATTACCATCCAGAAGGATACAGAGGGCGAAAGCAATATTATAACCAAGGCCAAGGAAGCAATAGAGTAATCTGGGAACATATGAAGATGCCGCATCTAAACACCACGGTAGAGAAAATCTGGGAAGCAATAATTTTGATGGAAGAAATACCATTACCACCAAATATGAGAGATAAACCGCCACCAGGGAGGAGAAGTAGCGAATTCTGCGCCTACCATCACTTCCACGGTCACACAACTAACAACTGTAGAAATGTCAAGAAAATCATATTAAGGATGATTGATCAAGGAAAGCTAGACCACTTCCTAGTACGACACCACAAAATATCCCACCACCACCGGCAGGCGTGCACAAGATAGGGAGACAGGAAAGAAAACATATCTGATCGAAGTGGGCGCGAAGGAAAATAATTTGTATTGTAATTCGATAATACACTCATTCAAAAGCATAGAAGATTTCCATGATAATGTCTTAAGTCGAGTTCATACAAGAGCTAGTGATGAAAGGGAAATACTTAACCTTGTGAAGATATCACCACTGAAAGATTGCCAGAGACATCCTATTTCCTTTAATGTAGAATAAGTACCAGGAAGAGGAGAACAACACAAGAGTCCATCAGTGGTTAAGTTAGAAATCAATACAAAGGCAAAAGCTGATGAAGATGAATAGAGGATGCAAACACATGGGCTATAAAAAAAATACTGATAGATCTCGGGAGTTCAGTGGATATTCTAGTTTTATCACACATACAAGACTATGGGTGGTAGAGATGAAGAACTCATCCCATCAACATACAATATTTATAGTTTCAACGGAACAACTAACAAGCCAAAGGGAGAGATAGCGATGTGAATCCCTTTTAGGAGCATATCAACAGAAATAGTATTTTGCGTCGTTGATGTAGAATCACCCTATAATGCTCTAATAGGAAGACCATGGTTACATGGTATTCTAGGAATGGCTTCAACTTTCCACCAATGCATCAAGTTCCCTCTACCTCAAGGTGTTGGTGTAATAAGAGGAGATCCAAATGAAGGAAAACCTCGCCATGACATTGATGTTGACAAATGTGAAGAATGCACAAGCAAGCGAAGAAATTGGAAGAAGCAAGATAAAGATAGCCAGAGAAGTGAGCGATTAATGGTGGATGTCAGAAAAAGGAGAGTGAAATGAGAAAGACTCCCTTAAGGCGACAACGACCGCACAAGAAAGCGAACGTGACAAGTATATTACAATGAGCGAATTCAAGGAAGGAGATTTGGTGTTGAGGCGTAAACCACCCTATCGGAAAAATAGTAAGATACAAATGGAGAATATATGGGAAGGGCCATACAGAATCAGGAAGATAGTTGTAAATGGGATGTATGAGTTAGTAGGTGAGAAAGAAGAAAACCATCCGATGAACTATGGAAAGTGTACTTGAAGAAATATGGTTCGTATGACGGTCATAGCACATCGAAGTCGTGGAACGATGCGAATTAATGTATTGGAAAATATACGCTAACTTAATGAAGTACAGAAGGTGAAAGAAACAAGCAAGTTATCTCAGATATGAGATCATCTAAGAAAATAGTTATCATGTGGACTAATAAGCAAAAAGAGCAGATATCAGCATTGTATTAACCAAGAGTATGAATGCAAATGAAAATTTTATTTCTTTATGATAATGTCATATCAGAAAAAGGCAAAAATAAGACCTTAATAAAAGGTTACAGAAGTAAAAACTCCAATAGGTATCCAATTATGGCGTGCACCCTAGTTTGCATACAACAAGAGGCAATAATAAGACCTAACACACGTCATATTGGGGAAAACCTAGTTAGCATGACTCAGGTGAAAGCTACACCGACCTTGGAGCCTGAGTCATGGAGATTTGGGGTGAAACAAAAGCCCATACAGTAGACCGCCTTAGTTGAAAGACTAAGGTAGAAGCTCTCTACTAAGAAGTGTAAAACTCGATCAAGGCGCCCGAGGTACACGGTTGAGTAAAGAGTGCCTCGGGCATCTAGAGTGTACCTGGCCGCTCTTGACAAGTCTTGACTATGATGCACTCGGTCCGAAGAAATCCCACTTAGGGTGCGGTCTTATAACCATAAGCCATATCGGCGGAGGGATAAGAAGCAGAGAAAACAACTGATTGTTGCATCACTGGATGGGATGAGCCCACCCTAACCAGTAAGGGTAAGCTTCCTCAAGGGGCAATCGGGGGAATATAAGGAGGACACCCTCCATTAGGAGCCGAATGGTGTGTCAAAAGACGTAAATATCCCGAGGTTTTTACTCACGAGAGTATTAAGACTTGTCGTATTTGTGCGATAATAAAACCTGCAGAGGAAATAATACAATAAAACGATAAGGCGAGATCAATGGGTTATTACATGAAAGTGTAACAACCGCCTACGATCTCGTCGCACAAAAACGAAATCAAATCTTGGGCAAAATAATACCTTTACCTAGAAGGCTAAATAAGACCTCATGAGAAAGAAGAAAAGAAACTTATATTGTTTTGCGGGTAAAAGAAATTAAACAAAGGATTCGGTAGCATAAGAAAAAGACAGAGGAATTTCTTGTAATCGAGTGTATGGGTTTAAAAAGCCGACAAGACAAAACAAGGCCGAGGCATTATACAAAGAAATATGAGGATAAACACGAATGAAGGCTCTCTCCATGCGAATGATGACACTATGAATAGATGCGCAAATGGTAAAACAGCACATAGCTGAGGCAGGAGACAAGGACGCATACATAAGATAATATAATGTAAAGATAAACTGAGCCTACATATATGTGTGCTTGGCCTAATCATCTTGAAACGAATAACAGAGGAAAGTATGGGAATGCAAGCATATAGAGGAGTTTTATTCGCATCCATATGATAGACTCACGCACATGATAATGAATACAATACTTTTATAAATATGTACATGTTATTATCATTAGATTAACCCCAACTGTTGGAGAGAACATCATTTCAATTTTGTAAATACGGGTGTAACACAAGGAGAATCTAAACTAAGAAAGCCTCAAATGCTTAAGAGTTTACATTGGAGAGGTTCAATATACAAGAAATTGGTAAAAGATCTACAATGCAAAGATTGAGAAAGGATCTTCTAAAGAACAACTATTTTCCACCCATGTCTTCTTCATTGACCTCGTCGGCATTAGAATCATTGCCTTCCGCATCAGTCTTCTCATACTCATATTCTCCTTCACCATCGGAGATGTCGAGTCCTCTTCGTTAGGAGGAACTTCAACGAATTTATTAGTTGTAAGAGGAATGCTATTATCCGCCTTGAGACTTTCTAACTAGCCGCGTCACGAATGCGAACAACATCATTGCTCGGGTTGGAAACCGTGGTAGTAAGCTTTTCTTGAGCCTCGGCCATTTAGAATCACGAGCGGTAAGCTTCGCCTCCGCACCCTCAATTTTCTCACGAAATTCCTTTTCGTCATCTGCGAAAAAAGGAAAAGAAGGTTAAAGTTGTGTGAGAACTCTCATTAGGAAATAACAAAGGAATAAGAATTATAAACAACCTTATTTTTAGAAATAATATCTCTAACCAATGAAGCGTGATCATATTCAAGTCTAACATTTACAACTAAATCATTTATGGCATTATCTAAGACCCTAGCAGCCCATTCAATTCAGCATCACTCTCTATGAGAAGTCGGGAACGGATCAAATTCCCTCGTTCAACAAGTGCGTCTTTTTCGCTTATAGCTAGATGCCTCTCTATTTGAACTTGAAGGATAGTTTCTTGAAATTCCTTCAAAGCTTTAGCACCTCTAAGAGCAACCTCAATAATATTCTGCATGTCCCCGAGTTTAAAATCAACTTGCTATCGGTTTCAAAAATTGCACTCAAGATAATAAAGTTTATTTTGTGTTTCACTGCTTCTTTCTTTCAAAGGATGTGCACACCACAATACCGTGCGAGGAAGCAGAAATGGACTCTACATATTTGATTGTACGAGAGATCGACAAAGCTTCACCAACGCTCTTGTGTCACCAACAATACCAACTGCATCAACGCCTCAGGCCATCCAATGTTGCGTACTATCTTCTGATTTATAAAGAATTTTTCCCTTCCAGTATCAAATAAGAAGTTTGAATTTTTCCGTTCCTGTCATATAAGCAAAAGTCACAAACTTCCATTTCCTATCAGTTGTTCAACTTTTGATAAGCCTATGAGCTTAGCAGTCTCTGATTTATGGGTTTCCCCAACTGTTTCAAGAAATGGATATCGTTATTATCTGCTCTTACTTGATGTTTTATCCCATTATACTTGGATTTATCCTCTAGATAGGAAGTCAAATGCATTGCTAGTGTTTATACAACTCAACATTTAATAAAAAATCATATTGATCACAAGATAAAAGTTTTTCAATCTGATAATGGAGGAGAATATAAGAAATTCACAGCTTTTCTCAATAGCTCAGGAGTTATACATAGATTTTCATGCCCACATACTTCAGCCCAAAATGGTCTAGCAGAACGGTTCATAAGGCACATTACTGAGTCTGGTCTAGCCTTACTTTTCCATGCTACTATTCCGAAGTCATATTGGTCAGATGCTTTCCATACTGCTTGTTATCTCATTAATAGAATTTCATCTTCAAGGGATGAATCTAAATCACCTTTAGAATTGTTACATAACAAAAAATTCTCTCCTCAAAGTATATGGCTGTATATGTTATCCATGTCTCAGGCCCTATGTATCCAACAAACAGAATCTACATCTCTCGTCGTGTCAAATTTGAAGAGACAGAGTTCCCATTTGCTGCCAAGCAACATGTATGTTCACTTGAATCTCAACAATGTATATCATCCACCAAACTTCTCACTTCATCCATTTTTTCAATTCCTTCACTATTGTTACTCCCTTGTAACTCCAAAGAAGTGTCAATCGAACCTATTTTTCAAGATAAAATACATCACCGAAAGTATTGTGGTCTTCAGTGAAATATTTCCATCGATTCCACTAATAATGCAGTAACACAATAACTGTTACATCTTCCCAAGCTCAACCACCACCACAGCAGCATCCTATATTGGTGACAAAAGCGAGAGATGGCATTAAGAAACCAGTAAAGAAGTTATGTATAACTGCTACAAAATATCCTTAGGGGATACCAGAGTTTATGGCTCCATCTTGTTACACTGAAGCATCAAAAGATCCTGAATGGCAACCTCCTATGGATGATGAGATCAATATATCCGCAATGGAAATTGGATTTTAGTTCCATATGAGAAGTGGATGAACGCCATAGGCTCTAAATGGGTTTTTTGAGTTAAACAAAAACAAGATGGAAAGATTGACAGACAAAAGGCACGGCTAGTAGCAAAAGGTTTCAACCAAAGAGAAGGATTTGATTATGCAGAAACGTTCAGTCCAGTGACAGCGTCACATGGATGGAAAATGTGTCAACTATATGTTCAAAATGATTTCTTACATAGTGTTCTCGTTAAGAAAAGTGTTTATGAAACAACCGCTGCTAATGTAGATTCAAATTTTCCCAATCATGTATGCAAGTTGAATAAATAAATCTACAGACCTAAAACAAGCACCGCGTACATGGTATTCAAGGCTCAAAGACGCATGTAACTAACTTGGTCTTCAAAGGTTCGGTGGCGGATATCTCATTATTTATACGACAATCAACCGATGGTGTCACTTATGTTCTTATTTATGTAGACGATATCATCATAACAGGTTCAAATCAGTCTCTTATTACTAAAATTATTGATGATCTAAACTTGGTTTTTGTTGTCCAAGATTTAGGTGAACTGAATTGCTTCTTGGGAGTAGAAGTTATCAAATAATGAGTTTCGTATTGCTTAGTCAACAACGATATATTTCAAACCTTCAAGCGTACTCAAAATGGAAGGAGAAAACCAAGAACTACTCCCTTTGCCGTGAATGCCAAAATAAGGAAACAAGGTACCACAAGATTTGCAGATCCAACTCTATATCGTAGTGTCTGTGGAGCATCGCAATATCCTCATCTTACGCGTCCATATGTTGCAGTAGCTGTCTATAAAGTCTGCCAATATATGACTCGATCCATATGAAGAGCATTTGGAGTCGGTGAAAAGAATTTTGCGTTACTCCGAAACATACTGATTCACTATGGCTTAGTGTTACATAAATCATCTCGACACACGATTACATGCCCACTCGACTCGACCGGGCCGTAGTTTTGATGATGTAAGATAGACAAGTGGATATGCAATTTGTTTTGAGGAAATCTTGTGTCGTGGAGTGCAAGGAAGCAAAAGACAGTCTCAAATCAAGTATTGATGCGAAATATAGAGGTATATCTATTGCGATTAGCGAGTTAATGTGGCTATAGTCTCTTCTAAAGGAATTGGGCATAATGGTTCAACCTCCATCATTATGGTGCGACAATATGAGAGCTACGTACTTGACTGCAAATCCTGTGTTTCATGGTCATATGAAACATATTGAAATAGATTATCACTTTGTGAGGGAAAGGGTGGTGCTGTGAAATGGTAGTTGAAGTGAGGTTTATATCAACCAAAGATCAGTTGGCTGACATTATTATAAAGGGTTTAGTCACTTCACGATTTAATTATCTCGCAACAAGTTGAGCATTCAAAAAACTCATGCATAACTTGAGAGGGGATGCTAAGGATACAACCGTCAAGCGTAATTGTAGCCTGATCCTTCTATGTTACTGACTGCAAATTCGGTCCCTTCATGCCTCGATCAATGGCTTATTTACCGCTGTTCTCATTCTATGTAAATTTTTATTCTCATTCATGTGAATCAAACCTTAGTTAGGATAATATAATAAGTATATAAAGTAATGGAAAGCCACCAAGTTCGGTGTGGAAACATTCACCGAAATATCGTGTTCTGTTTACCGGAATTCATGTTCTATTATTTTATGGACATTTTCTTTCCGAGTTATAGTTTGCTACTGCTAGTGAGTAGTGACCCATTGAAAGGACAAAAAATCCAAAGAAATAACATATCAGCAAACGATTTTTTTTTATATGTCTCAAGTTCAACACCATTTTGTATCCCCATGCGTATTTTTTCTATTAGCAAACGAAAATACTTCATTGATAAAAAAAAAAGGTTGCCCCGCAACAGATTTATAGACCACCAAAGAGAGTACAAGATATAATTGTTTCGCCCGATTACTCGATGCAAGTGCAATAAGCATTATTATTAATTTATTTTATGTTTATATTTTTGTTATGCTATATGCAAACACCCGAAAATGGATGGAGCTATGGAGGGCAATAAAGAAACTAATCCCATTATACAGTACAATACTCTGGAAAGTTGTGTTTTTCTATGGAAGATTAACCTCGTTTAATTTATAGGCAAAGCTTGACATTAGGTTGCCTTCCACGTATTCCCTAATACCTTTAATGACTAGATTCTTATCATTTGTGGTACACTTGTACTCTTGCATTAAAGTTTATTTAGACAACCACTAAATATTCCTTCGGCACAACCCCTGTTTGCCACATCATCGTCAACGGTGGCTTGGGTTTTATGAAAACCGAACCCCATTCTTACATCTTCGGCTGCGCCAAATCGCGTGTTTACACTATCATGGTTCTGCTCTAATTTGATTGAATTTTTAAAGTTAGATGCACTTCAATAGCCAAATATTTTGATTTTGTTTGGAGGAAATAATGGTGTCGAAGGAGACATGTTCACCAGAGTGTCCTCTGGCACCATTCTTGCCTCCAGACAGAAAAGAATTATTTTAGGCTGTTTGACGAGTTTTCAGCCCTGGCGAGATTGGGGTATACCCAATGAGACAAAATAGGGTCATTTTGAAGTAAAAGAGGTCACCCTTAACCAAATATTTTCAAAATGGCAAAATTGCCCTGTTTAATTAACCCTAAAATTTTGATTAGATTAATTAATTAAGTTTAAATTGATTGAATAGATTAAAACTTATGAATTTTAAGTTATGAAATTTTGTTTTTGATTGAACTTTTGTGGAATGATTTTTGATGATTTTTTTTTTGAGAATATCTCTTGCAAACGAAAATGAAGACACAACCGAAATACTTCTAAAAAGGGGATTGTAAATCATGTTATATGAAATCATACTCAAAATCAAAGAATAAATCAACACTTTACCAGTTCTGAAAGTTTGAAAAATCAAGCAAGGTCGACTAATGAAGATCATGCCGACCAAAAGTGGTCAAGAAGATCTTCATCGTTTCGACCCTCGCCGGCCAAAAAGTGGCCAAGAAGGTCTTCATCGTCGACCTCGCCGTCCAAAAGTGGCCGGCATGATCTTCATCGTCGACCTTGCCGACTTTTGTTTTTTGACATACAGAGATGACATAAAATTTATCGGGTCGTGCAAGGTATTCAAAAAATACCCTTCCGGCTGTTTTTGGCCGGCAAGGTATTCAAAAAATACCCTTCCGGCTGTTTTTGGCCGGCAAGGTATTCAAAAAATACCCTTCCGGCTGTATTTGGCCGGCAAGGTATTCAAAATACCCCGCCGCCGTTGAAAAATTTACAAATCGCCGCCATGGTCATTATGAAAAGCTCGGCAAGATATGCATGCTACGACCTTGCCGGGCCAAAAACACGTAAATCATAATTTTCGATTTCTAACCTAATATAACAATCAAATCACACAACACAATGATGGGTTTGAGTTTAAACATCATTTATAGTCTTCTTTTCACGTTAGAGTCAATAATTTTTTTGAAAAATCAAAGTTGAAGATTTTTATATGGCTTTGGTTGATGGAAGATGAAGATGAAGAAGAAGAGAAGATTAAGAGTTGGTTAGTTTTTTAATTTTAGGGTTAATGAAATTAAGAAATGAGTTTATTTTGAAAATTTAATTAGTTCAAGGGTATTAAAGTAAAATCACACTTTTTAATAATGACACACCATGTCCTCGCCTCATTGGGTATACCCCAATTAGTTTGGGTATACCCCAATCTCGCCAGGTTTTCAGCGCATGTAACTTTATAAAATTAATCATATAAGCTGAACTTCATCAACAAATTTCCGCGGCTGAGTCTTTACAGAAGACAAGGAAAAAAATAGCTGATCCAGTTTTTGGTTTTGCAAGAACTGTGTATGACCTTTCTGGCCACTTAGTACAACCGGAGAGAGAGGTTATGCACGGTCCCTGTTAGGCTACAAACAGGATCATCTAGTCTTGCCTCAAATTCATTACTCAATGTCTCAGTTAATAGACAACCGCCCAGTCCGTCAACTTGTTGCAGAAGTTACGGCCACTACTACTAATTATATCTGCATGCAGTAGCTGATACAACCCGATCCTAGTTTTCTTTGTCATGCGCTAATCAGACTGAAGCTTGATTTATATTGCAAGTTGTTTCTCCTGCAATGAAGTTTGTTTTCCTGTTTATCCAAAAGAAGTTCGGATTGAAGATCCGATCTTTGTTCGGAACTTCTTTTGGCTAAACAGCAAAATGAACTACATCGCAGGAGAAATAACCTGCAATACAAATCAAGTTCAGATACTGCAGATTAGTCATCGAAGTAGTGGCCGTACCCTTTCACTCTGCTCCAACAATTGGAAAATCCAGCGGTTCTGTGATACATTCCCTCCAAAAGAGAAATCTTATGGTGTAAAGAGTGGCAGGAAGGAAACTTAATTTTTGAGAAATGAAAAATGAATGTTATGATCCCTATCGGGCAAATAGATGACGCAAGGCGAGCAATTAGTATCCAATGTGATTTTTGTTTGCTGCGTTATTTCGGTTGCATAACCACATTGAGTTGGATTTGTTGATTAACCGAAGCATGGTTAGAACAAATTGTTGGCTCACCCAATCGCCTTAGAAAGGAACCAACAATTCTTGCTTGAACAAGATTATATTTTCTAGCCACACTCTAGTATCAATGTTATACATGGATGCTCCAGAAGATCTCTTATATGAAGACGCCGGTATTAAAGAGTCGCTAAAATCGTCCAAATTGTTGAAGCAACGTGTTGCTACTGCTGCTGATGATGTATCCGCGTACCCGAATTAGCAGATGATTAACAGTCACTGTCTAGAACTTGGTAACAAACACAAAAAGAATTATGCACAATCAAGAAGAAGATAGTGCGCAAACAAAAATGAAGCAAGATGCCAAGAAGAGTGCAGAGAAGAGTAGCTTGCAAAGGTTTATATATAAGCTTTGCAGAGGTGAATGACATTGATGACAGAATATTGACCATGATGACATATAATGGGCAGAAAATATTCTCCTATAAATGCACGCATTATGTTGAAGCCGCGAAAAAGAAATATTTGGTAAGAATTAATTATTTCTTGCTTACGGGTGTACACCTTGCCAAAAAAAAAACTTAGTAGTACTACTAGTATAGCATCTCCAACAGATAGTAGATTTATTTATTTTTAGTGACATCTAGGATTTTAGATCCCGATTTGCCATAAATCCATCTCCAACAGTAAGGTCCTACAAGTTAGGAGGGACCAATTATTAAATATGAAGGTGTTCATGAAAGTGTTATCTACACCTCCGATTACACCTCCACGTCATTTTTTTAACTAATTTTCTTTTATTTTTGAGGCTTAAAATTCTCACTGTTGGAGATAGTTTTTATGATATGAGGTCCTATATTTACTCTATGTGTAGACCCCATAAACAAAAGGACTAAATAAAAAATCCACATAGGATGTTTTGCACCTTCTCTTGGAGATGCTCTAATGAAGTTTTGAGTCCAAATTTGCTCACACTACTCTAACGAGTATATATTTCACATAGTCTTCTGATTGGTTGACTATTTAATTGATGGCCCCATTACCTTCATGTTTAGAATCACGACCCTCATTACATAACTCCTAATTTAATCAAAGATTGAGATTGAAGTGTGAAATATACACTCATTGAGAAGTATGCACGGATTCGGACTCTGAAGTTTTTATTAGATTTTTTGTCCGGGGTACGTATGACTTGTACCACCAAAGACTACAGAAGAAAGCCCATGGGAAGAATGGATATTTAACCACCTTAGGAACCTCTCGATTTCATCTAGTCTAGCCTCCAAATTTTTTCTTTCTTTCCCAAACTTCCCATAAGATCGCAATTTGGATCATGTTTCATAACATATGGAACTTGAGTTAAGGATTTATTTTAATTTTAGGAACATTTAGAACAATTTGTCGAAAAAGTTAAACTCTTCTTTACACCCATGCTTGAACCCGATCCCCAGCTCTAGTTTCTTGAAATATTTATCATTACCTGAAATTTTTTCATTATTCAAAAGATGTTGTCCCCAGGAACTATTTATTTCAGTTGGAAATGAAAATAAAGTAAGAGGCCTTTTGGTCTTGGTAAGACTGCTAGTGCTACCTAAAATCCTTTCAAAGGTTGAAAACCACTACGTAAGATTAATTGACAATAATTAAATTATCACATTTTACGTATAGGTTTCTATCATTATCATTGAAAACAATCTTTTCATAGCCTCTGCGAAGAATAGGAATGTTCTCAAGGAATTCAACAGTGGGGTGCAAGTTTACAAGACAGCTAGTCTACGGTTAGGAAAAATTAATGTACATCTAAATAGTGAGGTCCTTCCGTTGTTTTGATTTGTAAATTAAATGAAAATTATTTTCCATTAATATTTTGATTGTTGTTAATTTGCGGGTGCATTTAATATAGATATCTTTCGAGTCATGGCTAGAATTTCTTAGAACCAATTAAGAGAGGGTGTGGGTGAGCGATATAGTCTTAAAGAATATTAAATACGAGATTCTATCTATTATTAATTGACACTCTTCATCTTCTTTACACTACGGAAAAAAAAAAAGGTGTGATTCACCTAAATATTGCACATTAATAGGTGATATCAACTTTATCGGGGGATCTCAACAGTTAATGGATAATATGTAGTACTCCATAAGGGAATCACGGCAATTCTTTTTTTTTTTTTTGAAATAACAATCACAATAGTTCGACTACAATAGGTGAAAAGAATCACAATAAGCTTAAGAAAATTATGAAAAATTAGATATTTTTTGTTGATCGGTAAATCCCTATAAAAATTATGCAAATTAGATGCTTTCTGACAATTAAGATTATGAAAAACTAGATGTTTTCTTTCAATTGAGATTATGAAAAACTAGATGTTTACAGTTGACCGGTAAAGAAGAAGGTCCACGTCTCTTAATGGCTTAGGAAATGTACTACAATGACATTGACACTAAATGATTATTTTTTCTATGTGAAAATAACTTACTAGCAGGTTTATGGCACAACACATCACGGTAAATTTCGGGAACAACACTACAAGTGATCTGACTTGGCATGGGCGCAACATGTTAGCTTAGTGTGTTGTGTTGTGTCAGATTACTACGCATATCAGTATGGCACAACACATGTCACTTGTAAGTAACAAAAGCACGTCGAGAACATGTATAAAACACCACACATTACGATGCGGGTACATCACCTGTAATGTATACTTATAAATGACTCCATCAACTTGCAGAACATCTTTAAACTACATAGAGAAGTGCATAATCATAAATTCGGAATTTACGTCGGCTTTTGGTACATCTCGATAAATAAATCCTCAACTACATAGAAGAAAGTATAAGGAGGTGATGGATGACACTACAAGAAAACTAAGATATTGCGACACTCTATTGACACACCTTATAAATACATGCCGCTTTAAGCGGTTTCTCGCGTCACTACCTAATTGGTGAGGCATAACGGTTTATCTTTTCCACAACACGAAACTGGTGATGCATAATAATGCAGAATGGAAGCGTGAATAGAAAAAATAGATAGTAAAAATAGGATAATTGTACATAAAACACTGTTTTTGATTGATAATAATGTGTTCTAATACATAGGAGTTGTCTCTTATTTATACAAAAGATAATAAAATTCATATTCCTAAAATAACTCTAAGACTCAAACTTGGAAAATAAGAAATCCCTAAAATAAATAGTGTTCTAGAATTTTAATAACTTCTAAAAATATGTAATTCTAATAATAAAATACTTCTAAAAAAAATAATCATAAACATAGAATGTCCCATATCGTGCCCTTCATCTTGATAATAATTGTCTCGAATTAAAAATTTACTCGAAGAACATGTGCTACATCAAGCCCGCCATCTTGAAAATAATTCGTCTTCGATATTGCAAACGACCCATCCAACAAATAATTTACTTTGAGTACTTGGATGACCTTACAATCGAGGACTATAAAGTGGATTGTTGAACACTAAAAATGTTGTCGACATTCTACGGTATATCTTTCATAGTAATTTTCTTGGTGTACGTTTGATTGACAAACATCGTTGTGGTTGGTTTTTGATCTTCAACATCAACGCATGAGACACTAATAACTTCATGCGAATCACACGATACCCAAGTGCAAGAGTTTTGTGCTCATGTTGGTGAAACCTCTTAATCAGTATCTGGGTGAATAACTTGTTTTTGTTCATATATGATATGACAATTGGCATGCTTCATCGTTATACACATCACTGTAAATAGGTATGAAAGGTGATTCTATAACTGGGGAAAAAGTTTTTGTGTCGGAGCCCGTGTAACTAGAGCAGTAACCACATAAGGACGTCAAGTCGCGACCAATCTATCTGATCCAAAATAAGCTTCGCTTTTACGAGATGTTGAAGACTTTTTGTTGATAGGGTAAAATGTGGGAAGGAGGAACTAGCCCTAATCACTGAAAGTACTCCCAAGGTGTAAAGAGGTTTATGAGAGGTAATGGTGGATAAATGATGATCCCAATAAGTGTTCCCTCTTTCCCCTTTTATAATGACCATCTTATGGATTAGTGCCTATAAGATTAACATAATACTAAACTACCATTTCTCGTTCCTTATGTTATTACCAAACCCTAAGAGGCTTTCTTCTTGGGCTAAAGCCCAACTAACTTAATATAGTCTTGGATTGACTAGAACTATCCCATCTTAGTGGGTTAGGCCTAGTCCCCTAGTCTCTCAATCCTAAAAAGGGACCCTTAATAGGCTAAGGGGCAACCTATTTTAGGATTGGTTATTCTTATGTATCAATACTTTTCTTTGTGATTCCGCAATTTCACGAAACATTTCATCAAAATTAAACATGATAAACGGATGACACAGCATCACAACTGGTTTTGGCACCAAAAATATCAAGAACGGAACTGACGTGATATGGGATGTATGGGTTGAATTAGCTAGTGTAAAGGGTATAATGGGTAGGCTATTAGTGGGTTCAGGTGATTGTTGGGCTTTGGGGTAGTTGAATAAGAATCTTCATCTGGGACCATGGTTTTTTTGTTTGGGGACCATGGTTTTTTTGGGACTGGTGTGTTCGGTTAGGAAATATTTTTGCGACGTAACCAACTAAGGTTCGATTGAGAAATATTTTTTATTTACGTGAACTTAGAACTATTGTTCGGTTAGGAAATGTTTTTATGACTAAACCGAACTTTTGTTCGGTTGGGAAATGATTTTTGCAACTAACCGAACTTATGTTCGGTTGGTAAATGTTTTTTGCAACTAACCGAACTTACCAGTTCAGTTGGTAATTGTTTTTTGCAACTAACCGATCTTATGTTCGGTTGGGAAATGTTTTTGCAACTAACCGAATTTTTGTTCGGTTGGGAAATGTTTTTTGCAACTAACCGAACTTATGTTTGGTTGGGAAAGGTTTTTTGCAACTAACCGAACTTATAACTAAAAAGAGCATGGTCCCCCAAAAAAGCCATGGTCCCCAAAAAATGATTCTTGAATAAAATAGACAAAAGTTATATAGATCGGAGGTAAAATGGAAGGTGGAAAAGAAAAGAATGGACGAGAACTACGGGCTACGGAAGGTTGAAACGGAAATAAATAGTTATAAAATTTCAATAACTTCTAACAATAAGTAATTCTAATAATAAAATACTTCCAAAAATAAATAAATCCTAAACATAGAATGGCCTACGTCACATAATGTAGTCTTTCACCGTAATACCGAACGCCCTTTTCAGAAATAGACATGTATGACACAAACCTTTTAAGGCTTAGCTGTAGTATACTCTGAGCTTTTTCTTCTTTGAACTCGGGGATTGCTTTATACGGCACGGATAAAAGGTTGAGGCTTGTTCTGCACAACTTATTTAATCCCCTGAACAACAAAAATATGTTGACCATCTTCAATTTGTCCTCGCCAATTATCAGGATCGTAATTCATTACGACCGGAAAAACATTGGTGGTTGACGGTTAACATCTGGTCAAGGTACCAACCCTTAATATTTTAATTATTTGGTACCAAAGCTAGGTGTCGGACATTTGATGGGTATCAAACGTTAAATAACCCATAACGATACTAACAACCACTTCCTGCCCAAAATGTATATTGTGGTTAATAAGTGAACTAACTCCTACAAAGAAAACTTGCCAATAAAAAAAAAGTACATGTCCAGTCTCTTTTCAATACAAAATATTTGGAGACATTAGTGTCCAAACAAGCATTCTCATTTTCCGTGTCTTATGATGTATATCTTTGAGTTGCTCCAACTATTCAGAATATGTAATTTCAAGCAAAAATAAATCAAACAAAAGAAAATATTCAAGTCAAAACATGGAATTTGCATACCCGCTTTATATTGAAGAAGTACGCATACTAATTATACGCATAAGAACTTACTTCCCTATTTTCCCGCTTCCCCATCATTGATATTCGGTGCATCAAGTTCAAATCCTAATACATCTTATTGAATTATTTCATTTTCCTCATCCACATCTTTTTTTCCTGCATGGATAAAAAATTAAAAACAATCGATGGTATATATGAAATATTATTGATCTACCTAGAAATGCACACACTTTCAGTGACATAGATGGGTGATATAAATGCTTATTTCATATATAGCATTTCCTTTTACATCATTTGAGTATAAAGGAAGTCTTACTTTACATCTATCTTTTAATACCCAATTTAGTCTCTTAAATGGAAGAAAGTTTCCTTCACATGGAATTCTGGTTAACATGTACAAATCTAACAGTGTAACTCCTATTTAACAACATATTCGCAATTAGAATTTGTTGAATTTTATAAAGCAAAAAACATAATCTAAAAATTTAATTACTAGAATAAACTAACTTACCGCATTCAAATTTTTGAAAAGGAACGTGCTTGTAGTCTTCCACCATCGTTCGAATATAACTTGTATTATTTGAGTCATGTTGTTTCTAGGTTGTATATGATATAAATGTCGCCAAGAATATCTTCAAACTCTCTCTTGAACAACTGAGAGAAGTGACCAAAACATCGTACAAAACTCGGACCACCCACCTCTTTAAAATACTAAATTAACTCGCTCTGGATGGCCAGATATGTGCATAGGGAGTGCACCATCACCGAATGATTGTTTAACGTTTTGAAACTCATATTCGTTATTCACAACATAACTTAATCCACTGGCCGGGGTACTAGTAGATCCTTTGAGTCTTTTGTTTCCTTTTGTTTTCTCACTCATATGACTGAAGAAGTAAAGATACTGAGAATTTTATTAAACTCATGAAGAAAATAGGAAAGAAGAAAAGAGAGCAAAAGAGAATAGATGAGAAGGGAAGGGAAGGTGTGAAGGGGAATAAGAGACGGTGCAGTATTTATAGGCGTTAGAAAATCGACCGTTAGCGATATTAATTCGAACGTTGGCGTTATTTTTAATATCGAGCAATATTCACGGTAGCGCTGGCAATAAAGACTTTATCGCCGAAGATATCATCTATTTCGTCCGCTAGAAACTCTGTCGCCCAGTGGTTTACCGTAATGGCGCAACCCGTTTTCCATGCCACCTAGTATGTCAAACAGCTTTTTTAGCCATGTGCATAGGTTTTATCAACATCATGTTCAAGAAACAAAGGATTATTTGATGGATGATAGGTGTAGAATACACCGTATTTACTATACAGAGTTTATGCTTTCTTTGCTATTTTTCTTGTAAATTATGTATTTTACGCTTGTTTTGAGTTTGTAGCTACTTTGGAGTCGCACGGAGGAAAAGAAGAAGAAATCACCCAATTTGAGCCAAAAGGGCAAAAAGGTCATTTTACAGGCGATGGATATATGGAGCTCAGTTAATGCTAAGGGGTAACCCTTTTGGGAAGTTTTAAAGACAGACTAATCAAGGTTAAGGGGCACGCCATCCGGCTAGCCCTTATCAGAAGTGATATCCTATTATGAGCACCCAATTGGGGTGGTCACTGTCCTTGGGGTGTAACCATCCTACCCTACTTAAGCTTCACCCTAAATCGAGAGTTCTTTCTCTCATTTCACTCAATCATCATTGAGAAATAAAACCACACACGGACTGTGTCTGAAACTAAGTGCAGTGGCGCTGCTAATAAATCCGAGAGAAATTCAGATCGAGCGAGAAACAGAGGGAAAATGGAGGTGAAGAAGATACGAGAGAAGAACGTAGACGGGCTTACGTTGGAGTTAAGAAAGAGGCATTGGTCTTTGTCGAATCGAGATGACCGAGAGATCGATTAGGGTTACGTGAGGTTCCACTCAAGAACCAGAGGAGGGTTCGATTTGAAAATGATTTTGGGGAGATGATGGGTTTCGATTGAGAAGAAAAGAGGAAGAGAAGCTCGCTATAAAGCAAATAAAGAAAGAGATTCAGAGGAGAAGCAGTCGAGACCCGAGAGAAGAAGTTGCTCGATCGGTGATGAACGAGGCCATTGAAGATGCAGATCGAGAAATTGGTGATGATTTTGGCATGAAGAACAATGGGTCTGGTGGCGTTGTAAATCTGAGCTGATAAAGAGAGATTGATGTTGTTGATGGGGTTTAGCTCGGATTTGAGTTTGGGTTAAGTTCAGATGATGCAGTGGTGAGTTTGTTGGTGGGTCGGTCTCGAAGAGGTGGTGAGTTGATCCAGGGAAGAAAATGAGCTCATTCCGCTGTTAAGGCTCAGTGAGATGGGTTTTTAAGAAAAAGTGCAGCTGAGGTGATGCCGTGAAAATGGAATTGATTGTATTTCTGGTGGAATGTGGTGGCTTGTGCTGGTGAACTGCAGTATTGCAGGGACTCATGAGCTAAGATGAAAGAAGCAAATGGGTCAGGGCTGATGTTGCAGTTGTGGAGCTGTGTCTGGAGCTGAGCTTTGTAGATTAAACTTGAGGGTTGAGAGTTCTTTTGAGCTGAGCATATACGAGTTTTGCAATTGGTCCGCAATGAGTTGTTGCTACAATAGATGAATTGCGGAGTGATGGTGCTGGCTGGCGGAGCAATGCTTGAGCTATTGGGGTTGTTAGATATTGAGCCTGAAAGGAGAAAATGGTGGAAGCTGGAGAAAGATGGAAGGAGTCAGAGGTAACAATGGTTTGCCGAAAGAGATTAATGAAGAACAAAAGATGAGTTGGTTGCCGTTCATCGGTTGTTTGCAAGGTGTTATGGAATGGCATGAAACTAAGCTGCAGGATGTGGCATTGTGGAAGAGCTCAATAGATGAATGTATAGGTTCTTAACAGAGAAGACCCAAGAAAACCGGCCCAAATCGCCTCGAGAAATGCTCAACAAACGCAGTAAACTCGTTGAATTTTTCGCTCTCGAGTCGACCCAAGGACTCGTTGAACCCAACTCGCAAGAATCAGCCGATAAGACCGATTAGCCGAGTAAGAAGCCGACTCAAAGCTGACTGAGACGCCTCCCTTGACCCGCTGACTAACAGTTGACTGACGGTTGACCAGTTTGACCGTTAGTCCTAACGGTGGACTGACGGAATATTCCGTCGCATATTCCCTCGACGGAGGAGAACCTCAGGTGTCCGGCGGCGACTATTCCGGCCGGATTCCGGCCATAATCCCGATTTCCGTCGAGCAAAAAACCAAATTTTCTATGGACTTCTCTCATGGGTGTGAAGACTTGGGCTTGGAATGGATGGAGGTGGACTCAAATTTGGAAAAGAAGATGGAAGAAGAGAAAGACTTGGATTTGGAAGTTGAATTGCTAAAGGAAAAGAATTCAAATCCTTGGAAGAGTTGGAGAATATTGAAGCCTATAAATAGAGAAGTTTTCACATCTTTTAGACATCTCTATACACACAACACTTTTCTTTTCTTATTCTTTGTGTGAACTCTTTAAGATGAGTAGCTAATTTTCTATTGATTGAGGATGAATTCCTAGTTCTTAATATATGTTTTGAGTTTTGTTTCAATTCTATCTTGAAGTTTTTCACATGATTATCGTTTGTTTTTACTAATACGAATGATCTTAAAGACATTCATGATTGATTGATAGATTGTTTGGGTGGCCAACTAAATTGATTTGTCGATTTAATCTAATGCTAGTGAAAGTTAGGGGATAAGTAATCGTTTCTTGACTCTTTTACATAAGTAGCAAACACGAGACCTTGCGGAGGGATTCCGTGGAGCAATTGTGTGTAGAAACAACGCTAGAAAGTGAACCAAGCGAACCGAGTTTAACTACTAGTACTAAACCTAAATTCATAAATCTTAATGCATTCTGTGGAATTACATCTTGTAAGCGAACCTTAGGGTGGTTCTTTTGAATAGAATCGATAACTAAGCGGACTCGTTACTCAGTGAAATTAGGATTTTGGGGCTAGCTAAAGCGGACCCGCTATCCTACGGTTGGTGATAATCATGACTAATAACAAGTAGAAAAGAACATAACTTGATTCATTGTTTTGCAACGAAGAAGGATTCCTTGATCTTGTCTCTTATTGCTTTCAACTTTATCTTTTAATTGCTTTGTTTATTTTCTTTTGCTTTTTACACCCCTTTCGTGACAATTTTTACAACTAGAATCTCTTGCTCCTCGTGGGAACGAACTTGACTTCCATTATATTATTTTTAATTGAGTGGAAATATTGATTAATTTGATTGCACCTACGACACGCATCAAATTTTGGCGCCGTTGCCGGGGAGCAACGGGCGATTTTTAGTTATTTTTTCTTTTTGCTTTATTCTTGCTTTGTTAGATTCTATACTGTATCTAACTTAAGTTTTTGAATCTTATTTCAGGTGCCAGTTTTCCATGTATGGTGGACAAGAGCAAGCATATTACAACAATCAATACGGTTTTCAACCTCAACATTATGGCAACTTCCAACCATCCTTAGGATACAATCAAAACCAATCTTTTGGATATGATCAAATTCCTACAGAACCTTATGGATATTCTCATACGTATCAACACTAGTACAAATCTTCACATTGGCCACACTTAATCACCGTGTCCATAGGCTTTTGTTCATGGATTTTTTTCACTCCAAAAATGTGGCATCAAAAAGCCGTGACAAAGAGGTACCTTTATGGCTACATAAACTTTGAGTGGCTATAAAATATGATTTACCATGGCCATAACTCTATAACCGTGTCTATATGGTACACATTTTTTTTTGTAGTTAAGCATTTTCACTATCACCATGGCCATAGGATCCTTATAGACACACAATTTGATTATATGTGGCTAAAGTTTACCTTAAAGTCACGTGAATTATGTTTTTAGCCGTGGCCTTTGTCATCAATTGGACACGCAAAATTCATTTTATCATGGACAATTCATGAGTTGCACTTACCTTACAGACACACTATTTTTTCTTAACCATGACCATCTCTATCATTTGGACACACGGAAAATAATTCAGCATGGCCAATACATGACTTGTAGTCACGTTTGATCTATAGTGCCATTGCAGACACCTTTGGTTGGGGGAAGTAATTCATATCCCCCAATTATGGGTTCCTCTAATATACCTGCTTAGCTACTCAAGAAAAATATTTTTATTTTATTTTTGCATAATCTATCCAAAAGCTTTATTTAAATATTTCTGATTTCCAAAAATAAAAGAATTAAATGGTTTAAGTAATAAATATTAATATGGAAAGAAAAAAAAAAAAAAAAACAAAAAAATCCATTTATTAATACTAAAAACAGAGTCTCCCTTTATCGGAGATGGTGTTCGTACATTCGCCCCAAAGCCAGGCTATCTCAAAGCAATCTCGTAAAACGTTCTAAATATTTGAATGTATGCACTTCGCATGGCTATGGTTTGGGTGTGCTAGCCTTTACCACCTTAGGGGAACTTAGTGATGATACTTGTTTGTTTTTTCAAGCGTCTAAAATTGTTTACTTAGTCATGACGCCGGTAGTGGTCTTGGTAGTTTTATTTTTCACAGATTAGGTGTTGTTATTCAGAAAGGGGTTGGTGCTCAGCTTGTTGCGCGGCTACCAACTAAAACCTCTTCTGTCAAATCTTAATTCCTTCTTGTAATTAAATTTATTAATATGTAAATTTTAAAAAAAAATTTTTTTTATGGAAATACAATTTTCTTTAAGAATTTAGGAAATTAAGGTTTTACACTTTTAGTTGGCAATCGAGCTACAAGCTGGGCAAAAAATATGAAATGGGCGAAATGGGCGAGACTTGAACTCGTGACACAGTCCTTTTCCATAAACACTAGACCAGAGACTAATTTAAAAAAAAAAAAAAATTCAGACACCAAACCTAACACCCAAACCTAAAACCCCTTCGATTACACGCAGAAAATTTACCTCTGTCGCTCAAGATTTCTCTCTTCTTTCTCGAATCACCATTTCAAATCTTCATTATCGACTATGTAAGAGTCATTCTTAATTTTTGAATTCAACCGCATTTGAATCTTCAATTTGTTGATTAATGTATATTCTATCTGCAGGGACTAATTAAAGAAAGAAAAGTTGAAGAAATTGTTGAAAATCAATTAGATTCAACAAAAATTGGGGAAAAAGGTAATTTTCGCTTAATTTTTGATTTATAACTTTGTTTTCGATTTCAATCAATTTCTATGCAAAATTCTGTTAAATAGTTGCTTATGTTGTATCGCTGTATTAGAAGAGATACACATTAGCAAAAACCATATTTTTTGAGTCATCTGCAGACCAAATGTACAGTTTTAAGTGTGATAGCGATTACCTGAGTGTACATGTGAATGTGAACCATGAACAGGAGCTTTTGTTCAGTTCTTCTCCGGTGTTAGTTGAAACTTTATGAAAAGTCAGTTTATTTCTCTTTGTCATTTCATGATTTTGCAGAGTGATTTTGTTTTGAACATAGACTTAAATTTTTCACTTGTTTATTACGTACTAGTAATACTTATGAACTAAGAAGTCCCAAGACAGCCTTAGCCTTTGTGTGCAAACATTTCTAACTTCTAAGAAGCACGGTCATGTTCACGGAAATGGTAGAATACCAATTTTTCAGAAAAGAAGTAAAAAGTGATCAAAGATTCAAAATGTACACCACAGACTTACGGCACAAACAAGACACAGAAGATTCATTGACCGAAATGAAGTGCGGCTGTGTTAGCTATGCACATAAACAGGTGTACAATTTATCTTTAAAGATAAAGATGTCAATTTTTTCACACTAGTACCAGGTCCTTGTTAATAATTCAGTACATCTCTATATAGCGCATATGCCGTTTGGGAATTGAATAGTGTCTAGTACTGCTAGATCAGTAGCACTGGATTACTTGAAGGCTAAGAACGATTTCTTTTTCGATCTCTTCTTAATCATTCCTTTGCCTCAGGTAATATATTTAATGCGTGCTCTTAGTGACAACAAGAAACATTTAATATAACTGTTTCTCTTTTGGGTTATACATCCAAGAAGATCAGTTGTGTATCTGGAAGCGTCGAACTGAACTGATCCGTTTAGACAACCCTAAAACCTAAATCATTCAACCCAACATAAGCAAATTATCCATGGTCCATAGTAAGGATACTATCTATTTTAGTAACAGACTTTGTAGTGTAGTATTTAGGGGTTCTATTCGGGGCATGACATCTGTAGATCAGGCCATCAGGGTGATACACAATTATGATTACGGAATACGGATATATATAGTTGCTATGTACAGCTTCACTCTGAAAATTCTACTTCACTTAGATTTGGTGTGAGTACACTGGCAGGGGATTTTGCTTACCAATGTAACAGTTCGGCCGGCATTGTATCTAATGTTCATCCGGCATTGGTTAAACCACAGCTTAGAAACTTAGGATCGAATTGTTACCATTCAATTTGAAATCTTCTCTATCGTTTACAAATTTTACAGTAGATAGAACGGGATTCATTACCAATTTTCAATATATTGATTGCAAGAATACCAGCTTTGTTAGGGATTACATTTGATTATTTTTTTTCCTGCATTTCGATAATGTTGTAGCAATATTTCTGAATCATGAATGCAGTTTTCTGTTAGGTGAGTAGAGCCAAACCTGTAGAGGTTAAAAACATCTTAGATGGCATTGTTAAGGATTACTACAACACTCAACTGAATCATGAATCATGAATGCAGTTTCCTGTTAGGTGAGTAGAGGCAAACTGTAGAGGTTAAGAACATCTTAAATGGCATTGTTAAGGATTACCACAACACTCCTAAAACTGAGAGGGAACAAGCTAAAATACTTTAGACAGGGGCATCTTGTAATGAAAAACTTGGCAGAGTGAGGAGAACCCTTGCCAAGAAGAAATAGAAGGCCACTTTCTTTGTTGTTCGTTGCTGGCCTACGTGGTTTAGGCTTGGGTCTAGTTCTTAGGTTGTGTTTTTTTTTTTTTTTTTGTGTTTGGGTTTACTTTTGTCTAAGTGGAAATTGAATTATTGTCCCTCCTTCTGATGGGCCTTCACAAATATCCCTAATAGACTTTACAAATGTCCCTAATGGCATAATTGAAATTTTTTCTAAAAACCTAATTATTATAATTCCTTATTTAGCCTTTCCCATCTCTTCTTTTTCTTCAGAGAACAAAATCTCTTTCTTCTTCGCATCGCTCCGCCACCATCTTCTCCATCGTCTCCCACCACCACCAAAATCCCTATCGACGCCACCACAACTAGCACCACCACATCTATTACGTCCACCACTAGTATCAACAGATCTATCACGTTTTTTTTTTGATTTCAACTGATTTCATACAGATTCAAAAATCGATTTGAGTTTTTGGTTTTCGATTTTTGGTGATTTCGAGTTTGGTTCAGGATTTAATTGAACTATTGTCAACAAATGACTTCTTCTTCTTCTTCTAAAAACAAAATTTGAAATAAGATTCAAATAAATTGAGATCGATTTAAAATCGTAGAAGTAATTAATAATAATGATGGTGGTAGTGTGGCGGCGACGGCGGAGGAGGTATGTATTTGAATCTATTTACGTTTTTGTTTTGAGATCTGAAACTGCAGCTAGTGAAAGAATGGGTATGTGTTTTTGTATAGCTGAATTGCTGCTAATGAATGTCAGAATGGATTAGAGATAAATAGATGTATGTTAGGGTGCAATTGAATGATTCACAATTAGATGAATGTTAGGCGGTGGTGTTTGTTGAAGCCGAAATAAGAGCAAGTAGAGGATGATGTTTGTGGCTACTACAATGAAGGAGTTAAAGTTGTTGTTGTTTATGAAGCTACAGGTGATTATCAATTGTTGTTGTTTATATGTTTTATGGGATCAATCTATCTCTGCATGGATAAACATCCATTGTTGATCCAACTCTCGTGGATAAACATCCACTTGTTGATCCAACTTGAAATGTATAAACATCCATTGTTGATCCAATCAAAATGGATAAAATCTTGTTGGATTTTGGTTTAGGTTGTTTTGGTGTTGGTGGTGGTCTTTGAAATGTGTGATTTGTTAGTGACGGTAATGGTGGAGAGGTACGAATGAGAAATTAGTCATGGAAATAGTAGTATAATGGTGGTTAAGGTTGTTTGTAGTTGTCGAGATTGGTTTTGAAGTCGTTCTTGAGTTTTGTTGGTGTTTATGAAGCTACATGTAATGATCAGGTAATGAAATATGGTGGTTATATGGGTTGAAGCGGCGGTGATATTGGATCAACTATGGTTGTTGATCCATATATTTTGATCAACTATGGTTGTTGATCCATCTATATGGGATCAACTACCGTTGTTGATCCTTTGAACTCATGCTTTGTAGTTTAAATGATGTAAATTTCTTCCAAGGTTGAACTTGTGGTGCAATGGTAGCATGAGTGACTCCATGTCGATGATGCGTGTTCGACTCACGCCAAGTTCACTCCATTTTACATGGATCAACTATCATTATTGATCCAATTTACATGGATCAACTTCCATTGTTGATCCACTTTTAGTGGATCAACAATGGAAGTTTATCCACTAAATTGGATCAACTTCTACCGTTGATTCTTTTTTTGATCAAATCTTGTTGGTTCTATTTTTATTTGGATCAACTACTATTGTTGATCCAAAAATATCTAAACCAATGCATGGCGACAGTGGCTAGCAGCTGACAGTGGCGGCGGCTGACGACGGTGGTAGTGGTGGTGGCGCGGCGATGACGGACTAGTGGTGGAGGACTGTTGGTGGTGTAATGGTGGTGGTGGAGGACTAGTGGTGGTGTAATGGTGGCGGTGAAGGAGTGGTGGTGGAATATTAGTGGTGGTGGCGGTTGGTAGGTGGTGGTTGTTGAACGGTGGTGGTGAAATGGTAGTGGTGGTGGTGCTAGTGGTGGTGGTGAAGTAGTAGAGGAAGAAATTTGTTGTATTTTGAAATAAAGAAAAATACTCCCTCCGTCCCACTATTAGATGACCTAGTTGTTTTTTAATTTTGTCTAATTAATAGTTGATTTTATATAATTTGATATTTATGTTTATACTCGTTACGTAGGTGTTTTAAAATTCTTTCCATTGATATAAAATTTATAAATATCCGTGGTATAGTTTGAGAAATAAATCCTTTTTAAATTGTGCTACTAGGTCAACTAATAGTGGGACGGAGGTAGTATTAGTATAGAGTTGAGGGTAGTAAGGTAATCTAATATTAAATGGATAAGGTTATAAAAAAGTAGGGACATATTTATTATTGTATAAGGACATATTTATTGAGTGTCAAAAGTAGGGACATATAAATAATGTACCCTTTGTCTAATCCCTTATTTGCGCTTTGGCTCCCTGTGCAATCCTTACTTTGAGCATATATCATGATATACTTATAGAATGTTCAGCCTGTCCCAACTTTCTGGCGGGTTTGTCTACTGCTTCTTTTTTTTGTTTGTTTATTCATCTGAGTGTACATTTGATATTTGTTAATATGATATTTGCTAGTTCCCACTGTGTTTTTCAATAGCTTTCCCATGTTTTTTTTCCGTAATAAGTACTGTAAAAGAGCATATGGTTCGACCTGCCTTACTTTCGAACTAGTATTGTTGAATGAGTTTGACCTGCCTTCTTTGGTTGAACTAAGACCATGTTTCTTTGTGGATATTCAAGACTCTTACGATGTTTTTAATTGTTGTAGGTGTGGGAGTAGTTCGTACCATTTATACATGATAATATGTGGTCCAAATGGGTTCTCTATCAAAAATCACTCGCGTAGAAATGATACAAAAAAATAAGTTGCAATTTTCGGGAGTTTCACTTTTGCTTTATTTTAAAAGACATTTATTTCATAATCATCTCAAAGAGGATCCGCTTCCAAGTTTTCGATTACCTCCACAATGGCCGTTGTTACAAATTTCTCATCCGAAGAATGTTAGAATGGTCTACTTTTTCTCAAATTATAGAAGTGGCGGGGCAAAACATTTGACACAACTACCGGGAGACTAGATGGAGGCTTGCACTGTCTTTGGAAGACCTATCGATGTACTCTTCTTGCAATTGGATACATTTTTATAGTTCTACGGTCTTTGCCTATCTTAGTATCTTTCGCTCTGTATACTATGTTAAGAGCTGGTTTATGATTGTGTGTGGAGATTCATAGAAAATGCACTACTGTCTCTTGTTATACAAAATTTGTTACAAACTGTGATCCACTTAATGTTTATTTTAAGTGTTCTTGTTATCGAGCATAAATACAACCGAACTTTTACGTGAATTATGGTCTGGTTGGTGTAATTGTACTTGCTCTTGTTTATAAATAAGTCGATGTATTGTGACAAGTTGAAACAAGTTTCAGTTATTATATTTGTACCAAACCACTCACACCGACGATTATGTCAAACTCGAAGTATTGCTTGAAAAATCGCGTCAACTCCTCTTTCGTATCACACATACCTCCATGTTACAAGTACCTACTCGAGATACCATTCAAATACGCTTGTTACATGAAAAGTGGTGTCACGGTTTTTACGATCATTCAAGTCCTTGACAATTTTTAGCCGACCCTAGTCGAGATTCAACAAAACCCAAACACGGCGGATGGTCGTCTCGAACCCAACCCTTTGGACATTTAAGCAAATCAAAGTGGCTTAATCAGATTCTTTTTCGTCACAAGTTAATAGGCGTGTCTAAAGCCAACCTTTAAACTCGCCACGTACATAATTGCTTAATGTGGCCATATTCTCACCTATGGCTACGGGGCGATGGGTTTAGACTTAAACCCATGAACAAAAGGTGTTTATGGCAACGGTTGAAGGTTTACGGTTAAACCCATGACCAAAATGGTGCACTATGGCTACAGGGTAACACAAAACGTGACTATAGTTAAACATATGACCAATAGCCACGCAAATAATCTGAAACGTGGCTAGGCTATTAACCAAAAAATGTGGCCTATGTGAAGGTTTGTACTAGTGCAACAACCTTATGACGGGTATGTAAGTGGACAATCACAAGGATGGGAGGATAGTTTTGTTTATGATCGAAATTCTCTAGTTTTGCGAGATAAGATGTCTGCTTATGATTGGGGATCTTCAACAAAGTTGCAAGAATCACATCGAGAAATTCAAAGGAATTCGGGAGAAACTATACGAACAAATTAACCAACCTTTGGAGACTTTTGATGATTTAGTGTAGATTACTTGAGCCTTGATCTTAATAATGATCAATCACCTATTCAAAAGGAAGAGCTTGAGGAAGATGCATTTATTGCTTGGAAAAATTTCTTAGGGAAAGATATGAGTCCGCTGGAAGGTGTATGAGCGTTGCAACAATGATAAAGTTATTCCAACTCCGGATCATAATAACGATCCTTCACCTATTCAAAAGGAGGAGTTTGGATATCACTTGCCTATTGTTGTAAACGAAGTAACACCCTCACAAGAAGATCTTACAATCTATACCGATGAAAATCATTTTAGTGAATGGCCCGATTCCGATGATGAGAATGTTGAAGAGATGATACTAGAGGATGAAACCACATTGATTGATTTCGTGGAAGACCCAATTGAACTTGCCAATGCTTATAATGATGCTAAGACTTTGGTTAAGGTAGAAAACGACGAAGAATGGTTGCAAGGTTTAATAGAGGACCACGATATACAAGAGGAAAGTAATTCACTTGAATTTTTTAAGGATGAAGAGGATTCTATAATACAAGAAATTGTGCAAGGTTTGTCTAATCCTTTGCATATTGATTCTTCTCCTTTACCTCTTATTGGTTTGAATGTATGTGCTTCGAAAGTATTTTTGGATGATTTTGTTTCTAAATATCCACCATTGGAAACACTTGATGCTAACACTATGCAGGTTTGCCAAGAAGAATACATGGAAGTTCCCAAATTCTATGTTCTTTATAAACTTACGAGTGTGGACGAGAATAAGTGTGGGGGAAATTTCTATCGAGCGATAACTTCACTATTGTTTTCCATTGCTAATATTTGTATGGAGTTATTGTTTTCAAAACAGGTATTATGGGTGGATCCTCAAATTTTCAGATTGTTAGTATATGGGGAATGAATCATGCAAGAGCTAAGTCGGGCCGTCGACTTTAAAACAAGCGCTTCATGGGAGGCAACCCATAGGTTTTGTATTTCTTATCCTTTTGCTTTTTGTTATTTCTTTTTCTTGTTTCTTATCATGTTAAAATCTCCCACCTTAACTTTACTAGGAGGATTCAATTACATTGAGGACAATGTAAGGTTTAAGTGTGGGGGAGTGGTTAAGCATGTATTTTAAAAAAAAAATTTACAAAAAATTAAAAAAGTTTTAAAAAAAAAAAGTTTTACTTAAAACCTTCAACTTTTAAAGATTTTAGAGTCACTAGCATACTTCTAGGTATGTTTACATAGAGATTTTGACCGACATAAGTGAACTTGGAAATGTTAGGGAACTACATTCGGATTTCTTGTTTGTTTGAGTGTTAAATAATGGATTTAATCATGCCGGTGATGCGAATTTGGTGCGAGGAGAAATGCATTATTAGAGTTCTTTGATCAATCATTAGTGGAGACTACCCGTATTCATATCATGTGAGGCACGACCAGAAATTTTTCCATCTACTAAAGAGCTTCTTTTGAGTGTGTGTCACCGTAAGTAAATTCGGGTAGAATGGTGAGCTACCCAACCTCCCACCAATAGAAGCACTACTCTTTGATCTCTTGAGTGCTAATTTTGTCAATCATAAGGGTGACGTCTATAGATGAAAGCCTCCTTGTTGTAGTTCGATTTGCAGTTAGCATCATTTTCTCTCTCGACAACAACGGATCCATAGAAATACTCTCATCATCAACAAGGAGCGGCATCAAAATCTACAAGGAAAGTTGGAAAAGTTTAAGGTTTACAAGCAACGGAACGAGAAAAAAGAGCAAATTTCATATTCAAGTAAAGCAACATACAAATGAGCGGATTTTTACATATATGTTGAGGACTTACAATACAATGAGGTAATTTTATATTCAAGTATGAAGACTTATTCATAAAAGCGAAGAAAATTAAAAGGTGAGAATTTTTGAAAGTTTATGATTTCAAGACGATACAAGTTGTGAAGAATCAAGTGGTAAAATACTTCTTCCACGGCCATGGTTTATTTTGTATTTAATTTCTCTTGTTTCAAAAAAAAAAAAAAAAAAAAAAAAAAAAAAAAAAAAAAAAAGAAAAAGAAAAAAAAAAAAAAAAAAGAGAAAAACAAGAGAAATATTTGTTTTGTTTTTATTTAATAAGCCGTGGGGAAGGAAAATATAGAAGGAGGTTTTAAGCGACAAGGATTTTTAAGGTAAAAGAGTTACAAATTGTTAAGGATTTATGAAATTCAAGGGTTTATCATCAATAGTTGAAACCGAAGACCATGAAGATCAAGACGAGGAGCGGAAGACGTTTCTATTGGATGCCGTGAGAGTGGTGTTATCATAATTGGCGATCGGATGTGAAGGTGAGTAAGTAATATCATCCTCAATAATAATGATTGATTTCCTTTCTTAGAGATCGTCAGAAAAATGGTTTTTCAAAATATTAAAAGATGTGGGTTTTTAAAAATATTTCGGAAGTTATCCTTCCCACCATTCAACGTGTCGCAGATTTCTCTCTTCATTCCTACCGCACACATGTGAGAACCATAAAAAAGCCGTCTTTTTGAGTGCAATTATCATAAAATCCTTTTTGGTGAGGCGTAAGTCGAGGCGAAATGCTTATTGATCGTTTCTCAAACACGCGTTCTCTCATTATGGTGTGGTTATTTCTCACTCAACATTTAAGAATAAGAATATGTTCTTTAGTATTTCTAACTTCTTATTACTAGCATGCAGAAACTCTATGTCCTCATAGCTCTTTGATGCTTGGGACGCTTGAACGCTTTGAAGTTGTGAGTTTTTAGTTTGATTTGCTCGAGGACTAGCAAAGTCTAAGTGTGGGGGAATTTGATAGGTGTAGAATACACCGTATTTACTATACCGTAGTTTATGCTTTCTTTCTGCTATTTTTCTTGTAAATTATGTATTTTACGCTTGTTTTGAGTTTTGTAGCTACTTTGGAGTCGTGACGAGGAAAAGAAGAAGAAATCACCCAACTTGAGCCAAAAGGGCAAAAAGGTCATTTTACAAAGTGATGGATATATGGAGCTCGATTAATGCTAAGGGGTAACCCTTTGGGAAGTTTTAAAGACGACTAATCAAGGTTAAGGGGCGCCATCCGGCTAGCCCTTATCGTAAGTGACATCCTATTATGAGCACCCAATTGGGGTGGTCACTCATCCTTGGGGTGTAACCATCCTACCCTACTTTACCTTCACCCTAAATCGAGAGTTCTTTCTCTCATTTCAATCAATCATCATTGAGAAATAAAACCACACAAATGGATGTGTCTCAAACTAAGAGCAAGATGGCGCCGCTTAATAAATCCGAGAGAAATTCGATCGAGCGAGAAACAAGAGGGGAAAATGGAGGTGAAGAAGATCTGAGTAGAAGAACAGAGATTGGGCTTACGTTGGAGTTAAGAAAGAGGCATTGGCTCGCCGTCGAATCGAGATGACCGAGAGATCGATTAGGTTCCGTGAGGTTCCATTTGAAGAACCGTAGGAGGGTTCGATTTGAAAATGATTTTGGGGAGATGATGGGTTTCGATTGAGAAGAAAAGAGGAAGAGAAGCTGTTTGAAAGGGGATAAAGAAAGAGATTGAGGAGAAGCAAGCCGAGACCCGAGAGAAGAAGTTGCTCGATCGGTGATGAACGAGGCCATTGAAGATGCAGATCGAGAAATTGGTGATGATTTTGGCATGAAGAACAATGGGTCTGATGGCGTTGTGAATCTGAGCCGATAAAGAGAGATTGATGCTGTTGATGGGGTTTAGCTCGGATTTGAGTTTGGGTTAAGTTGGATGACGCAATGGTGAGTTTGTTGGTGGGTCGGTCTCGAGAGGTGGTGAGTTGATCCAGGAAGAAAATGAGCTCATTTTTTGTTAAGGCTCAGTGAGATGGGTTTTTAAGAAAAAGTGCAAAAGCCGAGGTGATGCCGTGAAAATGGAATTGATTGTATTTCGGTGGAATGTGGTGGCTTGTCTTTGGTGAACTGCAGATAGGGGACTCATGAGCTAAGATGAAAGAAGCAAATGGCTTAGGCCGGTGAACCGCAAGATTGCGGTTGTGGAGCCGTGTCTCGGAGCTGAGCTTTGTAGATTAAACTTGAGGGTTGAGAGTTCTTTTGAGCCGAGCATATCTGTTTTTGCAATTGGTGCTGCAATGAGTTGTTGCTACAATAGATGAATTGCAGTTGATGGTGCTGGCTGGCCTGGCAATGCTTGAGCTATTGGGGTTGTTAGATATTGGAGCTGAAAGGAGAAAATGGTGGAAGCTGGAGAAAGATTGGAAGGAGCTGTAGGTAACAATGGTTTGCTGCAAGAGATTAATGAAGAACAAAAGATGAGTTGGGTTGCTGCTAAGCTGGTTGTTTGCAAGGTGTTATGGAATGGCATGAAACTAAGCTGCAGGATGTGGCATTGTAGGGAAGAGCTCAATAGATGAATGTATAGGTTCTTAACAGGAGAAGACCCAAGAAAACCGGCTCGAAATCGGCCCGAGAAATGCTCAACAAACGTAGTAAACTCTCGTTGAATTTTCTCGCGCTCCGCCGAGTCGACCCAGTGACTCGTTGAACCTAACTCGGCAACTCACCGAGTAAGACCGATTAGCCGAAGTAAGAAGCGACTCAAAAGCCGACCGAGACGCCTCCTTGACCCGCCGACTAACGGTTGACCGACGGTTGACCAGTTTGACCGTTAGTCCTACCCGTGGATCGACGGAATATTCCGTCGCATATTCCCTCGACGGAGGAGAACCTCGGTGGCTTGGCGGGCGACTATTCCGGGATTCCGGCCATAATCCCGATTTTAAAGTCGAGCAAAAAATTCCAAAATTTTCTATGGACTTCTCTCATGGGTGTGAAGACTTGGGCTTGGAATTGGATGGAGAATTGGACTCAAATTTGGAAAGAGAAGATGGAAGAAGAGAAAGACTTGGATTTGGAAGTTGAATTGCTAAAGGAAAAGGATTCTAATCCTTGGAAGAGTTGGAGAATATTGAAGCCTATAAATAGAGAAGTTTTCTACATCTTTTAGACATCTCTATACACACAACACTTTTCTTTTCTTATTCTTTGTGTGAACTCTTTAGCATGAGTAGCTAATTTTCTATTGATTGAGGATGAATTCCTAGTTCTTAATATATGTTTTGAGTTTTGTTTCAATTCTATCTTGAAGTTTTTCACATGATTATCGTTTGTTTTTACTAATAGGAATGATCTTAAAGACATTCATGATTGATTGATAGATTGTTTGGGTGGCCAACTAAATTGATTTGTCGATTTAATCTAATGCTAGTGAAAGTTAGGGGATAAGTAATCGTTTCTTGACTCTTTACATAAGTAGCAAACACGAGACCTTGCGGAGGGATTCCGTGGAGCAATTGTGTGTAGAAACAACGCTAGAAAGTGAACCAAGCGAACCGAGTTTAACTACTAGTACTAAACCTAAATTCATAAATCTTAATGCATTCAGTGGAATTACATCTTGTAAGCGAACCTCGTGGTGGTTCTTTTGAATAGAATCTCGATAACTAAGCGGGACTGTTTTCGGTGAAATTAGGGATTTTGGGGCTAGCTAAGCGGACTGCTATCCTACGGTTGGTGATAATCTCTGTGACTAATAACAAGTAGAAAAGAACATAACTTGATTCATTGTTTTGCAACGAAGAAGGATTCCTTGATCTTGTCTCTCTTATTGCTTTCAACTTTATCTTTTAATTGCTTTGTTTATTTTCTTTTGCTTTTTACACCCCCCTTTCGTGACAATTTTAACAACTAGAATCTCTTGCTCCTCGTGGGAACGAACTTGACTTCCATTATATTATTTTTAATTGAGTGGAAATATTGATTAATTTGATTGCACCTACGACACGCATCAATGGAAATAATTAGAAACCAAATATATAACACACAAAAGCTTGTTAATAACCGGACTCGTACACAATTGCACCATTTTCATTTAACAGCGTGCTCCTCTTTGAAAAATACAAGATGGAATTACCCTCGTTTTTTAAAAATCTTTAAAAGTACCCTCACAGTTAAGTTTTCCTTCCAAGTTAGTCATCACAGTTAAGTTTTCCTTTTCTAAATTTTACCTATTTACCCTTTAGTTGTTGCCATGTTAATCTTCTACGTCACTTTTCATCTACACCAAATTCCGGATTAGTAACAGAAGTTCGAAACGACTTACTGGCCGTTACGAAATTTCCGCTACAAATGGCCTTTACGAAAAATTTGTAACAAGCAATGGGCGTTACAAAATTTTGAAAAAGTCGTAACAGAAGACAACCGTTACGAAATTTTTTTTTAAGTGTGCTAGCCACACGCTTCGTCACACCTGGGTCGTAACATGTGTATTTGCGCGTGTGTTATTCACATGTGTGGCATACTTTTTCCGCCCAATATTGGTTGAAGTAGAGTATATTTCCTCCCCCTACTTGGGTATTATTTTGTCTCCCATCTCGACCATTCCTTTTCTTCTTCTTCATTTATCCTCTACTCCTTCCAAATTCGTTTCTCCTCTCTCCTCCTCTCCCAAACCCTAGAGTGGCGGCAAGTTTTCTTTACCAAATCTGATTTTTCTCGAGAAAATCAATTATCTACGTCAAAAGTATGTAAGGGATGAGAGATTGTTCTAGAAAGATTTTGAAATCATCGTAAAAACTTTGAGCTAGGGTTTGTTAGAGATAAAAGTGTTTTGAATGTTTAATTTGGGGTTCGATTCGGGTTTAGTACCTCTGTTCATCGAAGACATCTACTTAATTTGCGTCGGCTAAAATCACCTTCACCTTCACCTTCTACACACACAGAGCTCCCTCTCCTCCGTAAACCCTAGAAAACAAAAAATCACCTACAATTTCGAATCCGAGAAGGAAGAAAAATTCCAATCAAATATGTCTTCATCAAATAAAAACCATTACAAAGAGAAGATGATGAATCGCAAAACGTAAGAAATCCCTTTTTTTCCCATCTTTTTGTTCCTGGGTTTTATTGATGAAATTGAGAATTAGGTTTTTTTTTTTATGATTGAATTTGTTTGAAATTTGATAGGTAGAGGAGGAGAAGAGAAACCAGAAGAACCTAAATTTCGAAATACCGAGACAGTAGCTAAAGAATGAAGAGAAGATCAACACGATTATGAAGCGTCTTGGGTTCAAGGTTTCATGTCGTTGCTCCTCCGGTGTTGTTGATCTTAGACCCGAAGATGATATGAAGTTATCGATCGAGAATTGAAGCATCTCGGAGGTAATTCATGTTTTTGACTATTGTCAGTTAGATTCTAATCCTATGAAATGCGCCAATGAGATCGTATGAAATTGTAGACTATAGGACGGTGTTGGAGAGGTGGTTAATTGTATTCCCAATTTGTATTGAGTGGTGGTTGTTTATGGTTTGTAGGTGATGTAGAACATACACATGGTGAATGGATTTAATTATCTTTGAGTGATCATAAATTTGATGCAGAACTTTTAATTAGTCGAGATTATTTTAATTGATAACCATTGAGTTAACGGTATTTACTAGCTTTGCTAAATTTTTGTCTTGATAGTTTGGTGTGCTTTTAATAGCTTAGTTCGTTATGGAAAGTGTAGTCTTAAGACCACATCTAGAGTTAGGTTGTTCCATATTCTTCTTTTTGATAAGTTAGAAAATAAATGCTCTATTTTATCTACCTAGATCAAGTCACAGCAAATAGATGAGTAAGGAGTTTGTAGAAGATGTCAATTATAGATAGAGAGAGAATTCATGGGAAGGAAAATATAAAAAAATAGAAAGAAGAAGTGAGTTCTTGTCGGAGAAGAATGGAAAGTGGGAGTTAGTTTAATTTGGGATCTGTAAAGGTAGATGTTGATTTCTTTCTGTTTCTTAACTTCTTTTGTTTTTATTACTTTAATTTCTTTTGTTTCTTATTCTTTTAGTTAGTCATTAGGGTTTGTTTCCATTTGGTACCTACCTGTGCACAATTAGTTGAATTAGATAGTGGAGATGATTTTAATTTGATGATGAAATGTTGCGAAATCAACGAAAAACACTGTACCATTTAGTGACCAGGAAGATGTAATCAATTGATTTAACGCTAATAATTTTGAGATAGATTTGTAAAATGACTTAATTGTGTTTCATCTTTAGTTTAGCTTCTTAATGATATCGACTACTTTAACCACCAAGTGAATCGAGAGCGTAAGGTTTCGTGGTACCGTATAGTGACCGGGAAGATGTAATCAATTGAGTTAACGCTAATAATTTTGAGATAGATTTGTAAAATGACTTAATTTTGTTTCATCTTTAGTGTAGCTTCTTAATGATATCGACACCTTTCCGTAGCAGATTTAAGGTGGGAATTTATGAATTCTTTTCGCAACTACGACTGTTTTATTTTACCAAGCCGCACTTTGATTTTATTAAGTTGAATTTTCGATTGTTCTATCATTACTTATCTCCATTGATTTGAGAGAAGTAGAGATGTTTCGTTGCTCTATGTTGTGTGTTGGGAAAAGTATTCCCGAGTTGTTGCTCTATCTTTGTGTATTGTAAATGTTTGAGTGTATATATATTGGTACTTTCGATATTACGGGAGTGATCCCGATATATAGACATTATGCTATGGGGTTTCCCCACATGTTTGCCGGTATGGAATGGAACCGAGGCCCTGCCTTTGCTGGTAGTATTTATTAATTTTATTATGATAGAGGAGGTCACGATATATACATGTTTGTTATCTACTGTTATTTTTCTTTTATTGAGCATACTCATTGTATTTTAGTGCCAAGTAATACTACTATAGCTGGAGAAAAAGCGGGCGGAGGAGAATATTATATGTGGGTCAAGTGAAGTGACTTAGTAAGTTGCAAGTGAGGAGAACTCTTTTTGGAAGCTATTTTATTTTTGGTGTTTGTACATATTTCTTTTGGGTAGTAGCCACTCCTAATCTATGTGTATATATAGTATGTCACATACCCTGTTTTTTATAAGCTTGATGTTAATAGATAGTTGGAATAGTTTGAGAACGTCACGACTCTCTGTTAGTTGATTAGTTTGTTCACTTTTGATCGACTTTGTATCGTCTTTTTAGGTTAATTAAGTATCTTATAATCAATTAAATACTTCAATAGTAATCCAGAAAATGGGTCACTACATATGCTACTTAACAAGGTGCGTAGTAAGATTAAGAAACCAGAAGCTGGAGAGGAAACGGATGGAAATACTAGGTGAATGAAGGAATGAATTACTTTAATGCTTTTCTGTAATTATTCCGTTTTGTGTATGTTTGGTGATGTTGTGCTTGCTTTTATTGGGTGGGGTGTTTTACTAAGTTTGTTGTTGTTGGTGTCCAGCAAAGTTGCGAAGGAAGAGCATCTTTGTGACTTTTAAATGCGACTGCAAGGTGTGTTTGTCCCGCATATAATGTGATGAACTTTTTATTTGTATTGGTTTTATAGTCACGGTAGCTTAGGTTGAGAAGGAGTTGTTTTTATTTGGTTTCTGACATTGATTTCATGGTTGTGCAGTCAGTGTATCAATGGATTGTCAAGCCACATACTTCCTGGTCGAATGTCATTTATCTTCAACATGGTAATAATCTTTTGCACATGCTTTGTTTAGATTTTTATAGAACTTCGATGCCCGTTATTGAGATTGGATTTTTAAATGATGATAAGGTGGGTTGCAAAGTGTCTTGAACGATTTGTATGGTAGATGTTTTCCTTGTGGTGTTTTGTATATGATGAACTAGAGGCTAACTGTTGCTTTGTATTTTCAGTTTCCCGATAGTGGGTCATAGAGTTACAACATCAATAGAGTGAACCATAACACTAATCTGACGTGTGGGATAAAACTGGGATCGATGGTGACACTGAGAATATCAGGTCGTAAGTCCTTTATGATTACATCATACTTAACTATATACTCTTGTGGGCGTGGATTGACACTTCGACATGTTTACTTTCATTGAGGTTATGTGGTTCTTGGTAACATCTTGTTTATAGTACTGATAGCCTTTGCTTTGCCTCATATAATTCACATATCTTGATTGCGGGGTTTGGTGGGATACCTTCTATCAAGAAAGGGTTTGAATCTCCTTCGCATCGAGGTCCCCTTGGCTTATGAAGTATCTATGAATTGATTGGCATCTCGATTAGTGCTTTTCAATGTTGTAAGTTTTGTAAGTTACAATGTAGGAAGTTTCTATGACTCAAACAAGTTTTTAACTTAGCATTTGATACTTACAAGAATTTTGGTACTTAGAAGAATTTATGTTCTTCTTTAATTGAATGTTATATGAAT
This sequence comes from Papaver armeniacum, assembly GCA_023531295.1. NCBI lineage: Eukaryota > Viridiplantae > Streptophyta > Magnoliopsida > Ranunculales > Papaveraceae > Papaver > Papaver armeniacum. Next base: position 273,422 of record JAJJWW010010024.1, read on the forward strand.
TGACTGAATGTGATGTGACTGAATGTAATGTCTTGTGATGGAATGAAAAGGGAGGCGGGTCATTGGAATTCGGCGTATTTCCGCTCGGGAAGTGAAGTCTTAGGTTATGGACCTAGTAAAATTGATCGTATTGGACCGATTTTGACCAAGTCAATGTTGACTAGCGATAATTTTTGCGTTATAAAAGTTCGTAATGGCTCACAAGTGTTACGACTATCAAGTTACAAAATTTTCGTAACGGCTCTCGCCATTACGACTCGCTATATAAGTGGCTATGGCTCTGTTACAAACGCCGTTACAACCCAAAATTCAACGGCCTATCAAGGCCCAAAAAAATTGTAATACCCATTTTTGAAACAGTAAGAGCCGTTACAACCCTAACGGCTCAGTTTCTATTGTTAATCCTACGATTTGGTGTAGTGTCTTCCTCGAGCACATTTCAGGGTCATTTCACCAAGGGTTCATCATTTCCATGTATTTTAGGATTTTTGGTTGGTGGAGAATCGACTTTCTATAACATATTCCAGTCCATCGATCCTGGTTAAGGATCGTTACACTACGTCGAGGTTCGTCGATTCCGTTTCGTGATCGTTGCACGCTTTGGGATCATCGAATCATTTATCCCGTTGTTTGTAGGTGAAAATGGTTTCAGTGATTTCAGTAATTCATGGGTGTGCAGGTGATAAACAATTTAAACCCTAAACAATGTCTTGCCAAGGGAGTACTTTAGATTCGAGAGATCAATCTGCACAAGTCCGGCCTAAACCAAGAAATGGCCGTTCCGCACTTGCTTTGGTCACAAAGTGGAGGAGAATGGGTTGGTTTTGGGGAGGGAAGCAAGGAAAATGGTGAGACCGAAATAGTTGATTCTGGAAGAGTAGTTGGGTTACTACGACTTTTTATCAGAAAAGTGAGAGAGCTCCCAAGGTGAGCTAGCAAGTAAGTATTTCTGGAGTGTTGTATCTCCCGTATAAACTTGTTGTTCAATGGAAATAGGTAAGACCTATTTATACAAGTCGGAGTAAAAACGCACCTCGGTCTCACTAAGGATTGGGGAAGTAAATGGGAGGAGGTGGTAACTGTGATGTATGCATGGAATTGATGTTCCATAAAGTAGTTAACGCATGAAATCGGTTTCATGAAATCGCCAACGTTATGGAATTGATGTCCCATAAAGTTGTTAACGCACGTGCTTTATGTCCCATGAACGTTTCACATATAACTTCCTGTATTTACTAACCGCCTCACCCTTATGACACTTCCTTATGACGGGCATAGTGTACGCCGAACATTGTAGACCGCCAAACCAATACCCAAAGAGTATCCCCCATTTTGTGTTGATGTCTCGAATGTTTTGGAAAACATGTAGCACGTTGTTGTGGCTTGGCAAGTTAATCTCGGGAAATTGCCAGCCTGGTGACCTTCGAAGGTCGAGATTTTGCATCTTGAGAGGAGGGGAAACCGTTGATCGTTGCACGCCTTCGTTTTGATAGCCGCGTAGTGAGGGCCAACGTGGTGGTGCCACTACACCAAATTCTGGGATTAGAAACAGAACCAGGCCGTTACAAAAACGGGTTGTAACGGCCCTCGCCTGTTGCAAAAGTGGGTGTTACATTTTTTTGTAACGGCTTTGTGGCAGCATTCTAATTATTTTTTTAGACCCTGAATGTGCTTGAGCCGCTACAAATTTGCCACGTGGTAAATCAATTCGGGGCGTTGCGAATTTTTTGCAACAGGGATGTTGTAATGTACCGAGTAATTCACCGAACTTTTTTGCAATGAAATATGCTTGCGGTCAATCCTGACCTGGTCAAAATTGATCTTGACAATTTTGACTGTCATAGTGACGAACAGTTCATTTTCTTTAAATAAATATTTTAATTTCAAAAAACTACCGATACACCTTTCATTTCATCCTCCACAATCAACAATATTTTCTTCAATCAAATTCATCTCACATTCAATCAATTCTTATCACATTCAAATAGCTTAATACAAAAAAGAACTTAAATTCTTCTAAGTATCAAAATTTTTTTTAAGTATGAAATACTAGGGGATACTAAGTATCAGGTTCATAGAAATTCTTATGTTCACAAAGTCATCTAACTTAGAAACACATAGAAACTTACAAAACTTGCATATGCTCTCCAACCTAATGACCGCCTTGTTCTCCAACATTTTCGCTCCAAACTTGCAAATAGCATCAATTCAATTAACCTCCGCAAAACACAAAAAATATCTATTTAGATGCTCAAGTATGCACAACAAAACTAGAGGGGAGAAATTATGAGGTTATCCGCCAGGTAGTAAGAGAGGTGGAGCAGTAACTTACGACATCGCACCAAGCAGTACAACTTACATGAATTCTTTAGTTCCAGGACCTTGCAATGGTACCATGGTTGTTCACCAAATCGTAAACACCAATAGTAAACACCAAATTATCAATTTGACTATTTTAGGTTAAGCCAACAGAAAAAGAACATGATATATATAGTTGCGGTTAGAAGTACTAACTCGACTTGAACATGATATATATGTGTACCTTGATACTAAAACACTCAATTCGTTGTGCATTCAATATATGCCTCGAGTGGTTTAGTCAAGTCAAATTCTGGGACAGTATCCGAACAAACACAACTCATTAGGCACTCAAAACAAACATAAACCTTAGTCCCCTTCGTGCCCCATTTTGTCCATGCCTTAACACTCAATTAACGAGAAAAACAACTTCCTTGTATCGGAATTTTGTTGATTCTTCCCACCAGCCGCAATACCTGCAGTATAAACCGAGTGTCAAAGCCACAAATTTAAACTTAATAGTTTAAGTATAATAACCAAGTGAAGTACTTACAGGGATTGATATTTCCCAGATCTGGTTACTACCGCTAACGACCTTGTGTGAAGTCCCCTGTGCATTTACATATAACATAACAAAAACCACCTACATATATATCAAAAAAATGATGAACGAAAGAAAATATCCATTCATAAGCCGGTTCCGTGTTCACATATATAGAAAAAAGTTACATTGGACCAAAAAAAGTTGCTTCAAGTAAAGCTCTTTTTATGCACAGCTGCATAAGAGTATGCGCATCGGTTAGCATACGTACAAAGTGTGAACCGCCAAAAAAATCAAAAAAAGATCCTAGAGTATGCGCATCATCAAAGATACGTACAAAAGTTTGAATGCGCAAGTATAACAAAAGATCGTATAAGTCAAGGCGGATATTATGCGATGCTCAAAAAGGCTGAGATTGATTAGCTCAAAAAGAAAGGGACTCGTGTCTTTGCTTGAGAGGCACATCTTTGGATGAAGCACATATCCTCCGATTCCGACATCTCTCAAGGTGGGCTGCATACTTGTTAGCTTTCGCAAATGATTGCATCCTGGCATGAGAATATCATCGATACATACCTTGGCAAGATGTATAGGTATAAGATCTCCGTGAAACCGATCTTTAAAGCACCGCGTCTGAGCTCACCAGTTGCAACTACTTCATTCTCGAAGTTCAACAACGAATAAAGCGGTCCACCACGTGCTCTTGATGAAAGCCGGTGATCTGAAATTCCCAGCCCAGTGAACTTGTCATGGTGGTGATACAAATATTCCCAACAGGTGAACTTGTTCAAAGATGTGAACCCTGTTTGAGGTGAAGCGAAACATTGCATGGAGTATGCGAGGCTACAACTCTTGAGGTCTTTGAACGTTTGAGCTAACCGACATCGGAATTGCAGATTTGATTTCTTCCACTACACCACACAACTTCACAAAGCCATCAATCGGAACACACACCTTGCCACCTATTTCTTCCACCATCCCACCAAGACCCCCTCCTTCGCTTTCGGTTCATTTACCTTGTGACGCGTTGGAGCGAGTAAAGATTGATTTGCGTACGAGATATAGGACCAACAGAACGAACCCGTCCTCTAGAATCTGCCCCAAAAGCTTTAGTCATTGCACTAGGTTCTTCTACTGGAAGCCATGCATCCTGTTTTTCTTTGATCTCATCTTGGGCCTTCTTGAGCTTCTCCTGTAGTGTCGAGCATAACAACCAAGTAAATTCTAATATCTTAAATATCTAGTACATTCTCATCCATCCCTTCCCTAACATTCTCATCCACATCTGTGGTAATATTCTCATTCAAACCTGCTGTAACATCATCATTATCTGTACACATTCGGGGCTATAATATTATCCTTATGTGTTAATTGTCTTGCTTGTATCTTGAACTTTCCCCATGATAGCGCCCGTGAATGTGTACACCTCATGCATACCATGTTTGAGCAAATGCAATGAGATCTCACTCAGTCCAACTAAGCCTTTACCATTCATACAACGACGACAAGGGCATGAAAATAAATGACTCCCACCACCATTATTCTGGGTGCAAACTCTATGAATGACTTCACACCTTGTCCGTATTCTAAAGACTTACGAGGACACTTCAACCATTTCTTGATCACTTCGGATGACATATTACCCTTCAAAATTGATATTTAAAAGAATCAAATAAAATCACTTAGTCCTAGTGGTAGGGTTGCAGAAGCCCATGAGGTTAGCAACAGTAACATCCTCTCAAAGAGGAGAGAATGAGCTATAAGTAGCTTTTGTAAATCACCACTAGGATTTATTATCATTATGCTCACCGAGTACATAAAACCGAGACTGTTTATACACAACTTAACATACAAAATAAAATAACTTAGTCCTAGTGGTGCAGGGGTTGCCAAGCCCTGCAAGTTAGCTGCATGTAAACATCCCCTCAAAAGAAGAGAGAATGAGCTACAAGTAGCTTTTACGAATAACCACTAGGACTGTTATCATCATGCTCACAGAGTACATAAAACCTGACTCGTTTATACACAACTTAACATACAAAATAAAATAACTTAGTCCTAGTGGTAGGGTTGCCGAAGCCCATGAGGTTAGCGACATAAACATCCCATCAAAGAAGAGAGAATGAGCTACAAGTAGCTTTTGTAAATCACCACTAGACAGTTATCATCATGCTCACTTAGAATCAGTCAATATAAAAACAAAACTTCATAACTTTAGTTCATTTAAACTTAAAAAAAACTACCTTAAAAATGAAACTAAAGTTCAAATCATGATGAGCATATTTATAGAACATACAACCGGAATTTAGGTTACTACTATGATTCCGTAGCTAGGTGCTTCTTTCTTCGTTTTGTCTCTTGCCAAAAGGATCCTCTCCCGGCTCGCAAAGACCAAGATATAGAACAACATTAGCCAAACTTTTAAAATGCATCAACTTTGAATCATATGTCACAACAACACACACTAATCAACTACGCCGCCATACCCACACACGCTCGTTGTTACACATCTAGCTAGGTCCAAGTTTATCTAGCTCTCATCAAACCTTCCAAGATTATATAAGACTTTATCGTAGCACTCGCCTACTCAACTTAGTATGCTTCTAAGGCAAAAAAACTACACCATGTCCGACAACAGAATGCATCTTTACACAAGACTAGTGGATCAAAAACTAGAACTCGACAAGTGAAGCTAATGATGTCAATCGGCACCAAAACTTATAAATTAGAACTTATTGAAATTAGATTACAAACTAGAAATTAGGTTACAAAGTAAAAAAAAATAGAAAATTTTAAATTAACATAAAACCCTAAAATCGGTTCAATGTTTCAAACTTATACCTTCTAAGTCTTCAAAATTCTTCAATCTTCAAGTCTTCAAAATTCTTCAAACCCTAACAAAGAAATTAGAAAAAAAATAGAATTAGATTTATATGAAGAAGATTAACAAAACATAACTCTGACGATTAACACTTACACAGATCGATGAAAAACTGGGAAGATAAAGATGAATCAAGCCCAAAAAGCAGATCGATTAAAAAAAAAGATGAAACCCTAAAAATTGAAAAACTTTAACGATTAAGACTTACATAGATCGATGGATTGAAAGGTGTTGAAAAGATTAAAGAGTTTTCTATGATGTTTCTTGGCTAAAACAATCTCTGTGATGAAACCCTAGAAAATCGCATGAGAGGAGGAATAATGGACGGTGCGAGAAGAGAAAATGAAAATGAAAGTCAAACACGATTTCGCTAGCTTATCCATAGAATTCACGCATGTGAATGGCACACTCGTGGGAGGAAATATCCTATCGTATAACTAATCGTGGGTGGAAATATAATGCTAGGCGTGTGAGTGGCACACGCACATACACAAGGTGTGACGACACAAGTGTGACAAGCGTGCGAGTGGCACTTTATAAAAAAAATTCGAGAACGGCTTGGCTCGTTACGAATTTTAAAAATTTAGTAATGGCTTAAGCCTTTGTTAAGAATTTTTTTTGTAACGGCCTTTTGTAACGGGAAATTTGTAACGGCTCATAAGCCGTTACTTAATGCCTGTTACGATTCCGTGAATTTGGTGTAGTGTGCGGCTAGGTTGGTATGGCAAAGTTTGGCGTGACCAAACTTAGGTTTTCGGGCCAAAGGTTACCATGTGTCGTCTGGTGACCTTGGATGGCTAGGATTTGCTCCTCGGGATTGAAGGGAAAACGTTGATTGTTGCATCCTTCGTTTTGGTAGCCGCGTAGTGAGGGCCAACGTGGTGGCGCGGCTAGGTTGGCATGCTGTTGGCATGGCAAGGTTTGGCGTGGAAAAACTTAGGTTTTCGGGCCAAAGGTTACCATGTGTCGTCTGCTAACCTTGGATGGCAAGGATTTGCTCCTGGGTTTGAAGCGCAACCGCTGATTGTTGCACGCCTTCGTTTAGGTGGCCGCGTAAGGAAGGCCAACAGGGTGGCGCAGCTAGGGTGTGGGGCCAAGGGTTTGCCATGGGAGTATGGCATGGCTAGGGCCAAGGCAAGGGCGTTTGGGTTGGCATGATGTGACTAACATGGGTAGTCCAAGGAAAAGTGCGTTTGGCATGCGCGACTAGGTTGGATAGGTCTGGTTTGGCTCGAATGTAGGGCCAAGGGTTTTCCATGGGCGTATGGCATGGCTAAGGCCAAGGCAAGGGCATTTGGCTTGGCATGATGTGCCTAACATGGCTAGGTCCAAGGCAAAGTTCGTTTGGCATGGCGCAGCTAGCTTGGCTAGGTTGGGTTTGGCTTGGCATGTAGGGCCAAGGGATTGCCATGGGAGTATGGCGTGGCTAGGGCCAAGGCAAGGGCGTTTGGCTTGGCATGATGTGAGTAGCATGGCTAGGGCCAAGGCAAAGTGCGTTTGGCATGGCGCGGCTAGCTTGGCTAGGTTTGGTTTGGCTTGGCATGTAGGGCCAGGATTTGCCATGGGCGTATGGCATGGCTAGGGCCAAGGCAAGGGCGTTTGGCATGGCATGATGTGACTAGCATGGCTAGGGCCAAGGACAAGTGCGATATGGCGCGACTAGCTTGGCTAGGTTTGGTTTGCCCGGCATGTGGGGCCAAGGTTTCGCCTTGGCGTGGCGTGACTAGCTTGGGCTAGGTGCGGTTTTGGCTTGGCATGTGGGGCCAAGGGTTTGTTATAGGCGCATGGTGTGACTAGATTGGGCTAGGTGCGGTTTTGGCTAGGCATGTGGGGCCAAGGGTTTTCCATAGGCGCACGGGCGTGACTAGCTTGGGGGGGCTAGGTGCGTTTTGGCTTGGCATGTGGGGCCAAGGGTTTGCCATAGGCGCATGGCGTGACTAGCTTGGGCTATGTGCGGTTTTGGCTAGGAATGTGGGGCCAAGGGTTTGCCATAGGCGCATGGCGTGACTTGCTTGGGCCAGGTGCGTGACGAGCTAGGTTTTGGGGCAAAGGTCGTTTGGTAACCTTAGACCGGCCAGGATTTGCTCTTGGGATTGAAGGGAAACCGTTGATTGTTGCACGCTACGTTTTGATAGCAGCGTAGTGAAGGCAGTATGGTGGTGGCGCATGGGGCCATGGCGAGGTGCGTTTGGCATGGCGCAAGAGTGTGGTCGACGTGATTTTCCATTGGCACGGAGGTTAAGCTAGCATGGCTGGCATGCTTTGGCGTGATCGGTGTGGTCGGCATGATTTGCCATTGGCACAGAGGTGCTTGTTAACATGGTTTGCATTCTTTTGGCGGGGTCGGTGTGGTGGCATGATTTGTCATTGGCATGTAGGTGTGTCTAGCATGGTTTGCATGCTTTGGCGCGGTCGGTGTGGCTGGTATGATTTTCCATTGGCATAGAGGTGCGGCTAGCATGGTTGGCATGCTTTGTCACGGTAGGTGTGGCTGGCATGATTTGCCATTCGCACAGAGGTGCGGCTAGCATGGTTGGCATTCTTTGGAGTGGTCGGTGTGGCTGGCATGATCTGGCATTGGCACAGAGGTGCGGCTAGCGTGGTTGGCATGCTTTGGCGCGGTCGGTGTGGCTGGCATGATTTGCCATTGGCACAGAGTTGCGCTGAGCATGTTTGGCATGCTTTGCTGCGTCGATAATGGGCATTATTTGCCATTGTCACACGTGGGGAATTAGGTTTTTTCTTGTCGTAACCCTAATTTGAAAAAAGATACCCCCGATAATTATTTAGGGACACATTAAAGGTTTCAAGAAATATGCCAAGTAAATGCTTGTTACTTTAAATGTTGCGGACATCACCGTCTCCGCTACGGTTTAGTGTTTTACGATTTTAACCCTAAGTTAAAAACCACCATCAACATTAAGTCCTCTCGCTAGCTCGGAACAGGTGCCTTGTTGCGTGGTAAGCATATGATGGTGACAGATAAAGGACGGGAATCGAGGTGTAAATCATTCGAGTAGATGGTCGGGAGAATCTCGACTAACCTTTTTGAGTGGTAAAGAGAGCTTTGGCTTCCCGTGTTGGCGGCCTTGCATAAGTTGTACTGGGGAATGCACCGTGGAGTGGTGAGATAAAAGTTACCGGCTTGGTCCGGTCGTACATCTCCAAGGCAAAGGGGGCGCGGTCTTGGAAGGCGTCGCAAGTAGACTCGGCTTGGCTCGAGGGGGCTGGAAAGAGGTGGCGTGGTCTTGGTGAGGCAAACACGCGTGGATGATAGGCTCGCGACAAAGGGAGCTGGTAGCTTGGCATAGTGTGGCCTTGGCAATACGAGACGCACACCTGACCCGCTAGGGCGTGGTGGGGCCGCGGCAATGACATGGTGGAACGTGCAAGGACGGCTAGGCGTGGTGGGGTCGTGGTGTGGCGTGAGTGGTATTGGACGTGGAAATTGGTCTTTGCGGGACCGGTTTCCTTTTTTTCTTCCTTGGCTCAAAATTGGAAATCCTTTTCTTGTTCGAACTTCCAAGTATCACTATAAAAAGGATGGCCGGCCTCTCCTTTGATTCACGCCTTATTGTTTCTTCTTTTGTTGCTTGGTATGGGGCGAGCGGTTTAGGTATGTCTTCCAAGATTTCTCTCGTGACTTGCTTTTTCTTTTGTTTTCTTGTGTTGGTGAAAAAAAAAACTAGTTGTAGGTGTACCTTTCCATGACCGTAGTAATGTTGACCGCCTCAACTCGTCGTGTAAGGTAAGCACGCGATAGTAATTTGCCATCCCTTTCCCACGAAAACCTAGTTTTTAGGGTTTACTCCTCGTTTTCGTGTGGCCATGGGCATGGTTCCCCCGGTGGGTCACTCCTCCTCGCTTGGACAAGAATTCTATGCCACGGGTACGACATTGAAGCAAACCGGTTTGCGTCTTGGGTGAAGATAATTTTCGTGCGCTTTCCGTAATAATCTCTTCGTATTGTTCAAAATTTCGCCATACCGAAGGATGTTGGTAACTCCAAGCCAAACGTGGCCGATGAATTCTTCACGATAGTCTCCGCCAGAGAAGTCCACTTAAGCATGCGCCCACCGTTTCTTCGATCGGTTCGTGAGAGTGAGGAGGGACCGATGCTGTTCCTCCCGAAATGTAATACGGTTTTGCCTTCGTAGGAAAGAGTATTCCGCTCTCTTATTTATTTCAAAATCCCAGTGAGTCCACCGCGTTCGTTTGATAAATGGGTGCACTTTATGATAAGTCAAGAGTGCGTAAGAGCTAATTTGACCAAGAAGCAAATCATTGATGCCGTCGCACCTCGCATCACTTCAAATTAGGAAAGACATCCCGAGCTTGGTTTCTTTCATCTCCGTGTGGTGTCCAAATACCATACGGCCATATGTAGGTGGGGGAGAATCGACATATCCTTAGAAAGTGTGGCTATCCCGCTGAATATTCCATGACAGAAACCTTAAAACCAAGTCAGTTCGATGATGAGGAAAATGCGTACGCCCCGGTTGCGAAGTCGAAAGGGTTTGTCCGAAAGGAGAATGAGACGAAGTGTTTCTATGCCGCGGGTGTCCCAATGGCTTCTCACGAGCCGGCAATCCATCGAAGAATAGTACACCCATGTGTCGTGGGCATTCTTGGCCTTCTCGGTTATCCGGGATATTTTCGATGATGGCTCGGTAAGTAGGAGATAAGGCTTGAACTCATCAATTTTGCTATAAGATTGGCGAAAGGAGTCGTTCTCTCCCATTGGGCGGCTTGTTTCGCTCTCTCGTACACACACTTGATCATTTGGCTATGGACATGCGTGCTTCAAACTAAGCATGAAAGTGGATTCAGAGTACAGTTAATGTTGCTTTCCCAAGCGGGCTTGGGACATTTTGAAAGATATGCTCATAAACCGTTGGTTTCACTTCCGCTCTTGGGGTAGTTCCGAGAATACTTAGTCGGTCGAACAGGCGCCTCAAGAGCCGGCTCAAACATGGCCGATTTCCTTGATAACTCGTGCGCCGCTTAATTTTCGTCCATGGGCCCCAGTGGTGTACATCCATAGCCCAGGTTAATACTTTTGCTTCTCGCTCCAAACATGTCCTTTCGTTTCGACTGAGGGAATCTTAAGGCCAGAGATTGTATTCATGCGGTTGCACGTCCGCCATATACCGTCTTTTTTTTTCGAGGATCGTGTCAGCTGTCTTATAATATTATTTGAGCAAAGCCGGGCATATGGGTTTCACCAAGGGTCCTTCGCCTGTCACCGGCAGCTTCGTAGGGTCTATTATCTGACGTTCTTGATGCTAGTGTTCTTGCGCCCGCGTAAGTCTCCTTTCTTGATTTCGCAACGAAACTGGCCGATCACTCCAAGTATATGCATTCGGCAGAATTCCTCATCCAGGAATTTGTGAAAGCCAGATGGAGAACACTGTGGTAGGGCTCTTCCAGATTTTAGCAAAACATCCGTTTTTGAGGGTTCTAACCAAGAGAATCGTACGTGGACAAATTCCCTAAAGTCAAGGTCTAATCGCTCAGATTCCATTCCACAGCTCTACCGGCTTTTAGTTCATCTAACATGAGGTGTGATTTCTTCTTCGACTTCACTGATTACGTATATCCTTGTTTATTTTTTTTGAGAACGTGTCCTTGTATTCCCGTCCTGTGGTTTCAACAAAGACGAACGCCTTGCCAAACTTGCAAGTCGAAACATCGTTTTTTCAAAACAGGGTGGGTGCCGAGCTCATCCATGGTGATGGGGATTTCTAAAAGGATGAAAGTCCAGAGTCCAGCCATGGCGAGAGTAGTTCTTCCGATAACAAAGGTTTGACCCGTCTAGCCGGGCCCGAACCGGGATCGTGAGTCCCTCTATGTTTTTCTTCTTTCCCTTTTTTTTCTTCTTTTTTGCAAGAAACCGAATTTTGATTTTTAGGAGGAAACTGCTCTCTGGGATGATCTTGAAATGGAAGACCACCGACTAAAGATGAAGCCGTATTTCCCATCGCGAAACTCGTGCCAAAGTAGCGACATGGACATGGAGATTCATCGTCCCGAGGGCGCTGCTGTGACTCAGGTGGAGGAGAGCACTTCGGGGGCATTTCCACGACTAAGAAGATCAATATTCGACATTTCCACGACTTGGGAAAGCTATGGTCACATTGCCACGACTAAGAAGATCTATTCGACATGCGTTGTCAAGCGTGGAGGAAGCCTTGTCTTCGAACGATGAGATGTGCAACGTGACCGGGTCATACAATTTCTAGGATGTAACTTCGAGTCGGGAAGTTCCATCGCGACATGTGTGTGGGATTCAAATTCAACGCCTTGGTTGGTTGAAGGTATCTTCGATGTTGAAAGGTCGTTGGCCGGGAAAGTGGGATTGAAGGTCCTTCCGCGAGACATGATGAAGAAGGTGAAGCAAAATTCAAGAAGTTGTGCAGATGCTGAAACTAAGAGGGCGTCTCTCAAAGCACGAGGGAGGCCTTTGCCAAAAGGATCAAGTCAGCTTCGTTGGAAAACTTACCTTGAATATATATCCTGCTCTTCCGGACCTCTTATCTTTAGGGGTTTTTTGAAAGGAAAATGAGACGCCCGGTTTGGTTTTTTGATTTTCTGAGTTTTCTGGTTATTAGATAAATGCTACCTCGACTGGTTTGGATTGTATATATTTTTTTGAATGAAATGTTTAGAATTGAATTGTCTTTGTCTATGAATGAAAGTGACGCAAACATCCCAGGAAAACCATGGAACCGTGTGTTTGTAGATGACATGGGATGAAACATGGCTATAGGTTTTATTATAACTTGAAAAAGCAAACCATGTATTTTTGTCTAGATATAAGACTTACTCGGTTTCTCAGGTCTTCTGATGAGAATAAACTTTCCAGGTGTAGGACCAAGTTTTTTTTTCCGAGAAACATGGTCATGGGAGTCCCCAATCTTCCGGTCAAAACGTTCGAGTTGCCTGAGCACCACAAATTAATCACGGGCGGATCATTTTGACCTAGCTCGAGAAGTCCCGGCCATCCCTTGTCGTGTCATGACAGATAATCCGTGACGGCGAGTAACTGAATGAGAGATCGCCTTCCTCACCATCTTGACGTCCGGGGTCGAGGAACGAGATCGCCGGGGTTGAAAATTGACATTGTCACCGGGAAGATCGAACCTCCCATTGTGGTCGCCAATTGTTTGTAGGTGAAAATAGTTTCAACGATTTGTTAATTAAGATTGGGCAGTGAGAAACAATTTAAACCCTAAACAATGTACCTAAGGAGTATTTTAGATCCAGAGATCAACTGCACAAGTCCGGCCTAAACCAAGAAATGGCCGTTCCGGACTTGCTTGGGTCACAAAGTGGAGGAGAATGGGTTGGTTTTGGGAGGAAGCAAGACAAATGGTGAGACGAGGAATAGTTGATTCTCGAAGAGTATTTGGGTTACTACGATTGTCTATCGTAAAGTGAAATAGCCTCCAATGTGAGCTAGAAAGTAGAAAGTATTTAAAGGTGTTGTATCTCCGTATGAACTTGTTGTTCAATGGAAATAGGTAAAGTCCTATTAATACAAGTCGGAGTAAAAACATGCCCTGGTCTCATTAAGGAGTTGGGAAGTAAATGGGAGGAGGTGGTAACCGTATCATGGAATTGATGTTCATAAAGTGGTTAACGCATGAAACCGTTTTCATGAAACTAACGTTATGGAATTGATGTCCCATAAAGTTGATAACGCATGTGTTTTTATGTCCCATGAACGTTTCACCCATAACTTCCCGTATTTGCCTAACCGCCTCACCCTTATGACACTTCCTTATGACGGAAGGAAGGTGGTACGCCGCATAGACCGCCAAACCAATACCCAAAGAGGATCCCCGTTTGTGTTGATGTCTCGAATGTTTTGGAAAACATGTAGCACGTTGTTTAGCTTGGCAAGTTAGGCTCGAAACTTGCCAGCCACTGGTGACCTTCGACGGTCTAGATTTTACATCTTGAGAGGACGGGGAAACCGTTGATCGTTGCGCCTCTCCGTTTGGTAGCCGCGTAGTGAAGGACAACGTGGTGGGCGCGGCTAGGTTGGCATGCTGTTGGCATGGCAAGGTTTGTGGCCAAACTTAGGTTTCGGGCCAAAGGTTACCATGTGTCATCCCGGGTGACCTTGGATGGATAGGATTTTGCTCATGGGGATTGAAGGGAAACCGTTGATTGTTGCACGTTTTGGTAAGCGAGTGATGGAAATGTGGTGGCGCGGCTAGGTTGGCATGCCGTTGGCATGGCAAGGTTTGGCGTGGCCAAAGGTTACCCATGTCGTCCGGTAACCTTTGGATGGCTAAGATTTGCTCCCAGGTTTGAAGGGCAACCGTTGATTGTTGCACGCCTTGCTTTGGTGGTCACAGAAGGAAGGCCAACAGGGTGGCGCGGCTAGGGTGTGGTTAGGCTTGGCATGTTGGGCCAAGGGTTTGCCATGGGAATATGGCATGGCTAGGGCTAAGGCAAAGGCGTTTGGCTTGGCATGATGTGACTAACATGGCTAGGGCCAAGGCAAAGTGCATTTGGCATGGCGCGACTAGCTTGGCTAGGTTTGGTTTGGATTGGCATGTAGGGCCAAGGGTTTTCCATGGGCGCATGGCGTGGCTAGGCCAAGGCAAGGGCGTTTGGCTTGGCATGATGTGACTAACATGGATAGGGCCAAGGCAAATTACGTTGGGCATGGCGCGGCTAGCTTGGATAGGTTTGGTTTGGCTTGGCATGTAGGGCCAAGGGTTTGCCATGGGTGTATGGCGTGGCTAGGGACAAGGCAAGGGCTTTGGCTTGGCATGATGTGACTAACATGGCTAGGGCTAAGGCAATGTTCGTTTGGCATGGCGTGTCTAGATTTTTTTAGGTTTGGTTTGGCTTGGCACGCATGTAGGGCCAAGGGTTTGCCATAATGGGCGAATGGAGTGGCTAGGCCAAGGCAAGGAGTTTGGTTTGGCATGATGTGACTAGCATGGCTAGGGCCAAGGCAAATCACGTTTGGCATGGCGCGGCTAGCTTGGCTAGGTTTTGTTTGGCTTGGCATGTAGGGCCAAGGATTTTCCTTGGGCGTATGGCGTGGCTAGGGCCAAGGCAAGGGCGTTTGTCTTGGCATGATGTGACTAGCATGGCTAGGGCCAAGGCAAAGAGCGTTATGGCGCGGCTATCTTGGCTAGGTTTGGTTTGGCCTGGCATGTGGGGCCATGGGTTCGCCTTGGGCGTGGCGTGACTAGCTTGGGCTAGGTGCGGTTTTGGCTTGGCATCTGGGGACAAGGGTTTTCCTTAGGCGCATGGCGTGACTAGCTTGGGCTAGGTGCGGTTTTTCTTAGCATGTGAGGACAAGGGTTTGCCATAGGCGCATGGCGTGACTAGCTTGGGCTAGGTCGAGTTTTGTCTTGGCATGTGGGGCCAAGGGTTTGCCATAGGCGCATGACGAACTAGCTTGGGCTAGGTGCGGTTTTTGGATTGCACATGTGGGGCCAAGGGTTTTCCATAGGCGCATGGCGTGACTAGCTTGGCTAGGTGCGTGACCAAGCTAGTGTTGTGGGGAAAAGGTCGTTTTGCAACCTTAGACGGCCGTGATTTTCCCTCAGGATTGAAGGGCAACCGTTGGATTGTTGCACGCCTTTGTTTTGATAGCCTCGTAGTGAAGGCCGCATGGTGGCGCAGCATGGGGCCATGGCGAGGTGCGTTTGGCATGGCGCAAAGGGTGTGGTCGGGCATGATTTGCGTTATTGGCACGGAGGTGCTGGCTAGCAGGGTGGGCATACTTTGCGCTGGGTGGGGTGTGGTCAGCATGATTTGCCATTGGCACAGAGGTGCGGCTAGCATGGTTGGCATGCTTTGCGCTAATCGGTGTGGCTGGCATGATTTGTCATTGGCACAGAGGTGCGGCTAGCATGTTTGGCATGCTTGCGCGGTCGGTGTGGCTTGCATGATTTGCCATTGTACACAGAGGTGCGGCTAGCATGGTTGGCATGCTTTAGCGCGGTTCGGTGTCTGGCATGATTTGCCATTGGCACATAGGTTCGGCTAGCATGGTTAGCATGCTTTTGCTATCGGTGTGGTCGGGCATGATTTGCCATTACACACGTGGGAATTAGGGTTTGGCTTGTAATAACCTAATTTGAAAAATATACCCCGGTAATTATTTAGGGACACTTTAAAGGTTTCAGTAAATGTGCCTAGTAAATGCTTGTTACTTTAAATGTTGTGACATCACTGTCTGCTAGGGTTTAGTGTTTTACGATTTTAACCCTAAGCTCAAAACCACCATGAACACCTGCCTACCAAGGAGATGTCTTTCAGGGATAAATAATACTTTTACTAGATAATATAACTGCCATCTAGCTCTTAACCGGATGCAAACTGTTATTTGAAAAAAACTGTTAAGGAAAGGTTAATTTTGAAAAGTTTTAAAAAACGAGGGTACTTTCATCTAGTATATTTTGAAACGAGAGTACTTTATCAAAATACTTTAATTATTTTAGGTTTTTTCTGGTTGTTCAAGGCATTAAAAACTGTTGCAGGAACTTTTTACATTTCACTTGCATTTGCATTCATAATCGTGACTTTGTGACTGTCAACGGCACTTTGTGCATGATCATGTACTAAATCGCGCATTTTGAACTCATTAACATCACCTAGCTTGTCATAATTCACATCTTGAGAAAAAGAACTTGACAACAAACTATAGAAGTAATGCTTACCAATATCTCGAGGCGAGTTCTGATTTCTGCCTACATGCAGTAAAAGATATATATACAGAATGAGAGAAAAAAAAAAAAAAAAAAAAAAAAACTAGAAAATATAGAAAAGGTAAGCTAAATAGCTGTTGGCAAAAACAACTACAAATGCTTTCATTGAGAGCATTGAGAGTTGAACTCCAGACCTCCCGCTTGCTCTAACCAATTGAGCCATGAAAGCTGTTGTTCAAACGAGATGTGCCGCAATTTGAAGAGGGCTTTTTGAACACAAAATTGGTTAAAAAGACCAAAATCAATAATTTTTGGGTGAAAAGACATTTAGATTTTGATACTGTTTAAATGGACAAAAATATAAAATAGTCAGGATGTAAGGTTTCATCCGACCCATTTTCAAATTCTTTTTCTTATTTTTAATTTACATCAGATGCATCCAGTTTCATCCTCGCTATTTTTTAAGTTTGCCGGGATAAATCAGTTTTTCATCCCATCGTGTTTTTTGTGTCCATTTCACCCATAATAAGTTTTACTCGTCCATGTTTTAAATTTTTTTGGACAAATGACCCATTTTCCGCTTTTTGAATATGTTTGTTTCCCCAAAATGAATAAAAAAAAAAAAATATGGTGTAGTCACGCACACTTATGGTATGCTTGTAACTTGAAAAGCACATACACGAATGCTGATATTGGTCCGGGTGCATCGACATGCACGATACATCTTAAGCATGGAGACGCTGTTAAAATGTACTCTTATATCTTAGTATAATATTGCCACCATTAGCCACCATGAAGACATAACTGTGCTTCCATTAATGCAAAACATGGTGATGGGGTCTCACCCCTTCATCAGTTGGATGTATATATATCATCTGGAGCAACCAATCGTAGCCGAAGCCAATTAGCTTTTGTATCCAAGATGGGCTATAACCAAGCGACTATTGAAAGGGATTAATGCATGTCCTATAGTTAACATTCGCGTAGTGACCCCCCAGTCGAGTGCACACCAGATGTGTTTGTTTACTATAATTTTTTTTTTTTTTGTTCTTCTTGCGTATTTACCTAATTAAATTGTTCCCTCCATCATGAAGGTCACCATTTCCGTCGCTGGCGTCACACATAAAGTGATTTATCATAACCATCAACCACCACCATAAGCTCCATGCTCCCCTGGCCTGTGATCAGATGATTCAGATAATATCGATAAAACTTCTCATCAACCACATTAAAACCCGTTTTAATGAGATGTAGGTATGGCTTTATCGGTCACTTCATCCAAAATGTCATCAACATCATAGGTAATTCCATGGATTAGAAATATTCAGTAGTTCTCATTTTGGTAGATCCAATACGCCGGCTGGATATGTCGCTAATTCTATGTTTTTAGCATGGCAGAAAATTACACATCAAATTCGTAGCCAAGAATTAAGTGTCACTGATACTTCTAATTTGTTAAGAATTTAGTTGGGTTAGATTATGTGCTGTTAAAATCAAAGTATGTGGTTTCTTTCTTCCAAGGACAGCATGAATTAGTAAGAACCTAATGGTTTTGGTATACGGCATCCGAAAACAAGAAACAAAAATCCGTCGTAATAAAGAATTACGGAAAATGGGTCATTTGTCCAAATATTTTTAAAACCTGGTTCAAATGGACGAGTAAAAATTAGTATGGGTGAAATTGACAAAAAAATAGCAAGGATGAAATTGGATTCATCCTGACTTAAGCTTAAAAAAATAGCAAGGATGAAACTGGATGCATCCTGATGTGAATTGAAAAAAGAAAAAGTATTTGAAAATGGGTAGGATGAAACTGTTTACATCCTAGCTATTTTTGTATTTTTTTCCATTTAAACAGGAGGCAGGATCCATGGACACTCTTAAATGGACAAAGTCGGACAAGATTTTCACCATTTTCTCCGCAAAATCCAAACGATAATGGATTTAAGTCTAATATTTTGATGGTATATTCTTCTTATCAAACTCTACATTCCTACAAAAAATGAGCACAATTCGAGATGCATAAAACCACCATCTACCCCTTTGAATATCAGCCGTTCAAAATTAACGGTTGAAATTAAGATCGGTAGATGGTCAGGTTTGCTATCTCGAATTGCATTAATTTTTAGTAGGAATATAAAGTCTTATAATAGGAACATATCTTTAAAATATTAGACTTAAATTCATTGTCGTTTGAGTTTGACGGAGAAAATGACGCAAATTTTGTCCGACCTTGTCCATCTAAGAGTGTCCATGGATCCTCCCTCTTTAAACAGTATCAAAATCTAGATATCTTTTTCACCGAGGATTTATTGATTTTGGTCTTTTTAACCAATTTTGTAAAAGAATTACATATCCTATTTGACCTCCGATCTAAGCAAGGTTGTTATCTTGTAACCCAAGTGGTAAGAGATGGTTGTGGTCTGACAATAACTAGAGACATTTGAATTTTGAATCGTGTCGTGTGCGGTAACTAGTAACTTGCTATGTATTAGTACTTTTTAGCATACTTGCAAGCCAAGTTTCTATTATTTTATTTTACTTTGCAAGCAAATCCACTAGAAAGTTCCATCAGCAAAAGTAGTTGTAGTACCATAGGTGGATCAATTTTAACCGTTGGATTCGCGATGTGTGATTAGAGGGTAGCGATTAGAGGGTAGCTTCCCAGATAGCTGACAAAGGGACACCCTTGGGTTATAGTGGATGTGCAGTAATACAGTACCTCACATGAAGACAACAAACGGCTATATGTTTTACAATTCTGCCGTGTTAAATTAAACTAGAAATGTCCGTAGGTCCTTGAACAAGTCTATAAAATTCAGAGAAGGACCTGAGGGTACATGTGGTTGTTGAAATCTTTTATATACTAGTAGTCTAGTAGTGATTTCCTCTTCAGTTGTTTCTGAATAACCAGAGAAAGAAAGAGAGAGAAGGAGAAACACCCACAGAGAATCATGGTATGATTTTTAATCATCTGAGTTTACCTCTATGTTTTTGTCTGGTTTTCTTCATAACCCATTTATCTTGAAAACCGATTTTTGTTTCTCTATTAAGATCTCTGTTGTCTTTCTAAGTTCTGTAACTAAAATTTCTGAATCTGAGCTTATTACTGCTATCTTTGTAGAGACTATTATGTATTTCTTTGGTTTTTATCTGTTTTTTCAAAACCCATTTATCATGAAACCCCCCCATTTTGCTATTTTCTATGTTATTGTGAGTTCTGTAACTATGGGATCTTAGCTTACTGATATGTTTCTTCTTCTATGTTCTTCTTTCCATCTTGAAAACCCCTTTGTTGTTGGAAGTTCTGTAACTATTGCATCTGATGATGAGCTTGCTACACTGTTAGTTCTTCTATGTTTCTTTTTGGGTTGTATCTTATCTTTTCTAAACCTTTTATCTAGAAAATCATTTTCATTTTTTTTATCAAGATCTCTGTTGTTGTGAGTGTACTTCTATGTTTATTCTTCATTGTTCTCTTTGCTTTTTATCTAGTTTCTTCAAAACCTTTTCATCTTAAGAAACCCATTTTTTTTTTTTTCATTATGATTCTGTTTTTTGTAAGGTCTGTAACTACTATATCTTAGTCTACTATACTGTGTTTACTTTGATTTTTATCTTAATTTTCTAAGCCCTTTTTTTCTTAAAACCCATTTTCAATTTCCTAAACCCACTTTGTTTTCCGGTTCTGTAAATATATTTCAGTATGTTTTTGTTATTTCATCTAATAATTTTGTGAACATCTTTATTACAGACGAACTGCTTAGCATGCACCAAGTCTGGGAAAGCTTGTCCTGAGAATTGTTTAATGGCCAAACATATTAACTCTGTTGAAATAATGGAAACTGTTGAAGGACATTTTGGTAGTTTAGCCAATTTCATCAGATTGGTTGAAGCTGGGGCGTCTAATCGTGAAAATGCAGCAAAGACCTTGTTGCTTGAAGCGACATGCCGAAAGAGGGCTCCTGTGTTAGGTGTAATAGGTGCAGTTCGAACTGCTGTTGCGCATCTTAGAACTGCATATGGCTTCCAGACAACCAGCAACTTCACCTCGTCTTGGCGAAGGGAGTACTAGTAATACTGATACTGGGCATGCTGAATTACTTGCTACCGTGGCTGCTGTTGAAGGAGTATCCGTCGAAGAGATGTCACGGTTCGATCTTTTGCCTAATGAAGAGGAAATTTGGAATATTATCTACGAAGACAATCCCAGCCTCCGCATTCCCAACCAGGAGAATCTTAACCAGCAGTAAAATTCTACTAGTTTATTTCACCATCTCCACTTTGTTCCACATATCTATGCTTTTGTTTTGAGTAGACCCGTAGAGTAGTAGTAGCTACATTCAAAACTTTTGTCTGAGGCTCTGAGCTTAAAAGATTATGGGTCTACCTTTTATTTACTGTTGTGTGTTTTTACAGTTTGCAGTTAAATTTGACAATCAGTGTTTGCTTGTCAAAACTTAATAGTATTTGATATCTCTATATTTTTGTTCGTTACATTTTAGCATCAATGTCTCAGCCATTTTTGAGTTCGTCTCTATGTCCATCTTTGGTCGGTGCACAAAAGACCTCACAAATGTTTTGCTCCGATAACTGGATAATAAACAATGTAACAAACAGATAGTAGGGGTACTGTCAGTACATTTTTGATTCGACTACAGGCCGGTGTAGCTTGCTAGTTTTCTTGAGATTGGTTGGTAGGACGGAAGAGGGCCACTCAAAACTCAAAAGTATCCTGCACATGTTTCCCATTAATTTAAATCCATAACAATAAACCACAAAAGTGGTTTTCTTCTATTCTATTTTGTATCTTTCCCTATTTCAACCTTATTTGCCTGAACAAATTCAGGCCTCTACGTCAGACTGTTTAGGCACTACTTTAGGCGCAGTGCACAGCACAGTGGTTTATTAATGTTAGCATAAAAATAGCAGTTTTTTTCAAATTAAAGGTATTTGACTGGCTGACTCCATTGGAATTAACCTCAAAATCAACCTTGATAATTTGGGAGTGACTACTACAACCAGATGGTTAAATGCAACCTACACCCAAAGATAGATTACTGAATTGGCTACTACATGAGAATTAAAAATATATGAATACCTATTTATATCCTTTCCCTCAAATCTTAAAACAAAAACTTGATCATAAAAAGTATATTTCTTAATATTATTTTCTGTTTAACTAGCAATCACTTGTTAGCCAAAGCCTAAATATAACCTAAATTGAAGGGTAACCAAGACTTACGGCACTTTTGGAAACAATAGTTATCAATATGAAGATACAAGAGTTTGGAAACACAAGAAAGATGGGATTTTCACTGTCTGATCTTGCTACAAAGTATTGTCTCATAAACAAAATATGGTGTTTCCTGATAGGGCTATATGGATTAATAGTAAGGTACTATCTAAGGTAACATTTTTTACTTGGTTGGTACACCACAATTCCATTATTAACCAGGATGTACTTAACAAGAGAGGTAGATGCTTGGTAAATAGATGCAACATGTGCAAAATGGATGAAGAATCTTTAAATTATTTATTCTTGCATTGTGCTTAGGCTACCAAAGTGTGGAGATACTTCTACAAAGCTTTCAGAGTGGATTGGGTCTAGGGAAGAGACATTAGCTTGGTATTTCTTGAACAAAAACTAGAATCTTCATAAGAAAAGGAAATTTTATATGGAACTTGCTTCCATTTGCTATCTGTTGGGGAATTTGGAAGGAGAGGAACCAAAGAACATTCAATGATAAGGAAATCCTTGTATCCAACCTCGTTTTGGAAATCAAAGTCGACATCCTATACCGAGCTCAGCCATCAGGAGTGTTAGATGGAGTGCACTTTGAAGACCTTTTTCTTATATGGGAGGAACTAGTAAGGGAGTGAAGAGTAATGTGCTTGTAATGGACTGACTGCGAATTGTTCATTTGATCGTGGTGTTTGTATTCTCACTTATATTATTTTTTTTATCAATATAATCATCAATTTTTACGATAAAATATATATATATATATATATATATATGTACTAACTGCAGGTATATGCATCGCCTATATCCAGATGTCCATACTGGTTCTTGTTTGGGTTTGAAGCGTCGTCATTTATCTATAGAAAAATCATGGTCATGTATTAGGGACAAGCAAATTAAAATCCCTAATCTGAGGCCGGTCACTAAAACACAAAAACGGGTTTATAAAGTAATTCCAATAACCTTAACTATCTATATTAGTTTAATTAGTGTTAACTTAGTCGATTAGTAGTAAAACTATTTTGTTAGATGTGAAATTAACTTGTGTTAATGAATCATCAAATCATGAAAAATTTTAAAAAATTTGATATTTTTTTTGGACACCAACCTATAATCTGTGGATAATATGACACTCATATACCGATTCTAGGTTGGTTTTCTTCACCCACCAAGAACTTTAAGGAACCGTGGATATTAAGTGCCCACGAAACCGATTTTGAAAATTACACTCCAAAATCATTTTATGTTAACATTGTATCAACCGATTATAACTACAAAAACATACAATTTTTTTTTTTTTTTGAAATTTGCTTTTATATAAAATACTCCCTCCGTTCTGATTTACTTGACGTTGTAGAGTTTTTCACGGATATTAAGAAATACCAGAGAGAGTAAATTTTTTTCCTATAATACTCATATTAATTCCTACTTAAAGACTTAAATGACCTAGTTTTGTGTTTCTAGATTGTAGAGAAAGTTGTCAATCCCGTAACAATTACTTGGGATGAAGAGATGATGAGTAAAGAAGTAAACAAGATTGAGTATATATCCTCCATGGGGTATATTTCAAAACTAGAGTAATTGTTTTTGTGTTGATTCCCATGAGAATTAACTCTCTTGTGTGATTCCAAAGAAGGGGTAGATTAGTAAAAATTGGGGGAAAAAACTAAAACTATCATCTAATTTGGAACACAAGAAAAACCCTAAAAGAGCAAGTAAATCGGAACGGAGGGAGTAGGTCAATATGAACGATCACATTCTGATTATGAAAAACATCAAACACAATTTAAATCCATACGCCATATATATATATATGCTCGAGTTAAGAATGAGTATGATTTCATATTTATTCTTACATCGGGTATGAATCATACTCTTGAGTATATATGAAGTCAATCATACTGATTATGTTCATAAAATCATACTCATTTTCGATATGGGTAAAAAATCCAAGAATAAAATCATACTCATACTTATTTTCAATTCGAGTTTTCAGTAATATTCATATTTAGCTCGAGTATACATCACTATGAGCATGAAATCATACTTATTCAATAGAATCGGTGGATGAGGGAATCCAAATGGACCATCATTCTATATACACAAACAAACAAAAAAACTTTGCGATTCCTCTAACCAAAATCGGTTTATATTAGTGTCCATATTGACCGATTCTGAGTTTTGTTCTTCAACCACGAAGAACATAAACCAGAATTGGTTAATGTGAGTATCAATGTCAACTGATTCTGGCTTGTGTTCTTTGACCACGAAGAACACCAATATAAATTGGGCGAGAAGTATATTATCATCGACCGATTATGATGGAATCGGTCAATATTGACATGGCCATCAACCGATTTTTTCTAAACGTGGGACATATGGATATCTAAATCTTGAAAGGTTAAAGGCTAGTTTGGTATTGCTGTGAATTTTTGAAAAGCGCTTTTCACAGTCTTTGTGTTGTGCATTCTTTGTCTTTGTCTTTGTGAAAATAAATCTGCATGACGTTTGGTAAACTATAATTAAAAAGCACTGCAAATTAACAAACTGTAAATTCGTTTGGTAAATTGGTATTTAAAAGTCTTGGTGATATAGTTCTCGCATTTAAAATAGACATATTTCAAAATTAGTTTTAATACAATTTATTATAATAAATTATATTTCTAATTTTAATATATTTAATAAAATATAAGTAATTTTTTTTTATTTTTTAATTGTTTTTATTATTTAATTAAAAATTTTATGATTATGGTTTGCAATGAAAATATTATTATTTTAAATATTTTTTTTCAAAAAAAAATATTTATTAAATTTATTATTTTTTTCATTTTTCATTTTCATATTTATTAATTTTTTTATTATTTTATATAATAATTTTAATTATTATTGTATTTATTATTTTAAATAAAAAATGAAAAAATAGAGAAATAAAATTAAATTAGAATTATAATGTCAAATGTACAATATTTGAGGCTAAAACTTGTCTTTATAATAAATTAACAAGGTTAAAATAGAGAATCCGTTAAATCGAATTATGTGGGTCCACAAACCAAAAAGCCTCGCTTTTTAAAAGCTAGTGCTGAGTAGCTTTTAAAAGCAGGCCTAAAATGAAGAACATGCAATTGGGGGATATAAAAAGTAATTGGGGGATACAAGAAAAGGACAAAAAAAAAGTCCAAATATCAATTCGGGGTCACCCCTTATCTAAGTATTTTTTTAAATCCTAATCTACCCCTCACTAATCGTGTTTAGTGGTTAACAGTAATTAGTAAAAATATTAAGATTTTTTATAATTGATTAGTATGTGTTTTATTTGTTTTTGGGTGAGTGAGGTGAGAGTAGAAGGAGGGAAAATATTTTGAGAGAGAAATTTTGTGTGGAAAATGGAGGATGATTGTGAAGAGAGGATTGTCACGCTTTAATCTTTAGCTCAACTACAACAAGGAGCATATCTTGAATCTTCAGCTAACGACAACAACTCTCAATTGCAACTCATTGTTGAGCCAACACCCTTGAATGATGATTTCGGATTGTGTATGGAGAGTTTCATGAAGAACCAACACAAGAAAGTAAACTTGCACAACATACTAGCATCCCCAACACACAGTAAAGCTGCTAAGATGTCGAAAAATCGAATTTTTCTTTAAAACCGCCATTTTTCAATCGAAAAACCTCGATGCCGGCATGGTAGTTGTATGAATACCATGCCATAGAGTCAAGGTACCGGCAGATGGTATTCATACTATGACCACGCCAGGTACTACACTTATATCCCCCAATTTGAATTATCAACCGGCATGGAATATAACCAAAAACTATGCTTGCAGACATGAGTTAACCTTTTTACCTAACAAGGAATATACTACGGAATATTCAACCGCATGGTTTCATTGATCGTCTACCATGCCGGTATTTAATGAAAAACATACAGAAACAATTCCATCCCAAACCAAAAACCGGCATTGAAACTTAATAAACATTAACGCCTAATTTAGTACCGGCGTGGTTCAATCACTATCGATAATGCCGCAACGAAACCTAAGCGTTGTTAAGTTACAACTTTTCAATGCCAGGGTACCTACAAAAAAACATGCAGGAATAAATGTTTTCCAAAGCTCAATTCCGGCATTCAATATCGATTATTTTTCAATGTCGGAATTGTGTACCGCTTGGAACAAAATGTTACGGTAATGCCGGTATCCTTGCTTCCGGCGTTGTAGTCTTACGAAACACATATGCCGAATAGGTTTCAAATTTGGTCTTCCGTTTTGGTAAACTTATACTATGCCGGAACAATTGTCGAGCATGCCGGTACAGGTTTCCGGCATAGTGTTTTAATGTTGTTTGGAACTAATTTTCATTCGATCCTTAGGTGGTGCCATATATTGATCCAACAAATGCAAAGCCGCTTTATCGGGATACGTCGGAATACTATAAAATCCTCCGTATGTGACCAAATAATACTTTTCACCTAGTATCTTGAACATTACTAATGGATTGCTAGTAGTGAACCTTCTAATGAATGCGAAATTGTTCTTATGTAGGGAATAACTGATCGAAAGGAAGCAATCGCTTGGGCTAAAGAGACGGCTCTTAAGAACATGTGTGTGTTGGTGAGGAACACCGAAGGTTGAATAGGCGTTTTGAGATGGCTTGCGAGAGAAGTGGGAAATACAAGGAGAAGAATAGCCACAAGAGAAAGGATTATGTATATCCAAAGAAGACTAATAGGGTATACAAGACTAAATACGAGGAAGAATGATTGCCCTTTTAAGCTTGTATTCCGTTTAAATGACATTAACAATTGGGACGTGGAGGTTTTGTGTGGTGTCATAACCATCGGGATCCGAAGATTTTGTTGGTCACTCCTTAGTTGCGGCTAAAACCCGACGAGTTCGAGGATGCAAAGAGATTGACCAAAGCATTTATCAAACCGAGACAAATTCTCGTAGGCTTCAAGGAAAAGGACGAGACTAACGTGTCTTCTCTACGTACAATTTATAGTGCACAAGAAACTATTAGAAGGGTGGAATGGGAAGGGAGGTCCGTTATGCAAGAATTTGAGAAGATAGCTTGGGATCACAACTACACGCAGATCATTAAAAGAGGGCCCGACAACAAGCCCCTTCAAATATTCATTTCTGCATCCGTTGCTTTCCACAGGTTGGCAAATACATGTTGTGGTGTTCTTTTGATGGATTGCACCTACAAGACAAACAAATACAATATGCCGTTGTTCAACATCGTGGGGCAAACCTAGGACAAGGTAACATTCACATTGGCTTGGTGTTTAATGGAAAACGAGAGGGACCATAATTATCATTGGGCATTACGACAATTGAAGTTGTTCTTAGGGAAAATCAACTTCCGAGGGTCATCGAACCCGATAACGATGCCGCATTAATGAGAGCAATATCCGACGCCTTCGAGGACGCACAAAATTTCCTATGTACATATCATATACGTAATAATGTGATAAAAACTTGCCATGCCTTGTTTGAACTCGCAAAGGCGGATATTAAAAAGAGAATGATGGTACAACTAGAGGGAAGATGTTCGAAAAGAACAAACTATCCCTAAGAAAGAAGAAGAAGATGAGAGAGGCAAGATAAAGGAGCGAGTGGACAAAGAACATGCGGAAAATCATAAAAAGTGGTTGGAATTTCTAAAAAGATTGGGAGAAAGTTTATTGGTCTCTTACCGAGGTTATGTACGAAAAGAGATTGGAGAAATTCATTCCGATTGGAACGAAGTTTATCCTGACCGTCCGGTATTGTCGGACTAATGGTTGGATAAGTTCAAGGAAAAATTTGTACGTGCATGGACAAACCGGTATGAGACACTTCAAGACGGAAGCAACTAGTGTAGCTGAGGCCGCTCATGGGAGATTTAAAGATCTCATCCAAATCTGGTCAAGGAAATGTGGTTACTGGTCACCGAGGCAATGGAGCAATAATTTAAGCAAGATATCAATAGGATCAAGGAGGCTTTGAGTAAAGCTCAATGGAAAGGTTGACTCCATTTCTTCGTTATGGTAACTTTCTCCAAGGAATAGAATTCAACGTCTCTCATTGGGCAATAAAACATATGATGAGACAAATGGAATATGAGAAAAATTAAGGAAAACCGGGTGATGTGTGTATTTGTCCCGACATGTCTTCATTGGGGCTTCCATGTCGTCATATGCTTGTTAAGTATGAAAAATCGATACCTTTGGAGGTTATTGATCCGTTTTGGAAGCAACTATCTTTCGACCCTCCCCCTCGGGAGATCCCGCAATCTCCATGGGATACGAACGAAGCATAGGAATTCTTCGAAGCTTACTCGTGGCACCCTCGGCAGTTTCGACAAGTCTTGTTGAGCCAACTAAGGCTAATTGCTCGTCCATGGATCGCACAAAGCGAAGAGCCAAGAAAGGGAGATCCAACAGAAGACCACAAACTAAAACAACAAGGAAAAAACAAAGGGTAGAATTGAAAGAAATGACTCAACGTGAAGAAGAACTCGCGGCAAGTAAGAAAAGAGATCTAACCGCATGTGAGATTTCGGAACAAAGGTTCGTGAAGCGCAGTTCCAAACAAAAGAGGTAGGCCGCCAAGGAACCGCTAAGTCAACAACTAACCCGAGGAATCCGTATCCACACCAAAAGCCAACTCACCGGAGGTTCCAAAAGAGGGTAGGCGCCAAAGGTATCATCATCCGGTGAAATAGAGCAACAAGGTGAGCATTCCAAGCCATACCCATAGTCGATCTAGCGGAGGTTCCAAGGAAAAGGGGTAGGCCGCCAAGGTAACATCATCAAGTGACAAAGAACAACAAGGTGAGCATTCTGAAGCCATGCCCATAGTCGATCTAGCGGAGGTTCCAAGGAAAAAGGGTAGGCCGCCAAAGGTAACATCATCTTGTGACAAAGAACAACAAGGTGAGCATTCAAGCCATACCCATAGTCGATCTAGCGGAGGTTCCAGGAACAGGGTAGGCCGCCAAAGGTATCATCATCAAGTGACAAAGAACAACGAGGTGACGAGGCTAGAGGAGGTGACAAACCAAAGTGATAGCAAAGTTGACGTAGTTTTAGTTCGAAGGAGAAGGGGTAGGCCAAGGAAGTACGGACTCCCATCACATATCGAAGACATTGCAAGTGTAGAGATTGGCAGAGGATGGTTTGGATATATTATTGTTACAAAAGGGTAATATGAAGATGTATAAGGATCTTAGAAAAGGTAGGACAATTAGAAGTTATCATACCAAGATACGAGTCTTACATAGACCAACTTCACGAGGTTATTCGCGAGTATATTTTATATACTGGATGATGTCGACGGAGATGGAAATTGTGGCTATCATGTGTGATCGAACAATTAGGAATCTTTGACACTACGGTTAGTAGAGGTATGACACCATGCAAATATACTAGAACGAGGATGGCCGAACAACTTGTGAACAAGAGGAGCTTTTTATGAGCAATTGCTTGGTGAAGGCGAGGGGTTTAATGATATGCATGCTCAAGTATTGGGGCCGAACAACAGATGAACTTTCTTCCTTCCCGAATATTGGATGAGAATGCCGCTTTGTGGGCATCTGTGGCGGATACATTTAGATGTGTTGTTCATTATTTTACCCCACCGTAGAATGTACATTTACCCCAAAGTGGCAAAAATGCGAAGGATCCCTTAAGAAGAGAAGAGTTGTTTTGGCGTTCGTGAACGGTAATCATTTTCGTTATTCTAAAACTCAAAGAAAATTGTCCATTGCCACTGTTTGTGGGATGATTAAAAACAAGGCTCTAGATCCCAATATCCTGGAAGGGATGGATGGCATTGTATGAGGAGAATCACCAATTTTGGGATGCGTTGGCCTTATCAAAAAAACCTCTCCAAGAGGAGAAGATGCAACTTCATGTCGTGTGG
This sequence comes from Papaver armeniacum, assembly GCA_023531295.1. NCBI lineage: Eukaryota > Viridiplantae > Streptophyta > Magnoliopsida > Ranunculales > Papaveraceae > Papaver > Papaver armeniacum. The sequence goes on from JAJJWW010010024.1 coordinate 302,979, forward strand.
AACGACGATGAATAATTTTGATGTATGTTGTTCACTAGTACGCAAAATTTTCTTTTTTTTCTGGAAGTGTGAATTGTAAACATTAAATCATATTTTGATGCCAGTGCTGGCATAGTTGTGTTTTATATTGGCTACTCCGGAACATGCGTACGGCGTAGAATCTTGTTTGAAACAATGCCGGATATTATGAAAAACTTCCAGAGAAATCGGTGACATTTCCGGCATTGCCATTAACCTCATTCTTGTCCGGTTTTCTGTCAAAATCGTATTTATCATGGAGATTCTGAGACACGGCATAGTATCCAAACACAAATAAATGCTCTGGAAATCTGTCATTTAGAGAACCCAAGATTAGCTTCTTTGTTCTCGAGCATGCCTAGGATTTATGAAAAAAAACTCGTAAATTTATGTGATTTGACACAAATTTAACAACATAAAAATATAATAAAAATACTAGAATGTATAAAAGAACAAACTCTAAAGTTTTGTGGTTCCAAACCGAAAACAAATCAAGCAAACACATTGTTCAAGACTCACAAACAAACATAAACCAACACTAGATTGTTCAAACCAAACTAATACTATAGAATAAACACACGATCACTCGGTTCTTGGCTTCTTTTGTGCCCTCTTCTTCCTTTCGCCCCACAAGTCTTTTGCCTTCGGATCTTCAATTTTGTCCATCTTTTGCTCGACGTTCTCCATTTCTTTCGGGTCAAGACCTCTCCTTTCTTGTTCTTTTTCTTAAAGAACTTTGTCAAATTTCCAATCCGCTGACGCTGTTAAGGAAATTTTAAACATGTACTTAGTATGTTCGATTGTATAAGTTCATAGACATAGATTAAAAGAATGGCAATGAACAAGACGTACGTACCAACGTAACAGTAGCTGTACAAGTGCGGGTCAGTTTCGGAGTTGTGGAGGCATGTGCTGGTGGTGGAGGAACAACTACTATATCCGGGCGTACAACATAAGGATGCGTGAACTTCCGATGGCCTCTTAGGAAGGTTGGTTCACTCTTATAACCGTTCTCAGCCAATTCCCAATCAGCCCTATCCAACACAAGTCCTTTTCTTCCCTTTCACTCCAATGTGCAAGAATAGGTTTTGGGTCGTAAACCACGAGAGTATGGTTCTCACTTGATTGGCATTGAGGAAAGTCATGAGAGAATTTACGATAAGATGTATCCGTGAGATCTTTTCTGCTTGTACCCAAGTTGGCGCATTACACGGCGAGGGTTGTGCATAACAAATCCTTTTGGATGAAATAACGGTCAGTTGTAAAATGAAACATTGTCACACCGTTCAAAGTGAACTCTGGCATTCCTATATGGATCAAACACAACATCTTGGACATCCACTAGGAGTCCAAAGCCAATCTCATTGCTAATAACCGTTTCTTGTTATTGGGCCTTGGGGTATTGTCGAAGAAGTATTTCGACCTAGAGGCCTATTCTCTTGATATTCGGTGAAAATCTTCAATCCTTTGTCTTGTTTGAACAATTTTTGAAGTGTTCATAAGCCCACACCTACGCCATGATGATATGTATAAGAAAATTAATAATTGAAACTAACAAATTTAATCACAACAATCAAAAAAAAAAGTAGTTGACTATACCCGGTACGGTGAGATTCCCATTAAATTGTGGGCGTTCAGCTTTAGATGCTCGACGCATTTCTGCCAAAAAATGTGCCAAGAAAGCAGTGCCCCATGAATACTCATGAACCTTTTCCAAAGGATCCAAGTATTGTAGGTTGTTCATATGCACCCTATTACCATTGGCGTCAGGGAATATAGCTGTGCCCAAGATGAACAACATATAAGCCGCGGCAGTTTGCTGGACTTGTTCGGGATTCAATTCCTTGTTCTTCGTGTTCCCAAACAATTCAACGAGTTTGACGAATGTGATTGTCTTTGTCTGGGAACGACTAGTCTTGTACATATTTGCCAAAGCGGTTTCCTTGTCCCATCCAAACAACTTTTTAGTCAGTTCATAGATCTTGTCCCATTCCAAGTCCTTAGAGTCATCTCTGCCTTAACGGGTTTCCGAGAACCTCAAGACCTATTATCCTTTGGACATCTTCGGGGATGATGGTCATCTCGCCAAAAGGAAAATGCATGGTATCGGTTTCACCATAAAGCCTCTCCAAAAGCATTTTGCCGTGACGGTATCAGTGGCCACATAATTTTTTATCTTGAGGATACAACCCGGATGCTTTGACTATAGCTTTGTGCGGCGTCACACTCCAAGCTTCAAAGGCCATACATCCGATTGTTGATGGCGGCTAACACGGGAAGGCATTCTGGTGGTCCTATAAAAACACACCAAGTAAATTACATTCACTTGATCACACATAAATAATATAATAACAAGATGCAAACGTCTTACATAAGTTTGATATATCCCGTGAGCCCAAGAGTATTTGTAGGAAAATAAGAGTTGCGGGTTTATTTGTTCACCCCAATGTTTGCCATCATCATGATCCTGAATCATGTCATACTTATCAGAAAGTGGGCTGGGGGTGCCTTTACACCGATCTTAGGGGCTTCTACTCCGACATCGGTCTGTCCTAAGCCACTCCGCTTGTGAGCATGAGCCACCCGCGTTCGTTCGTATACGTGATATGTTTCCCACTCATCATCATCATCACTGCTGGTTGGGTAGCTTATAGGTTGATCCCGAATTGTGACCTTAGCAGTAGCCGAATCAGGACGGCTACGTCGAGAAGACTTACGTTTTGCTTCTAAAACAACTTTGTCTTTTCCTTTGCTCTTTTGTGGTGCTCTAGACCTATGTTCCAATATGTAACCGAGTTATATAATGACAACTAGGCATAGAAATCGAACTTAACATGAGTTCCAAAGGTGCTATGACATTCTAATCAATTAATATATGATGCGGTTGTCTTTGAATTTTAGACGGAGAATGAACATTTTTTGCAATCAGTAAAACCGGCATAGTAAGTTAACATATCGACAACGCCCGGCAATGAGAACCAAGCATTTTAAGAAGTAAGATTAAATGCGGTAGTGTGGGATTTTAGTACGAGAGATTTTAACCTAAAACGACATAGTATTGATGAAATAAACAAAGCCAGACGCAAAACCGGCATGGTATTCAATTAAATGTGTATGCCGTGTAACGCATGCAATAAAACTGGATTCAGACATATATTCACAGCATGATTTTCAAATTGTATTCTACCGCCAATCAAACATGCAACTGAATTTCAATTTGATTTTCAAAGACTAAACACCCAAGTTTCACTTTGTGTTTTCTACTACGGGCTAAACCCAAAAGTAAAAACTTCAATTCAACATATACATCACTTACCGCATCAAATTTGTTATTTCCACCTCACCAACAGACTCTTCAGGCACTTGTTGCGCTTTTGATTTCGATTTACCACCATCATCAACAGATTCTTCAGGATTGGGTATTGGTTTTTCACGGGGTTTGCGACGACCCATTGTGTTTGAGAATGAATGATTTCCTTTCTATAAAAATGGAGAATGAATGATTTCCTTTCTATAACCGTCACTTAAATAGAATGAAGGAGTGTGTAATCGGCGAATAAAGTGGTATTAAGGATTTTGTAACCGCCAAATAAGTGGGATAAATTAGTTTGTAACCGTCAAATAAGTGGAATGAATGAGTTTTGTAACTGCCACATAACTTGTGTTTATAACTGTCAGCATGCCGGCATTGACAAATGGAACACTTCAATGCCGGCATTGACATTGGTGAGCAGAATTCAACGGAGGCACGGGTAATCGGTATAGTATTTGGTTTATTTTTCGATGCCGGCAAAGGAAAGAAAATTGATGAAATAAATAACATAGACCACATAATCTTATGTAAATAAACTTAAAAACATTAACTCAAAACAATTGCACCTAACATCATTTCTTGGAACGAGATTCAATAAGCATTGCCGCTTCGAAATGCCTAAAAGGCTCTTTTCTCCATTTGGTATATGCGTCCTGAGCTTGAAACCTATTCCCTCTCGTATCTTGCAAGAAACTCGTTGTATTTACGACATAACTTTATGAGTGCAATTGTTCGATTTTGTACATAGAGATCACCGTAGTCCATTCGGCCTTTCTTACCTTCAAAGTAGTTATTCTTGTAAGGACCGGTCTAACAAGACCCCAAAAAGATTCGAAGGGCGGTGATCTTCCGGAAATCCGATACTATGTAGTAATTTTTAATCCACTCGGTTTCTTCCTCGACACCCGCTTCCATCTTAGATTGTTTTTGGCGTTTAATGATTTCTTTAGTTTCTTTGCGATAATGTTCAAGCGTTGCTTCCTCTTCTTCTTCTCTTTTTCTCTTTAGTATCTCTTCTTCCATTGCGGCAATTGACTTGGTGGTTTCTCCCTTCTTTTTAAGTTTTTCTAGTATAAGGAAACCGGTTGGTGGTTGATAATTGATTTCCCAACGGAGTGGATAGTTTGTTCTTCTTGAGTTTTTGTTTTTCCATGGCAATGATGGAATCGGTAGTTGATGAAGGATTTTCCATTGAGGTATCAAGTGCAATGGGTGAATCCATTGCATTATATATATAATTGCATTAACGGCTATTTAGTTCCGGCATTGTCGTGACCTACAATCAATGCCGGCACTATAAAGCCGGTTTATGGTTCAAAAAAATAGCCGTTATGCACTGATTTTTGAACATTCCGCATTGGTATAAACTTAACGTAAATGCCGGCACTTGGTACCGGCATAGATTAATATACTACATACTAAGCCAGGAATCATTAGGCAATTGAAATATGTTTACATACTAAATGGGAACTATAATTTATTTCGAACGGTATCCTTGTCACGGAACAACGAATGCACTTAGCACGTGCATCAAGCCTTTAAACCACTTGGTGGCCCAAGTGGATGAGTTATAGTCTCGTGAGGGCTTACATAGAGGTATACCCACAAAACCTTACGAAATACGTAATCGGATACCCTAAAAACCTCAAGAAATTACACTAAACTATCAATCTTCTTAAGAAGAATCCGTTTCCGATTCACCCAACTGGTGGTACTCGGTGACTTTGGTTACAATATGGTTCACGTTGGCTTCAAACATGAATGGTTCTCCCTTTTCTTGTAAAGTATCGGCGTTTTCACCGCTTCATTCTACAAAAACAACACACAAACTTTGTTTGTTACATAAAATTTGAGAAAGAGTAGATTGTGTCCAACTAATCATAAGGATACTTACGAGTTGTTGAGGGACAATCTATTGCGGCTGGCGTGCTCGATCAAAGGTGTTTCATTTTTAGATACTCAACCACGGCATCTAGGATGATGTCGTGTCGTTGCTCGATTTGTTGAGCAGATTCTTCTTTTCGGGTTGCCGTAATCGTGAACAAATTTGTTAAAAATCTTCAACCACATGGAATCCCGCGTCTGCTATCTATAGTTGATGGACGAGTTTTAAGTGATACCATGCTTGGGTGATTGCTAAATCTTCCTTCGAGTCAAACGATGCCATTGGTTGTATAGTAGATTAGGTACTATAATAAGCTATTTATTGATAATTATTCTGGGGGTTTAGGGTTTCAAAGTTAAGAGGCTCAAGGAGATATATAAGAACGCGAGTTTTTTGCTAATTGGGTCCAAGAATTAGCTTTCTTTATATAGAGAAAAACTTCAACGACTAGTTTTTTTGGAAAATCCCCACAACCGGCATTGTCGAATCGTGAAATAGAATGCCGGCAAACACTTCCGGCATGGTGTATGATAATCTTATAATGCCGGTAATAGGAAATATTTTAACAGAGATTGAGACAAATATGCAACCAAAACCGGCATGGTTTCAAAACAATTTGAAACGCCGGTACAATAAACCGGCATTAAAGCTATAATAACGTCTATGCCGGTAGTTGATGAATTCAAAAAAAAAAAACGGCTAGTTTTTTTGAAAAATAAGACCGTTGGAGATTCATATCTATATAATACCCCATTCCTTTGGAAAATTATACACAAACCAGCAACCAAATAACAAAAATCATTCTCTCAAGAAAGCAAGCACGGTTAAAGCTTCACAAGGGATGGGGGATTCATCATCTTCCTCTATTTGCAAAGTAAGTACATTTACTAACAATATGTTCTTCACTACTATGACCCACGACTAATATAATCTTCTCTTACAGAGTCATCATTGCAGCTGTCAAATTTGCAAGTCACCTTCTCATCTAGCCATGGACTGTCCTTTTATTTATTCAAAGTGTAAAAGCTGTGATGGGACACGCCGGTTTTGGATTGCAAAAACTGATGATGCTGAAAATGGAAGAATGTTTCTAAGGTGTTTGAATCACCCAAAGTGCGATGAGTTTCAATGGTTTGACAAAGTTGTTCAATTAGAAGAGTCAAGAGAAAACCACAAGGGCCATTCCAAGCCAATCGATGGGTGTGATGGGTGTTATATGAAGGGAAAGGAATATGTTGAAAGAGAAGAAGAACCAATGAAGTTGATCCTTGACACCCCCTCCCGGACGATGTCTTGAAGAGGTTCGAGAAAGGCTCAAAGGTTCCGTAATTGTTGAAAAGGGATGGAAATAGATTATCCTTAACCAAATGTAATCCATGCGATGTTGTTTAGCATGTTTACTTAAAAGTTTCAAATCCAATGCAATAGATTAATTAGGAATAAAATAGAAGAGCATTCAGGAAATGGATTTTTATTCAAAACTAGCAGTACCTAAAAGCATGTAAGTATTCATTTTAAGGTCGGGTTTTATGAGAACTATGAAAATTTTCAAATTATCAGAAAACCCAAGATAGATGTTAGAAAAATACTACCGTGCCGGTACCTTCGAATATCTATACAGGAACATGGAATTTTTAATCTTCTTGTCCCGGTATGGTGTTATAAACATTGTCGGTAGCAAGTTTATGAACCGCATTGATGTATAAATATTAAACAATGCCGGTCCCAAAATCCAGCTTTGTAAGTCTAATTTATCTATGCCGGAAAGAGTCACAAATAAATCTTGCAAGGATAAACATATTCAACATAAACGAATCACTAGAAATCAAAACATGCTCAACATAAACCAACCAACCAACTGGATTTTGCTATCAATTGTTCTTAATCCGGTATCCTAAACCAAAAGCAAACCAAACAACTAAAGAGTTTAACACGAGGTACAAATGAAAACAAGTTTGGAATTGTTCAAGACGTGACAACCACGGTCCAAAAAAAAAAGAAACACAACTAAAGAGTTAAATCACTGGGTCTTTTGCTTCTTTTGGGTGTGTTTCTTCCTAGTTTCCCCGAACAAAGCTTTTGAACTAGGGTCGGTTTCTTCAATTCTATCAAGCTTTTGCTCGAATTCCTTCATTTCTTCAAGGGACAAAAGTTACCTCTCCTTCCCGGTACTTGCAACCCAAAATCTTCTTTAACTTGCCAAGCCGACGCCGCTAGTTTAATATAAAAAACACATAATTAGTATACATATATGATTATGTGTATATTAAACGACGAAGCAATTAACAATACTTACAAGCAATCCAACGGTGTTATTTAGTTGGGTCATCGTAGAGTGTGCCTGTGCGGGAGTTGGAACCGGAGGGTTTTTCTCGGGAGGAACTTGGACGTCATCAGGGCGACGACGACATAAGGATGTGACCATTCCAGGTACTCTTCCATGTAATCGGCATCAACTTCATCACCGTTTTCAGCAATCTCCAACTTTTCCCATCGACTAAAATCTACCAAACGACGTGGTTCCCTATCCCTCCAATCTGTTGGGTCCGGTTTGAACATACTCTACATGCAACCGATTTGGAGTTGAATAACACCCAGAAAGGTCGAGATCAAAACATTGAAAAGAGGCCGTCGGAAAAATGCTAATTGCTTATATCCAAGTTGACGCATCACACGCGTAGGATTAGCCATAACGTATCCTTTTGGGTGGAACAACGGCCCATGGTAAAATGCAACGTTACCAAACCTCAAAACCTGCCGGTTTCCTCTAGCCTCCTTGTAAGGGTCGGACACAACATCTTTGGTACTCATTGCGTCCAAAGCCAATCTCATATCGATCAGTCGACCCATGTTACCGGGCTTTGGAGTACTTTGTTGAACTCGTATCTCTTAGCTAGAGGTGTATCGGGTTGGAAGATCTATGATCTTCAAGGAGGGTAGCCTTGAACAAGGTTGGGAAGTGTACATAAGCCCACACCTATTCCAATGTGAAGCAATAAGTTTTGTTTCTAAGTTCACGATAAGAGTACATATGAACAATATACACAATAACATAAGTTTAAGAACAAATTTACTGAGTAGAGTGAAATTCCCGACAAATTGGTTGGTTTTAGCCTTAGAGGCCCTTCTCATCTCCATCATCAAATGTGCCATTACCGCGGTGCCCCAAGAATATCCATAGACATCTTCCAACGGATCCAAGTATCGAAGGTAGTTCGCACTAACCTCGTTGCCATTGGTGTCGTGGAATACCCTAGTGCCCAAGATGTACAACAGTAAGGTAGCAGATAACGAATTTGTTTAGGGTCCCATCCATCCTCCAAACTTCTTTTCTTTATCTTTTCAAAATTCTTCTTAAGCAGCGTCAACTTGATTGTCTTTGTCTTACCGTAGTGGATTCATAAAAGCTCTCCACGAAGTTTTGTAGTCCCAACCAAATAGCTTGTTAGTCAGACCGTGCAACTTCGACCATTCTAGGTCTAGAGATTCAACTCTTTCTGCAATTGATTTGCCGATAACATTCAAGCCTAGAATGTTCTGAGCATCTTCAGGGATGAAGGTCATCTCCCCAAAAGGAAAGTGCATGGTATCGGTTTCACCATGATACCTTTCGACGAAGCAATTGACAAAGAATGAATCAAAGCTTCACATAATTGTCAACCAAAGCATATAGACCAGAATCCTTTACTATTGTTTGGACCTCTTCACATTCCTCGGACAAGTCCCAACCATCCATGGCTTGGTTTCTGCAAACACGCACAGCCTTCTTATGATCCTACAATTAGGAGAGACAATACAATTAAGAGATTTTACATAAATACACAACAATACATATGTACAAGATAGAAAATGCTTACATAGGTTTGATAGATAGTACGAGCCCACGAGTCCTTGTATCCAAATAGTATTTTCGGTTCCGGAGCTTCGCCCCAAATTCTACCACGTTCAAGGTCAGGAATCATGTCATCAATGTGAGGAAGGTGAGAACCCTTAACTTTCACTTTGACGTTGCCCTTCCCCTTCTTGCCATTGTCTTGTGTTGGTTGTTGACTTGGGCCACCAACTTCGCTTTGGCTTGCTAATTGACTTTCCTCTTCATCTTGCTCATCTTGCTCCTTGTGCTCACGGATTGCAAGTCGACTGCGGTCACCACCACTCTCCCAAATTATCCCTCTTGTACCAGCCCCCAAACGAATCTTACGACCTTTATCTTTCCCTAGAGGAGGCAAGAGACTGAGGGAGGTATCAAGACCGTCCCTCTTCCTTCTCTTAATGACAACATCTTTATTTTTTCTTTTGTTGGCTTCCTTTGATTTTGACCTATATCGTAAGCACACGGAAAGCAATGAATATAAGACAACTCAGCTTCAGTTTAAGTACCGGCATTGAATATCTTAAACTAAACAACGCCGGTACAATGTTCCGGCAGTACACATTGACTGTCGATAGTGCCGGTACAACCTACCGGCATACAAATGAAACCTAAAATCTATGCCGGCATTGTTGACAATGTTCCTGTATGTTTTAAGTCCACTAAAGCATTCTCGAATTATTAAAAACAATGCCGGTACATAAAACCGGCATGTAATGAAACCAAAAATCTATGCCGGTACTGGTCACAAATTCATAAAATCTACTGTATGTTTTAAGAGCACTACCGGCATGCTCGAAATATTAGAAACGCATGCCGAATACTCAACACCGCATGGAATGAATCAAAAAACAATGCCGATCTTGTTGGCAAATTCTAAACTCTCCTGTATGTTTTTAGTCCACTACCTGCAGGCACACACGAATCATTATAAAACACTGCCGGTACTATAAAACCGGCACTGTATTCATCCTATATTGAATGCCGGTAGTGAAAATTCAGTCTCTGGTTATTCTGGGGTTGTAAACCAGCACTGTATTCATCATAGATTGAATGCCGGAACACGAAACCGGCACTGTATTCATACGAATTTCAATCTTTGGTACTCTCTCGAAACTCAACTGTTCCAGCTTAGGGTTTCGCGATTTTAACCTAAACCCATTGCTATAGATCGATTGAAACACCTACAAAGTAGTTTAAAATCACTTACCTTCTCACGAAGGCATATTTCGAGTAGTTGATTGTCCGAGAACGTTGCTTCGTCGTCCTCTTGCTCTTGAGCAATCTTAGAAATTCTTTCTACTGCTTTTTGTTGAGCAATCGATGACGTTGAGTTCGATTGGGCATTTGGTTTCTTTCGTGGAGGCATTGTTAATGATTCGGGTTGGTTAATCGACGAAGAAATTTTTGAATCGACGATTAATCGACGAAGAACGATGAAGAACGATGAAGAACACTGAAAAAAAAATTTCAGAACCTAAAGCCCTAACAGTGCCGGTACTGAGAACTGAAAATGGGGGATATTTGATTTGGTTTTTGATTTTAATGTTTTAGTAGAAAGGGTAGTATGGTCTTTTCATAATGTTTTTTAATTAAGCAAAGGGTATTTTAGTATTTTCATACCCAAAAGTCACCCCTTATCAGACACCATGGGTTGGGAGAAGTAATCTATATCCCCCAATTACTTTTTATATCCCCCAATTAAAAGTTCAAAATGAAAGTGCTTCTCTCCAAAAGCACTTTGAAAATTTTTTACCAAACACAATTTTTGGTAAAAATTTGTTACAAAGTGCTTTTGGCTAAAAAAAAACAATTCCAAACGGGGCTTAAATCAATCAAAAACCTAACTAAAAGGAACGGGTTAATAAAACTACATCATTATATTGCTGCACTCGACCGACAATTTTTAATTTAACAAAAAAATATTCAAATCAAACGAGGTAATGAATTAATTTCATAGGTATAGTTAATTCGAAGGTTTGATTGATGAGAGAGATATGATTTTAGTGAAGTCTCAGTTGAATAGAATTGATTGTCAGAAAATTATGTTTAGAATTAGGTAAGAATGGTAAGGTGACCTTAGTACTTTTTGTATTTTTACACGCCACTTATCCTTCTTTATTGGCAGACGATAAAAAACATAGGCCTCAAACTAGGGAGGAAAATTAAAAACTATGCAATGGCGGAAAAGAAAAGAAAATTCTCTTGACAACCTAACTTAAAGGTGCAGAAGAACATAGATTAAAGTTAGGATTTTATTATCCAAACTAGTATAACACGCACGCGCGATGCGCCTGCCGGTCCATTAAATAATTGTCAATCAAAAATATTCATATATACAAAACTGTATCTTGAGGGCAGTGGCACCATACTTATGTATCCATCTACCCATTTTTAAAATAATCTTATGTAATTTATACACGTAAAATAACATAAACTTAGAATGTTAAAATTGCATCCAAATTTTAAATAAAAAAGGTGGGAAAGAGCTAATATATTTGAATGGATAACTTTCTTTTGACCATCAGTGTAGTTGTGGCAACAAAGGCAGTACCACCCCTTGTCGATGGCAATACCAACAGCCTGACACAACAGATTTTCTTGTTTAGTACCTGCTTAGAAGCGAATCAACATCTTTAACACCGTAAGCTCCAGATCTGTTTTCCATGAATACAAACTTCATAGGCACTCACTCTGTACATATACATTGTAAAAATCAAGATCTGCTGGTTCCAACTGCTCAAGAAGACAAATCTCATAAGTCAAAACCAACAACAAATGTAAGCTACGAAAGAGGTTCCATGTCTTTGGAAGCAAAAATGAAATTGGGCCTTCCATAGATTAACTTCCTGAATTCATTAAGGATGAATTTAATATGTTACTACAATATCAAAGCAACATCAATTGACGTAGCCTACAACAAAGTACCAACGCCTAAACAAAATCAAATTGTCCACTAAAAGAGGTAAGTCGTAAGTGAAGTATGATTGAAATACGGCAGTAGTGTTCATCACATGAAGAAGAAAAGCAAAACCATAATTTTTAGTCATTAGTGTATATAAAGTGTGCTTATAATATGTAAGAAGGGAAAGGATTCTATGATCCATGCTTGTATCCCCTTCACCTGTTTTCAGCACTCTAAATGTTTGGATACATGTTTGTGTTATCTCTTGAATGCTAAATCAACACTTTTTTTGAATGAGCTTTATCTACCCAGAAAAAAAAACTTGTGGATGAAGGCATTTGAAGCTGTAAAAGAGTAAATAGTTTACCTTCGCTAGGAAATGTACCTCAGAGATCTTTGTTTGATGGTGTATTCTGTGATGTTGATCCTGTTAATTGATAAGTCTTGGACTTTTACGGGGTCTGGAGTTAGAGCCTGGTTGCACTCTGTTGAAGCATCAATACGTGCCAGACTTTCACGGGGTCTCTTCCTCGAGGCATTCTCGGATCGCATTGAAGGAACTGTAAAAGAAAGTCTAAAAAATTAGCTCATAAAGTGTGTCCAGGAAGTGTATTAGAAGTAAGGCTTTGTCAGGAACTGGATTAAATACCCTATGTTATACAAATTGCTAAGCTACTACAACTTACAAATCTCATGGGAAAAACCAAGCAGGCTAGAGATGAACTTTCTTTTTGTAAGGCCAAGCATTACATACGTGCGAAAAATATAGAGATTCATTATACGCTAAGGCCAACAGTACCACCTCCGAAAGAGAGTTCGCAACAGGTTAAGTCAATAAGCTCATATAAACATGATAGACAAAGTTTCCATAAGCTCATTTTCAAATCAATACACCCTAATAGGTAATTCTGTAAGATGAGTTTTAAATGCATTGTATTATCTGTTGTTGAACTTGATAGTGAAATTAAGGTTCTAAATGAGACACCCAAACTAAGTTTTCACTGGGGTATTTTGTCAAACATGTAAAGTTCATGTAAAATAAATTGTATTTACACTGTTGAGATTCAACAATCAGCCAAAATCGACAGTCTAATTGAAGCATCATTTCATGGAAACCATTAAATCCGAACCCACTCAAATGTTAAAGCTAGGTTTCATGAAAAATCATTTAAGATTTCATTTCAAAAAATTAAAGTCACTAATATTATTGGACGTATGTAATTCTTACCTTAACCTTGCATCCTTGGCTCAGTAAATTCTATCCAGTGACCATTACTAAAAATTGAAGTCAATGTCAACTCAGGTTAGAATGGCTGAAATATAGAGCTCAAAAAATTCGTATGAGTTGATTTTGGGTTGATTGAAAAAATTAAATTCAAAAATTAAAGCTGTAAGAGTAAGGGATTCTACTAAACCATTCAGTAAAATCAGTGTCGTTCTATGATACCTCTGTAGTTGAAGGAAAAAAAAAATCTGTAGTCGATTTGGGAAGAAAGATTTGGGAAAAAAACACCGATAGAAAACACGATTTAGCTTGTATAGAGTTTATTTGTTTGACACGATTACGCATGTACCCCTCAAATGACTGAAAACTACGAAACAATAAGCAGAAAAACAAAAACAAAAACACGGAAGGGTATGTTGGTAAATTCCTGTCGGACGTGTGAAAAAGCCTCTTTTCTTTATATTAGTATAAGAAGATAAACCAGGTTTAAAATATCTTGATTTTTAATTGTGGGTTGTGATTAGTTTTTATCTATTTTGAAGACTAAAAAGGTATATATTTATTTCATTTAACAATAATGTATACTATTTGGTATTTGTACAGAGTTTCTACCTTTGTATTTGATTTTTGGTGAAAAATAAAAAACAAATATTAGATCAATAATGATGTGACTCTTTTCTTAAATTCAACCTGTATACATTATCAACCATCAATTTATTTTATCCGAATGTTTATATCTTGCTCAGGAGTAGAGTAGTGCAATCCATTACGTTTGGCCGAGTTCTCTTGTATTCTTTTTTCCTTTTTTAGCATTCAAAGGAGAAGAAAACTTACAAATATTTGAGTCCAATTTTGTGCACACTCCTTTAAAGAGTGTGCACAAAACAAATCGATCTTATTGGTCAGTCCAAATCCAGCCGTTTACTATTCATTAAATAGTTTTATTTTTGTTTAAAATTATTTAAGTTTAAATGAAAACTTAAAAATGGAAAATAATATAAATGACATCCTAAAATATAGTGATTCTAAAAGGGAAATGCGGTAAGTAGGTTCAGCCAGTTACAAAAATGAACATTTGTCTTGTATTAATTTTTTCTTCCTTGTTCGTTGATACGAAATTAGTTAAGCTTATTGAATGAATTGTCTGATGCTTTTGTACAGTAACTTATACAGAATCATCAAACAGACGTATTCAATCTGATAGTCAAGAAATCATTATCCTATTTTCTCAACTGGATTTTTTTTTTTTTTAAAGGAGAACTTTTTTTGAGTTAGTCAGTCTTAAGATCGAGTCTTTTGGTTATTGTTAGTAGTGTTTAGAATAATCCCCATAGTTCAGGGAAGTAGCTTAATTTTCTGTTGACTAATTATCTGTTAGATACCACTATTGAACGTGGTTGTTATTTCTTATTTCTGTGCGAATGTAAGGCTATATATGCCATCTTCATTTCATCAGTTTAAGGAATACAATCCTTCCCTTACACTGTGTTCTCTAGAGACTTCTTTCGCTAAATCTCTCGACCCAGCTTAATAATGCAGGCTGTCCAAGTTCTTCGGTTGTAACAATCAAACCATGATCAAATCTAGCATCCCATCAGATCCCAACTCCAAGAAAGATAAACTTTTCAATCAAGTAATTTAAGAATTTTATTACAACAAGTGATTTGAAATATGAGACAAACACTATTGCGAAACAACAAGTTTGTACTCTCCAATTCTTCTCTATTGGACATCAAGAACCGCAATTGAATTATTAAACTAAATACTGTTTGCAATCCATTGATAACCACATAAGCTGTATGAGTTTTATGATGGTATAGTATACTGGTATGGAAAGATGGATTTTGTCCGTGTATAACTGATTACCTTGTTTTCGTTTTGAGATCACTGCATTTTAGGAATTGATAGATACCATTTGACTTTTTTAAAATTTCAATTAAATTATAAAAATCTGAAAAATACATTAAATTTTTAAATGACGGTGGTTTCATACCGACCAATAGGATGAGTTTGTTTCGTGCACACTCTTTAAAGGAGTGTGCACAAAATTGGACTCCAAATATTTTCATATAAAAAGGTAATAGTTAAATGGTTGCTGCTGCTGGCAAAAGAACAACAATGTAAGTTAAATGGTTGCTGCTGGCGAAAGAAGAACAAATGCTTTCAGTGAGAGTTGAATTGAACTCAAGACCTCCCACTTACTAAACGGGTGCTCTAACCAACTGATGAGCAATGAAAGCAGTTGTTTGCATTTTTTTTTGCTCCGTAAAGAAGTGATTTTATTAATTGAAACAGGGCCCAGCGGTTTTGACGTTCCGAAGTAGTATACGGCGTGTTCGTTCGGCCAATAATCTCTGCCCATTTGTTGCACATAGCTACTGGGCCAACTAGTAACGTCTTTTAAGGGCCCATTTGTACCTATAGGGGTCCGAACATCTCCTGTCTAGCTCACATGTTCATCTTTAATCCACTGGACCAACTGTTTTTTGATGAAGATACTACATATAGTTAAGATATATCAGATATTTAGTACACAATCCTAACATTCTCTTAATATTTAATCACTTTTGGTATTTAATACGTGACGAATCTTGTGTACCGAATTCATATCTCTAAAACGGATTATGCACGTATGTATGCCGTTCCGAATTACTGACAAATCCCGAACCATTGACCGGATTTTTGACCGAATTAGATTTCCGCAAATCCGGATAATACTCTTACGTTTATCGTTCCGTACGTTTACCGGATTCCGAATTACTAACTAGGGCTGAGACGGCTTAATAAGCAAGCAGCTTATTAAGTGTTAGATCATTTAATCAACGGTGGGCTTAATATGATTAAGTTTTACCAGTACTATACATAGCTGGCCTACTTTTGTTATTAGGACTAGGTCCTTTTCAGCTTTTTGCATTGGATATTAGTCCTTCTTCTTTATTGATCTTTTCTGTATCTCAGACGTTCATTCTCTTTTCAATTCCATGGATTCCGACAGTCCGACCAAAAAGCCAAGTACCAAAGGAACTGACGGAGGCCGGACTAAAGACCTCTAGTAGCGGTGAGGAATTAAATATAGTGTTGACATATTTAATTTGATAGATTTTGATTTAGATAATCTGATTTGGTTTGATTTAAGATTTTCTATATAAAAGTGAATAGTGGGAGAAAATGAATGGTTTTTCTTTTTTTCAAAGAGATAAAAAAATATCCATGGGTATTATAGTAGCAAATAATCGGTAAGCATAGGTGGCATGATCTGGAGCAATGACACACCAAAGATAATACAAGATGAAGCATCAAATCACATTATATTCACTAGGCACGGTAAAAGAGAAATCTACCAAACGAACGTAAGGCAAGCATAAAGCATGGAGTCGGATCAGAAAGGTGACGTACAGGGAGTTCAAACAATAATCTGCTCTGACAAGGTACGAGGCGATGAACGAAGAGTCAAGTCATGGTGAACCCAAAAATAGAAGATAAGATACTCGGATCAAATGCAAATGCTACAAAATAAAAATGTACAGCAGAAAAATAAAGAAAATGAAATAAAAAAAACATTTATGATAGTGGATGAAAAACTAAATCAAAGAAGAGATTCATGCATACACTTACATGAATTTATCTGTTGTTAGAACAACCCTACCTTAATGTCTTGGTGGAACAAATCTTTTGCGGTGGATCGTCTTTTTTGATATTGTTTTCTTTGGCAATCTAAAACAATTCCAATGAGGATATAAAATTGAAGTAGAGATTTATATACCAAAAAAGAAAGAAAAGGAAATGAATGATTATACATGAAAACAAAAAGAATCTAGAATAAAATGAGAAATTATCAAATGTAAAGATTTTGTGTACTCTTAATTTCCAACATTTAAGTACACATCTTAATTAGTAACGTTCACACCAGATAACCCTGCTACAATGGTACTCATATACACCGACTCCAGATGACAAAATTCTCCAAATTTTCTAAAAGAGGATTAAATTTCTTTCCATATATATTTGAGAGGTTACAAAACAATGCAAGAATTTATTATTAATCACATGTATGTTATTTCAACTAAAATTGGCCAGGAAACATGTCGGAACTCGGACGCTGTTATACCGTCATCAGAGGAAAAGTTTTTGCTTCCGCAGTGCAAGAGCCTTATTGAATTAGCAGAATCATGATCGCTAGATTTAGGAAGATATGACATCATTTAACTTTGAGTTTTAACCCCAGTTATCTCAACGAATTAAAAAATAGACGGTCGAGCAAGTTATGTTATTTACTTTGCAGTTGCAGAGAATTAATCACCCACCCTGGCTACCCAATATTTCCTTTCAGCTTCACTAATTTCAACTGTTTTGAGTTTAGTTTTATCAAGAATGCCAATGTAGTGGCACACACTTTAGTAGCCGCGCCTATGCTATTTCCAACGGCTCTTCTGATATGTGTATTAATTCTTCCCCTTCTTGTATCACTCACCTGACATTTCAACGGCTCTAGCACTGCAGAAGCAAAAACTTTTCCTCTAATGACGGTATACTAGCGTTCCGAGTTTCGACATGTTGCTTGACCATTTTTGGTTGAAATAACATACATGTGATTAACAATAAATTCTTGCATTGTTTTGTGTCCTCCCAGATATGGAAAGAAATTTAATCTTCTTTTAGAAAAGTTGAAGAATTTTGGCATCGCCGCATTGGTGTCTAGGACTACCATTATAGTGGAGTTATCTGGTGAACGTTACTAGTTAAGATTTTTACTTAAATGTAAGAAATTAAGATTACACAAAATCTTTACATTTAATAATTTCCCATTTTATTCTAGATTCTTTTTGTTTTCATGTATAAATCATTCATTTCCTTTTCTTCTTTTTTTGGTATATAAATCTCTACTTCAATTTTGTTTTCTTATTGGAAATTTTTTGGATTGCCAAAGCAAACAATATAAAAAAAAAATGGTCCATCGCAAAAGATTTGTTCCTCCAAGACATCAAGGTATGGTTGTTATAACAATAGATAAATTATGTAAGTGTATGCATGAATCTTTTCTTTGATTTAGCTTTCCATCCATTATCATTATCGTATATGTTTTTTATTTCATTTTATTTTTCTTGATTTGTCGGCAGCATATTTTTATTTTGTAGCATTTGTATTGGAAATGGGAAAGAACTACACACCTTGTGCAGCATGCACTTATAAAAAAGACGACGTTCACCACAATGTCCTCTTGCACGATGTTTCCTCCTAACAAAAGGAAAGATTCTGAGGATGTTACTTGAGTTTTCAGTGCATGTAACTTCATAAAGTTAGTTAAATCAGCTGAACCTCGTCCAACAAGTTTTAGCGACCGAGTCATATAGCAAGGAATTTGAGGAGAACCACATAGCAAAACGACTGAGTCAGCTGAACCTCCTACACATAAAAACGAACTCCATCGCAGGAGAAATAACCTGCAATACAACTATGATCAAGTTCAGCTAATGAAGATACATTATTAGCAGTATCTGCAGTACCATTGGAGCAACGTGTTGGGTACTTCCACTATTATTGATAATGTATCCGCATAGCTAAACTTTATCCTAGTTGTTTATATTGCAGGGTAATTCGCCTGTGATGCAATTTGTTTTACAAAGTCACTTTTTCGACAAATTGTACAATATTAATTGCTCAGCCACATCTCAAAATCACTATGCTAATGATCCCACAGAGCTATTGTATCCTGGACATTTGTTTGTTGCAAATTGTGAATAGCGGATGATTCACACTCACTCTCTAGAACTTGGTAACAAACACAAAAAGAAATATGCATACTCAAGAAGAATAAAGTGCACAAACAAAATTGAAGCAAGAAGCCAAAAAGAATGTAGAGAGGAGTAGCTTGCACTGGGATGAAGAAATTGTGGGGCAATATGAGGTTTATATGTAAGCTTTGCAATCTGCAGAGGTGAATGCTATTGATGACAGAATATTGACCATGATGATATATAATGGGCACAAAATATTCTCCATTAAATGCATGCGTATTGCATGATTTTTATAGTTATTTCCGTATGTTTTGGTTCTCTGTAGTGGTTTCAGATCCCTTTTAAATCCCAAGCTTAATGAAAAAAAGAAACTAAAAGGAACGCATAGAATATAAAAGGAACACAGACGATAACAAGAATCAAGTGAAACTAATTAAAAGGTTACTTTTCACTCAAGGTGGTTGGACCTTTAAGCTTTTACGTTTATTTTTTTTTTTTTTTTTTTTTTTTTTTTTTTGAATCACAATAATTTTATTACTCAACAACTAAATGAATACAAAATAGGTTTCAATATATTACAAAACAGATATCAGCCAAATCAAAATAGAATTTACACAAACCGATAGAACTCTCAGCCAGGCCATTCGAATTCTAACAAACAGTGAGGCCTTGATGCAAATTGAATAGTTAACCACATTAGGAACACTCTCAGCTGATTTAGTCTAGCCACCAAATTTTTGGAATTTCTTTGGTTCCCAAAGTTCCTGTAAGATCGCAATTGGGATCATGTTTGATAGCGTATCGAAATTAAGTTTAGGACTTATTTTATATTTGTTAGAAAAATTTCAAACAGTCTGTCTTAAAAGTTAAGCTCTTGTTGACCCCCACACTTGAACCCCAGCCAAAAAACCTTGTGTCTTGATATACATACCATTGCCTAAATCTTTTTCAATGCTAACAACAAACAATTATCACATTTTATGTATACTTTTCTATCTTATCATTGAAAACAGTCTTTTTTATAGCGCAAAGAACTATGAACAATCTCAAGGAATTCAACAGTAGGGTGCAAGTTTCCAAGATAGCTAGTCTGTTGTTAAAATATACTCCCTTTGTTTTTGGAAAAGAAATATTTTGACTTTTTTCAAGAGATATTTTAAAAATAAAAAGCAATTTTGGTGGTTTGGAAAAATAGGTATCTACACATTTGAGTCTTTCTTTTCTTGGCCCTGAATCTAAAACATTGGAGTCATTCCCAAGCTTTAATTCTTATTACTTTACGTAAATTAAATGAAAATTATTTTCCATTAATATTTTGATTGTTGTGAATTTATGAGTGCAATTAATTGAGAGAATCTTTCGAGTCACGACTAGAATTTCTGAGAACCTATTAATATATAAGAGGGTGTGGGTGAGCGATCTTTTTTTTTCGAAAAGGAGGAAATATTCTCATATATTGAATAATATCTCTTCTTCTTGCCCGAGAACAAGAAGAGAATTGGTTACATTGTCATACCAGGATTGATAATCTAGATTGTTTAAGAGGATTCTTAGATTTTGTCTTAAAGATTAAATACAATATTCTCTCTTGCCATCATTATTTACAAGAATTTCAATGGTTGGTTGGTGTACTGCACTGTATCACCTTTATCGAGGGATCTCAACAATTAATGAAATAAATTGAATGATTTAGCAAATAGTAAAAATTAAAGAATAAGAGAGTTACAGTGATTCTTCTTTGGAATAACAATCACAATATTTCTAATTCAATAAGTGAAAAGAATCACAATCTTAAAAACATGCCATCCATCTGCATTTACCTTATGTTTTAATTTTTAAGGAGGATAAAATTTCGGCTTTTCTTTGTCGATCCAAATGTGTATGTTGTTTAAGGAAGATAAAATAGGAAAAGCCAGATAAGATTATGAAAAACTAGATGTTTTTTTGTTGATCATCAAATAAAGATATTGTACCAGGAGTTCCGAACTCAGGTTACTTCATTACGTACATGACTTCACTACTATACTATAATTGCTATAGTTATGATACATTGGCACCAAAGGTTTCGTTTATATGGGAGATTTTTTTACTAGTAATGGAGGGCCATTGTTTCAATGGAACAAACCTCACGCTAAAATTCAAGCACACCACAACACGTGATCTAACATGGCACATATTGTTTAATACTTATAGGAATAACGCTTCTCAGTTCCACCCAGTTCTTAATGTTTTTGGGAAACTGACACTCATCTCCATAGTTAATGAGCTCGAATTTACACTTGGTTTTAGTCCAAAACTCAGGCAATCTTTTTAGAGAAGTATATATCTTTCGCTACACCATATTAGGTAATTTGTAAAATAGAAATTCGTGATGCTTATGTTTTAAATCACTTAATTTATGGGTCACAAGTGTTGTAACAACCATGTAGCGTAATATAATTTTCTTCCTCTTTCTCTTCCCTTTCTCAGAGAAAAAAAAAAAGCCTAGAGCCGTCTTGCTCAGATTTGGTCATTTTGGACCAGATCTGAGCAAGAATTCGTTTTTTTTTTAAGTTTTAGGTAGTAGGTAATTGAATAAGATGTTTTTACATCGTTTTTGATGTCTTTTGACATATTTCTTTGTCATTTTGGAACGATTTTTCTTCGTCGTTGTGGGGAGAGTTCTTCAAATTTTAATGGATGGTTCGTGGCTTGCTATTTTTGATTCAAAAACATCAACGATTAATCACGACATCGCTTTGTATCGGCATCCGTGTTCGTGTGGGTCGACAAATTTATGGGAAAAGTACTCCTTTGTATTAGGAGCGTCTCTTATTGAAGAAGAAGAAGAATACAATCAAATTAAATGGTCGGATTTTAATTCCGGATTTACCATCATCTCTCCCTTATACATAAAATTCTTTTGGATATCTTTGTTGTTTATCGCTATTTTTCTTCGCGATCTACTTGTAATTGATGTCCTTATTCGTATTAGGGTTTTGATTATTTTGTATTTTGATGTTTTTATTATTCTTACAAGCGAACATGTAATCACGATTTTCCAAGTGTCACAGTATTTAGAACCTTCTTTTTTAATTTATTATGTGACACTTTTTATTAGTGAAGTATTATGTAGTTGATAATACATATCCAGAATAACCAATTACCTTTTTTCAACGCTTAGGAGCCTACTCAACCGAACTTGCACAACTTAGATCCTTTCAACATATTTAGGTTTAGTTTGGTATTGTTGTGGCTTTTATAAAAGCACTTTTCTGTTGTGCGTTGTCGTGCTGTGTTGTGAGAAAAAAACAGCTAGAGGTTTGGTAAAATATTAATTAAAGTTAAAACTGATTAGAATAGCAATCAAATTGTGTTTGGTAAAATATCATATTCAACCATTGTTGTTGTGGCAAATGACAAAGACAGACATATCTCTGAAAATAATTTTATTCAATTTTATTGGGTTAATTTTTATTTTTTTTGGCTATTAAATATAAATATATACAATATTGAATTTACAAATTGTTACCATTATAATGATTGTTAAAAAAAATTAAGTATATAATTTTTACTTAACCACTTTTTAATATATATATATATATATATATATATAATTTTAAAACAAGAAATCAAACTAAAAATCCTTGCGAGATTGGGGTATACCCAATTTTAAGGGGACATAGTGTGTCATTATTAAAAAGTGTGATTTTACTTTAATACCCTTGAACTAATTAAATCTTAAAATAAACCCATTTCTTAATTTTATTAGCCCTAAAATTAAAAAACTAAACAACTCTTAATCTTCTCTTCTTCTTCTTCATCTTCCATCAACCAAAGCCATATAAAAATCTTCAACTTTTTTCCAAAAAAAATGTTGACTCTCTAAGAAAAAGAAGACTATAAATGATGTTTAAAGTCAAACCTATCATTGTGTTGTGTGATTTGATTGTTATACTAGGTTAGAAATCGAAAATTAGGATTTCGTGTTTTTGGTCAGCAGAAGGTCGTAACATGCATATCTTGCCGACTTTTCATTTTGACCATGGCGACTGTAAATTTTTTCAACACCCAGCAGGGTATTTTTTGAAGACTTTTCCGACAAAACAGCCGGTAGGGTATTTTCTACAGCCGGCGAGGTATTTTTCTCAACAGCCGGCGGGTTTTGTTTTGTAGACCTTGCCGGCTACTATTTTTCAATAGTCGTCTCATGTGTGTCAAAAAAATAAAGTCGACATCTTCTTCATTTAAATACCCTGCCGACCAAATCTAGTCGGCATGTAATTTTTTCAACAGCCGGCCGGGTATTTTTCTCAACAGCCGGCGTTTTTTTTTTTGTAGACCTTGCCGACTACTATTTTTCAATAGCCGTCTTCTGTGTGTCAAAAAAATAAAGTCGACATCTTCTTCATTTAAATACCCTTCCGACCAAATCTAGTCGGCATGTTCTTCATTCAAATACCTTGCCGGCCAAATATAGTCGGCATGGTCTTCATTCGTCGAGCTTGCCGACTTTTCATACTTTCAGAAATGAAAGTGTTGATTTCTGATCTAATTTTGAGTATGATTTCATACGACAGCTTTGCAATCCCTTTTTAGAAGTGTTTGGGTTGTGTGCTTTCATTTCCGTTGCAAAAGATTTTCTCAAAAAAAAAAAAAATTCATCAAAAATCTTCCCAAATAAGTTCAATCAAAAACAAAATTTCATTTCATAAGTTTTAATCTACTCAATTAATCAATCTAAACTCAATTAATTAACCTAATCAGAATTTTTAGTGTTAATTAAACAAGGGTATATTAGCCATTTAGAAAATATATGGTTAAGGGGTGGCTTGTTTTACTTCCCAATGACCCTATTTTGTCTTATTGAGTATACCCAAATTAATCTGGGTATACCCCAATCTCGCCAGGCTAAAAATAAGTAATTATTTAATATTTGTGTATATTTTTATTTTTGACAAAATAAATGAAATGATATCATAAACTATTTGAAAATAAAATATAATAATATTTAAAGAATAAAATATAAGAAATAAAATTGATTGTATATATATCTAAGAATAATTTTGTCATTTACAAAATAAAATAAGGACAAAAAAGATAAATCAAACATTAAATTTTGGTGGACCAACTTTTTTTTTTTTTTTTTTAGCTTTTAAAAGCTCTTCCTCCCCGGCTTTTGAGGAATTTGAGAAGTGTTTTGGATAAAAATGACTTTGATTTTTTTTTACCAAACACCAATTTTAAAAAGGAGTTGCTATTCAGAAAGGAGTTGGCGCTCAGCTGCCAACAAAAAATACGAAAAATTTGCTTTCATTGAGAGTTGAACTCAAGACCTCCCGCTTACTAAACGGGTGCTCTAACCAACTGAGCTATGAAAGCAGTTGTTCATCAGAGTAAGCCACAAATTAAACTACCTCACTAATCTTACTAGAGCCACTCATTTGGATTGAGAAAACCTAAATTTCTAGGTTTTTCTCAAACTTTTTCTTCATCCTTCACTACTCTGATATTTTGATTTTCATAGACTAGGTATAAATCAAATTATTCATAGAGGGCATATTACCCAATATATAAATAGTTGGATAAGGGGTTTTGTTGGTTACTATTTGGAAACCCATGTTTTGTCATTTTGTGAGCCCTCAAAATTTTTTCTAGGAGCCCTATAAAAGGTTTCTTTAAAAATTGAGGAATTTGAGAAATGTTTTGGATAAAAAGCACTTTGATTTTTTTTTTTACCAAACACCAATTTTAAAAAGGAGTTGCTATTCAGAAAAGAGTTGGCGTTCGGCTGCCAACTAATAGCTCTGGTGTGTAATATATTCTTATAATATTATTTCAAAAATTATTGACATATATGGGTTTGAAAGTGCTTTTGGAAAACTAAAAGTATTATCAAACCCAACCTTAGTTACATCAGAGTTAATTGCTGCTGATAAAAAGTAAAGAAAATTTGCTTTCATTGAGAGTTGAACTCAAGACCTCCCGCTTACTAAACGGGTGCTCTAACCAACTGAGCTATGAAAGCAGTTGTTCATAAGATATAAGCCACAAATTAAACTAGGACATTTAACATGTTTGTTTCCCCAAAATGAAAAAAAACTAAAACAAGGTGTAGGTACACTTATGGTATACTTGTAAGGTACAATGAAATACCTAACAAGTTACTAGCTACTTCATGATTGGGAGGTAAATGACCAATAGATTAAGGTTACTTATACTTGAACACTTAGAGCTAACCCAATGCTGTCACTTACTCAACTTGGTAAGTTGAGAAGCACATAGACGAACACTGATATTGGTCATGGTCCATGGACGCACGGTACCTAAGTTGTGGCCTCCATCATGAAGGTCACCGTTGTTGTCGCGGACGTCGCATATACAGTGATTCTACAATAACCACCACCACTAGCTCGCCATGCTCCCCTGGGGTGCTATCAGATGTAATTTTGATTAAACTTCTCATCAACCACATTAAAACCCATGTTTTAATGAGACTTACGTATGACTTCACTGGTCATTTCATCCAAAACTAAGTGATTCTACCAGACTTACGCTCTGGAATAGAGAACATTCAATTAATACGCCCGCTAGATTTTGCTAATTCTATCATCAATAACTAAGTGTCTTTCGTACTTCTAATTTGTTAAGAATTTAGTCGGGTTAGATTAAACGTTGTTAAAATAAAACAAGTCCAACATGAATTGATAAGAACCTGTGGTTGTGGTCTGACAATAATCAGACATCTGAATTCCTGTCGTGTCCTGGGCAGGACATGCTGAGTAAGTATTTTCAGTAACTAGTAACTTGTTAGGTATTACTTTTTACCATACTTGCAAGCCAAGTTTCTTTTCGTTTATTTACTTCGTAAGCAAATCTACTAGAAAGTGCCATAAGCAAAGGTTGTTGTAGTATTATAGGTGAATCGATTTCTACCGTTGAATTCGAGATGTGTGATTAGAGGGTTGCCATTGGAGGGCAGTTCCCTAGACAGTTTACAAAGTGACAGCCTTGGGTTAGCTAAACTAGTGGATTTGCAGACTGTGGAGTAGTACCACCTCACATGGAGATAACAAACGGCTATATGTTGTTGGAAATTTAGGGCTAAAACAGAGGATGAAATAAACACAAAGAAATTGTTGTACTCCAAACTTTCAAGGCTCATAAGATTTCTTTTAGAAGATTATTTCTACCCTCCCAATATCAATTGGCGATTACAACAGGTATGCGAAGTAATGACTTCAGGATACAATGAAATCCGTACAACAGAAAATTGGATTCAAGGTTTGCACCCCTTGACCCTATCAAGAACACACTAGAAAAAATTCTGATGATGCTTTAGATGGAGAGAAAACAGGTTGAATTCATTATTTAGAATGAGAGAATACCTTCACTACTTATAGGGATATTCATGCCTATTGGAGATGCCTCTTCACTTCCAAAAGACACATAAGGTGTGTATTGGGAATGGTTGTCTTTTATGAACCATCACACCTATTAAAGGTGTCTCTTCATCTCCAACTAACATCCATGGTGTTTATCCAACACAGAACACTTCCCCGTCATAGCGGCAAACCAAAACAGAAAACCATTTTATTTTCTAAGATATTGAAAATATCCAACAATCTCCCCCTATTTTCAATAACCAAAAACATAAAAATAAAACAAAACTTTTAAATCAGAGTGGCTGCATCACACAAGTGACTACCTACGTACCCGAGTGGGATCAAGCCAACGTAGTTCAAGCTAATTGAGACTAAGCATCATCGTTGAAATCAACACATAAATGATAGGTATCTTTTGGATTTGAACCTTCACTTAGTGTAAGAAACTCAAAGCCTTATCGAGATTCTATGGTGAAACTAGTCTTGAACCAAGTATCCCTTATGATAAAACCGGAGTCTCCACACATATTGATTTCATAAATCATGTGTTCTGTAGCCAAGCACGTTAATGGCCATGTGCTTGTATCCTTGATTAATGAGTCTTCTTTAGAGAACGGTCTTCTTCTCTTAGGAAACGGCCTGATTTCCATACTCATATAGGTAAGTCTCAAGGTGTTTCCGTGATACACCTTTACTAATCACGGACTCATTAAGGATTTACATCCATCCTATTTTCTTGCAGAACCCAACATTAATTAGAAATGGGAAGTTTTATATTAGTGCTCCATAATCTACATCCATAACTTGTTGGTACCACATTGAACCTTGTTTATCTTTTTCAAAACATAGGTTGGGTTTCCGCTACAGGGAGATCAACCTTCCTTCACGAGACCTTAGTCCCATTTCTTTATACTTCATTGAAAACATTTCCTTTGGAAGACTTTCCATAAATATGTTCCATAAGTTTTTCTCCGTTTCAATGGATAACTGCAATTACTCCTTTCTTGAGTAATTGACTTACCGTTCAATGTACAAGACTTGTATGTCTTGACTTTTCATTATAAGTCTTTTTAGAGACGTTATAGATCATAGCCTGATTCAAATAATCAAGACTGCTTGAATGACTTGTTCCAAAATGAGATCTCTACAAGTTAGGTTTTAAGCCATTCCTCCTTATTAATTGCATCTACTCATGCAATCAATTCTGAAAACATTATTTAAAATGTTCCTATTTCATTTTACAAAATAATTGTAACTTCTCTAGTGATCCTAATTAACATTTACCGTTAATTCACAAAGAGTCATTATAGACTTGCATACACTAGAGGCATAGAAAATTTGTAGGCAACTTACTTGCTATTTCAACAAGCACATTATCACGATGAGTAATTCCTCTACTCATGCCCAATCTTTTACAAATTTATACCCAAAAACATAGACCATGTCTATTTAACATTTTACATAATGTAATGCAAATGTTCATAATTTACGATCGTAATATCGTAACACCTCATCATCGGACATTTGGTCACGCCCAATTTCCAACACGTGACATATTAGCCGGTACAACTCCACCTTTTCGATGTCATTTAAGACATGCTAGTTCCACATTTTGGAACCCGTAATTCTTATCGCAAGAATTTTACTCATAGCATATAATCTTCAAATCCAGTATACTGGTTAGCATTCCCACTAGAAAATTACAAAATTTGCTTTCATTGGGAGTTGAACTCAGGACCTCCCGCTTACTAAACGGGTGCTCTAACCAACTGAGCTATGAAAGCAGTTGTTTATCAGAGATAAGCCACAAATTAAACTACCTCACTAATCTTATTAGAGCCACTCATTTGGATTGAGAAACCTAAATTTCTAGGTTTTTCTCAAACTTTTTCTTCTTCCTTCACTAATCTGATATTTTGATTTTCATAGACTAGGTATAAATCAAATTATTCATAGAGGGCATATTACCCAATATATAAATAGTTGGATAACGGGTTTTGTTGGTTACTATTTGGAAACCCATGTTTTGTCATTTTGTGAGCCTCGAAACTTTTTCTAGGAGCCTATAATAGGTTTCTTTAAAAATTGAGGAATTTGAGAAATGTTTTGGATAAAAAGCACTTTCATTTTTTTTTTACCAAACACCAATTTTAAAAAGGAGTTGCTATTCAGAAAGGAGTTGGCGCTCGACCGCCAACTTAAAAGCTCAGTGTGTAATATATTCTTATAATATTATTTCAAAAATTATTGACATATATAGGTTTGAAAGTGCTTTGGAAAACTAAAAGCATTACCAAACCCAACCTTAGTTACATAATTGCTGCTGATAAAAAGTAAAGCAAATTTGCTTTCATTGAGAGTTGAACTCAAGACCTCCCGCTTACTAAACGGGTGCTCTAACCAACTGAGCTATGAAAGCAGTTGTTCATCAGAGATGAGCCACAAATTGAACTAGGACATTTAATATGTTTGTTTCCCCAAAATGAAAAAACTAAAGTAAGGTGTAGGCACACTTATGGTATACTTGTAAGGTACAATGAAATACCTAACAAGTTACTAGTTACTGCATGATTGGAGGTAAATGACCAATAGATTAAGGTTACTTATACTTGAACACTTAGAGCTAACCCAATGCTGTCACTTACTCAACTTGGTAAGTTGAGAAGCACATAGACGAACACTGATATTGGTCATGGTCCATGGACGCACGGTACCTAAGTTGTGGCCTCCATCATGAAGGTCACCGTTGTTGTATGGACGTCGCATATACAGTGATTCTACAATAACCACCACCACTAGCTCGCCATGCTCCCCTGGGGTGCTATCAGATGTAATTTTGATTAAACTTCTCATCAACCACATTAAAACCCATGTTTTAATGAGACTTACGTATGACTTCACTGGTCATTTCATCCAATATATCATCAATATCATATGCAACGCTCTGGAATAGAGAACATTCAATTAATACGCCCGCTAGATTTTGCTAATTCTATCATCAATAACTAAGTGTCTTTCGTACTTCTAATTTGTTAAGAATTTAGTCGGGTTAGATTAAACGTTGTTAAAATAAAACAAGTCCAACATGAATTGATAAGAACCTGTGGTTGTGGTCTGACAATAATCAGACATCTGAATTCCTGTCGTGTCCTGGGCAGGACATGCTGAGTAAGTATTTTCAGTAACTAGTAATGTTAGGTATTACTTTTTAGAGAAAATGGGTCATTTGTCCAAAAATTTAAAACACGGTTCAAATGGACAAGTAAAAAAAAGTACTGAAAGTGAAATAAAATTAAAAAAAATAGCAAGGATGAAACTGGATTTCATCCCGGCTTATACTTAAAAAATACCAAGGATGAAGCGGATGCATCCAGTGTAAAATAAAAATAAGAAAAAATATTTGAAAATGGACAGGATGAATCTGTTACATCCCGCCTATTTTTAAAATTTTGTCCATTTAAACAGTATCTTTTTAATTTTTGGCTATTTAAACAGTATCAAAACCTAAGTGTCTTTTTCACCCAGGAATTATTGATTTTGGTCTTTTTGACCAATTTTGTGTACTTTTTACCATACTTGCAAGCCAAGTTTCTTTTCGATTATTTACTTCGTAAGCAAATCAACTAGAAAGTGCCATAAGCAAAGGTTTGTTGTAGTATTATAGGTGAATTCGAGATGTGTGATTAGAGGGTTGCCATTGGAGGGCAGTTCCCTAGACGGTTTACAAAATGACAGCCTTGGGTTAGCTAAACTAGTGGATTTGCAGATTGTGGAGTAGTACCACCTCACATGGAGACAACAAACGGCTATATGTTTTGCTTGGTGTGGCCGCATCTTACAATTATTTCCTGTTGATGAAAATAAAAAAGCAAGTCATTACTCTTAGACTTGAAAACAAAAAATAAATAACAGAGAAAAGTTTAACCTTCTAAATCCCACCACATTTTTAAACTAGAAATGTCCGTAGGTCCTTGAATGTGTTTTTGTAAGTTTCTGTAAGTATTGTATCTGTGTTTTCTTTGATTTTTATCTAATTTTTCTAAACCTTTTCATTCTCTTCAATATTTCATCTAATAACTATTCTTTTGAACCTTTTTACTACAGACGAATTGCTTAGCATGCACCAAATCTGGGAGAGATTGTCCCTGAGAATTGTTTGATGGCCAAATATAGTGACTCTGTTGAAGTACTGGAAACCATTGAAGGACATTTTGGTAGTTTAGCCAATTTCATCCGATTGGTCGAAGCTGGGGCATCTAATCGTGAAAAATCAGCAAAGACCTTGTTGCTTGAAGAGAAATACGACTATCTTATCACTCCGTATCTCACTTCAACTCTACCAGCAACTTCACCTCTGGCAAAAAAGCCTCGTCTCGACCAAGAGAGTTCTATGTA
Organism: Papaver armeniacum; assembly: GCA_023531295.1. Lineage (NCBI taxonomy): Eukaryota > Viridiplantae > Streptophyta > Magnoliopsida > Ranunculales > Papaveraceae > Papaver > Papaver armeniacum. The sequence continues at coordinate 333,690 of JAJJWW010010024.1, forward strand.
GAAGATCGATTGATGACCTACTTGGATCAAATGTTATTGTTCACTGCTCCTGCTGCTGAAGACCCGACCGTATCCTTTGAAGATATGCCAGTTGACCCTAAAAGAGCAAAGGATGTTTGGGATTTCATCAACGATATTAACCAAGAAACTCCCAACCAGCAGTAAAATTTTACTAGATAACCGTTGCCACGGTGGGAGGCCGACTAATAAACACAAAATAAAGAAAACCTAAACATCGTACAATTCTCATATCTATATCTATATTTTAATTGATATTACAAAAAAGTTGATATAGTACCTGCGAGAATCAATAACACCAGGCACGGAGCTACATGTAGTCTAGGGGGACAGCAGTTCCCCCTAGAATTTCCTAATTACATAATTAGGCTTTGCATAATTACCATTTTAGGCTTGAAAAATTTAAGTATTTAACTATTTTTCCCCCATATTTTTGTATATTACATAGAGAGTCTTGAATCCTTTATTATACACTTTAAAAACTACTGATATTAGGTACTTATCGTACAAAACTTGGCTTAAATATCAAAATTACGTAAGAAAGAAGTGAAAAATATCAAAATATTAAATACAACCATAAATCTAAACATCTAACATCTTATTAGATATTTTGGTGACATCATTTGAAGGAAAATATATAGGCCTAAAAAAAGTTTGCGGCCTTTCGGCCGCCTGCTTTTACGGCAATACTACTATACCTATATATATTTGTCCCCCCCAAAAAAAATTCCTAACTCCGTCCCTGAATAACACCACGATCTCACATAAATAAACTCCCGCACAAGTGCTTTGTCCGAGTACCCTGATACCGAATCAATAAACAGGTAACACAACTCTATTACTAACCATATAGTCAAAAATGAGTTGGTGGACAGAAGAAAAAAAAACAAGTTGAACTGGCACCTGCCGGAAGCAATAGCAACACGATCCACAAACGAATAAATTCCCGAGCAAGTGTTATGCTGAGTCCCTTGATACCACATCCATAATACAAACAGCACAGAACTATGTGAGTAACCTCAATGTTGTCACAACCTCTGACCATAAGGCTTATCATTTTTATATTGAATTGTAAGATTTACATTACCTAACTTAAAAAAGAAATGTTCTTACCGCCAAAGGCAGTCCCCTTCCAAACTCAACCTTTCCTTCAACTTCTTAAATTCAACCTCTAGACAAACACAAAACCCAGATAGTGAAGTTAGAATCATATGAGGACCATTACTGTAAGACCTTAAATTAATACTTAAAACTTGTCAAAACCTCTTTAAAATCCCAAAACTACAATTAATTTCAAGGCACTTCTTTGATTCCTTTTGTCAAACAGTGAATGAGCATTGGATGCAAGTGTTAAGGTGTTGCTAATCATATCAAATAAACGATATCCTAGATGAATATCCATCAATTCGAAGAGTTAACGAATCATAATAATAATCATAATTGTTGTATGTCAATCTTTGTAGAGACCCGTACATGGAAATGTGTACGGTGATTGAATGTTTTAGTTTGCACAAAAGCAAAAACAAAAAAGTACAGGCAAGAACTTACTCAGATATGGAAATTTAAAAGATGACGCTTTGCAATCACGTAGAAATTTGAAATACGAAGAACCAGAATGAGAAATCTTTCGGTGGAAGAAGTAAGAAGTTGTTAGAGTTTCAAAGGTTTTCAAAAAAAAAAAAAAAAAAAAAAAGAATTAGTTCTTGTAAATAGAGAAAGAGACAGAAAATTGGGAGAAGAAGAGAGAGAATTTCTTATTGATGTGTGTAACAGACAGACATTAGAGCCTCTATTTATAGGGCTAGACACAAGGGCATCCCAGTAATAAACGGGATTTGCCCTAGATATTCTTAACATAATTACACGTTTATAACACTCCCCCTGATGACATTGTGTCTAATCTATTTACCTTGTTAAAACCTTGTCAGGAAATTCCAAATGGACAAAACCTGATCGAAGGGAAAAGAGTACAATTGAGAAAACTTAGAAAAGATTTGGACACGCAAATGTTGCCTCATTAAAACCTTGACAAGGAAAACCCAATGGGAAAAACCTTGATGAAGGAAAAAGAGTACAACGTGATAGTCCAAAGAAATACCTCCTAATTTGATACTCCCCGATAAGTACTTTAGTTAAATCTTGGCTTGCAAATCTTCGAGTCCGAGCCAATTTTTGAAACGAATTTCTTGAATGCTGAGATAGCAATGCTTTCGTGAGAAATTTCCAAGTTGATGAAGTCTTCTTTTGTGTTAGTCTTCTAATGGTAGTGTTCTCAAGTCTTCACGCTTCTTTAAGTACATTGAGGACTTGCTTCTTGGATTCCTAGCTTCTCGTAGATGATTTGCAAAAGTAGTTGATGTAGTTTCTTCAACAAAGTTCCAATATGTAGTTATAGTACCATAGGTGAGTAAAGTTTATGATCATACCATATATGGATTAGGATAATATCCAAATTCCTAAGGGTTCTTATGTTGATGTGGTCTAACAAAACAGAATTGTAACAACCATATTTTCCACATAACCCCGGCCGATGATTAAATAGAAAGTACGTCGTTAATTTTCTGCAACAAGGTACATAACCACAGAAAACTAGAACACAGTTCCGTTACAATTGAATATGCAGAAGGAAATTTTATTTCTTAACAAAAAAAAAACGAAGATGTCTAAAGAATTGAAATAGTGTACTAGACTTCAATAATATAATCCACTTTTAAATACGAACTAACAAAGGAAAAGAAAAAGAAGTCTACCCAAAAAATATCCCACTGCCTCACAACTACATACCGAAAAAAATAAAAAAAAATAGAAGAAGTGTAGATGTCCACCCTCAGTTAGATATCTTCAGAATATCCACCGGAACTGGAATCAATCAGACTCCTTCACGAGTCCTAACAACGCCTGAAAAAGATAATCAACGGGAGTTAAACTCCAAGCAAGTTCGCTCAATCACCGAGTCATGAAGACATATAAAAATGGTATACAAAAAAAAATATCGCAAGCCAGTGTACCACATTAAAATGAAATTTCACGGTAATATCAAGTAGGGGATGCTTCCTAAAACAGTCTAAAGTCGCCTAATAATCCCTGGCAGTATAATACAAAGACCTCATTTCAGTTAAACCTATACCGCGTAATGAGATATCGGAACCTATCCGTAATCACATTAACCACGTCCGGGACATATCCGCAACGTCTAACACCCATATTATTCATATTTATATGGTTTGTACTTAGTACGTAATATTGTACTAACTAGAACTCATCCGCATTCGCATTTCCCTTTCTCATTTCTAGGAAAGAGTTCTAGCTCACCATCCTTAGTAGCCTACGTAAAGCCACTTAGCCAGGACTCACTACAAAGATATAATCACCTCCTAAAACTCATTCAAAGTCCACGCTGACAAATTAAAAAAAAAAAAACCCACTCACGATAAACATTGTCCATTAAGATCATTGCAGACTCGGTATTCAATGATCTCCCTAACAATAAATTGGTACACCCAATCTATATTTAGATGTTTCACTTGAAATTGACATCAGCACCTACGTATGTCATTGTACTATTAACGTTATCATCTTAATCTACCTAATATCATCACCCTATCAGTTCTTACGAATGTATATGTACACATTTAGGTTCTGTACATATAGGGAACACACGATACCCACACTACTACCAACAAATCAAAGAGATTTAATTTACTTTACAGTTAACCTACAACCCTTTTTTCTTGATTTGTATGGCTAATCCAAAGCGGAACCGATCACCTCCAGTGCATGAAAAATATCACCAAACTCATATATGCATACATCACCAAGAAACAAACACCTGGAAGCATTAAGAATATACATGAAGAAACTGGGATTTCAATATCTGCCCTATCATGTCACCCTGTTCACCACGTTATGCATCAACATACCTACCTCATCGCTAACTAGATTCACAGTAACCGTAACAGTTCAATTAGATCACAACAAATTTACCAAAAAAACTAAAATCAAGCATAAACACAAAAGTTACGAGAGATTTAATTGCCACTTCTACATCTATCCATAACTAAGAGACCAAGTGAAACTTGCCTCGAACTTCCGTAACCAACCCGATGGAGCCTTTAGTTAAGTTCCTCAAGTATTAAACCCTAAATAATGAATACAACAAAAACAGGGGAAAGCAATACACAACTGTAAGTGCAAGCCAAAATCATCAAGAAAGAATCGACCAAAACTAATCAAATCCTTACCACCTACGCTTCCTCTACTCGATTTTCTTCTAAATCTTCTCTCGCTTAAGTCGCCGTACTAATGTAACCCTATTCCGGGAAGGAAAGAATGCATATATACAAATTCTACTAACCCTACTTATTAATACTAAGTCAAAATTTTAGGATCAACTAAGCAAAATATCCTTAATTGATACTAGGGTACCTACCAATAACTAAAGTGACCGATACTCTATTTTCTAGTATAACTATTTTTTATACGGAAGGAAAAATAGAATCTAGAGGTATTACAATCTACCCCACTAGAAAGAAGGATTCGTCCCAGGAATCGATTTACCTCGTTATTAAAAAGTTGCGGGTGAGAACGACGAATAACATCCTCACGCTCCCATGAAGCATCTCGCTCGTCTTTTGGATTCCATTGCACTTTGACAAATGGTATTTCCCGAGACCGTAATTGCCTTACTTGTCGCTCTACAATACGAATTGGCTTGTCCTCAAAGGTGGCATCTCGGGTTTCACAACCAACTCACTAAGATCTGCTTGATGAGCTCGCTCCTCATCCCTTAAGTGTTTACGTAACATGGAAACATGAAATACGTTGTGCACTCCAGACAACTGCGGTGGTAAATCCAGCTGGTATGCCACATTTCCAATCTTCTTAGTTATAGGAAAAGGTCCAATAAATCTAGGAGCCAATTTACCTTTCTTCCCAAACCTCATTACTCCTTTCATAGGAGACACCTTGAGTAATACCTCATCTCCGACTTCAAGAGGTAATGGTCGACGCTTCCCCGTCTCGCATAACTTTTCTGTCTACTTCCGAGCTTTACGAAGACAATCCCCTTAACCACTAGGATCTTCTCCGTGATGAGCTGAACCAAATCAAAGCCCCAAAATCTCTTTTCACCAACTTCTACCCAACATGCTTAGGTGAACGACAAGGTCTTCCATAAAGAGCTTCAAAAGGAGCCATACCAATACTCGACTGATAACTATTATTGTAAGCAAATTCTGCCCATGGTAAATAGTCATCCCAATTTCCTTGGAAATCTAGCACACACGCTCGAAGCATATCCTCCAATATTTGATTAACTCTCTCCCGTCCGACCATCGGTCCGAGGATGAAATGAAGTACTAAAATCCAAATCTGAACCCAAAGCTTGTTGAAAGCTTCTCCAAAATTCTCAAGTGAATTGAGCACCCCTATCAGAAATAATTGAGACCGGCGTTCCATGCAATACCAGAATCTTCTTACATAGAGCTTACATAATCTATCCACGCTGTAGGTAGTATGCACTGGTAAAAAGTGTGCCGACTTAGTCAACCGATCCACTATTACCCAAATAGAATCATGTCCTCTCTTTGATCTCGTAGTCCAACTATAAAATCCATGGAAATATTTTCCCATTTCCATTCCTCGGTATTGGGAGTGGTTGTAATTCTCCAGATGGCTTTTGGTGCTCAATCTTAACTTGCCGACATGTTCGGCATTTAAACATATTCTCGCAATATCTCGCTTCATACTTTTCCACCAAAACTGTCTACGCAAATCCTTATACATTTTTGTAGCTCCGGATGGATAGTGTAGCGACTTGGTGAGCTCCATCTAATACCTCACGTCTCAATCAAGCGTCCACGGTACACATAACCGACCTCGAATTCGAAGCCCACCATCCATCCCAACATCAAAATCTTCACTTAAGTCTCCAGATCCAAGTAGTTTCACACACCAATCATCCTTGGACTGAGCCTGAACAATACGGCTAATAAGTGCAGGTTGTACCACAAGATTTCCCAAAAATGCTTGAGAAGTAGAAGAATTCTTAACATCTAAGAAAAACTCAGCGACTGTCTCTAACATCTCCCACTCTTCCGCCATCATGAAAGCTAACAAACCCCTTGGTTTTCGACTCAAGGCATCAGCTACAACATTCGCCTTACCAGGGTGATATTGTAAGCCGAAAGTATAATCATTGATGAGCTCCATCCATCGACGCTGTCTCATATTCAAATCCTTCTGGGAAAATAGATACTTGAGACTCTTATGATCAGTGAAAAGCTCAAATCTCTCTCCATACAAGTAATGACGCCACAACGACTTGAGCAAAACTACCGCCGCTAACTCCAAGTCGTGGGTTGGATAATTCTTCTCATGAACATGCAATTGCCTAGATGCATAAGCAATAACCTTACCTTCCCGCATCAAACACATCCCAATCCTAGAAGTGAGGCATCTGGTAAACCACTAGATCCTTTCCTTCTAGCAAGGTCAAAACCGGTGCTGAAGTAAGCTTAATCTTAAGCTCCTGAAAAGCGTCTTCACACTTAGAATCCCAAACAAACAAACTCCCTTCTTAGTTAGCCTAGTAAGAGGTCCCGAAATACGAGAAAAATCTTTAATGAAACGACGGTAATATCTAGCTAAACCAAGAAAACTTCGAATCTCTCGAAACTGTGGGTTGTTTCCAACTCAACACTTCCTCAATCTTGGAAGGGTCTACGTAAACTCCGGATTTAGATATCACATGCCCCAAAACTTAATCGATTGTTGCCAAAATTCACATTTCGAGAATTTTGCAAACAATCGATGCTCCCTTAAAGTCCGCATCACTAGCGTAAGTGTTCCATGTGTTGTTCCCGAAGTCTTAGAGTACAAGAATATCATCAATAAAAACAATAACAAACCGATCAAGAAAATCTCTAAATACTCGATTCATCAAGTCCATAAAAACCGCAGTGTATTCGTAAGCCCAAAAGGCATCACCGTAAAACTCATAAGAACCATAACGAGTCAGAATGCAGTCTTAGAAATATCTTGTTCTCTAACAAGAAGCCGATGATACTTGAGATCGCAAATCGATCTTCGAAAACCATATAGCCCCTTTCAACCGGTCAAAAAGATCATTAATCCTAGGTAAAGGATACTTGTTTCTTATCGTGACCTTGTTCGGTTCACTTTAGTCAACACACAATCGTAAAGAACCATCTTTCTTTTCACAAATAAAACAGAGCACCCCCATGGTGAAGAACTACGTCGAATAAATCCTTGACTTAAAAGTCGGTCAATCCGAGACTTCAACTCCCGTGATTTCCTTTGGAGCCATTCCAGTAAGGAGAACGAGCAATTGGTGTCGCACTGGTTGAAGTTCAATGCAGAACTCCACTTGCTTATTTGGAGGTAATCCAGAACCTCTGAACAAATCCGCAAAATCAGACACAACTAGTATACTCGCAACTGTAGAGACTCATTATCTACTACTTCACCTCAATATGGCTAAGGAAAGCTTCTACAAATATACTTCGAGATGTAGTCTGCACCACTACCTTAGATTGACCCGGCTTTGCAAAAGTGATTGTCTTGTCAAGACAATCCAATTGCACAAAGTTAGAAGATAACTACCCATTCCTAATATTACATCGTAAGGAACCATCTCTAACACATAAAGATCCGCCAAATGCTCAACATCTCCAATCATAATAGGACAAGAATCAACCTTGTTACTCAACTCTACCATACTACTCGTAGGAGTAGCAACACATAAAGGAAATTCACACACTTTCATGTGAAAGATTTACCATGCGAACTAACTTAACAGATATGAAAGAATGAGTAGCTCCGGTATCAAATAAAATACTAACAGGCTCTCCTAAAATAAAGAAAGTACCTCCCAAAGTAGCATTCTCCGTCTCAGAAGGTTGCACAGCAAAGAGTTGACCTTGGCCACGAGGTCGCACATTACCAGTTTGCACCCCAAAGTGTTTGGTTGCTCACGTCTATCTCGCCCGAACTTTCTCTTTGGTACATTCTCGATGCCTTGTGCCCCCTTTCCCTTACGATTATAACAAAACCCATAGAAGTTAATTGGTTTGGCAGAAGAGCCTCCGCCTTCACCGGAATTATCGCCCCTTCATTACCACCATTCTTCTCCGACCACGGTTCCCTTGATTCCAATACCCCTTCCTTTTCTTCCCGGGCCGATCACATTTTTGAGTGACATGGTTCTGCTGGTTCCTACCACTTCCATGTTGACCCAAGAAACCTTTTTGATGCCCGTCAACCTTATTGTCCTTCTTCAAGTATTCCTCATCCTCTTATGAGCCAAGAAATCTTGCTCAAGCTCTCCGCACATTCAACAGCCCTAACATATGTGTCAATCATATGATTTGCAACAATATGCCTCCGATACACAAAGATTCGAGACCATAAACAAACCTACGTCTATTTTTCTCTTCAAAAGATCCACCAAGTGCGGTACAAACATCGACAATCTTGAGTATTCAATCTCGCACTGCAAATGCATAAAGCACCCCGCTTAAATGAAAGAAACTCTCTCCTTAGCATTTCGAATACTCGAGGGAAATACTTGTCATCAAACATACGAATGAAGTCTTCCATGTCATGGTGGCATGATCCAATCCACGTGAAGTCAAGTCCACCAAGTATGAGCATCTCCAAAGGGAGCTCAAAGGCAGCTAACACTACACCAAATTATGGGATTAGAAATGTAACTGTGCCGTTACAAAACGGTTGTAACGCCCCCGCTGCAAAAGTGGGTGTTACATTTTTTTTGTAACGCCGGGCCGTTACGAATTTTTTTGTAATGGCCTCGTAACAGGCTTCGAGCCGTTACTAATTTGCCACGTGGTAATGTAACAGTCAGGTTTTAATTTTTTTGCAACAGGATTTTGTAATGTACCAAAGCCATTACTTAACTTTTTTGTAACAAAGAAAAATATCGCCGGTTTTTTGACTGGTCAAAATTGGTCAATATTGACCAATTTTGACCAGTCAAGACCGACCTACAAAGAATTATTCCACTTAAATAAGTTTTAATTCTAAATTCAATACATTCATGACCACACTCAACAATAATTTCTTCAATCTATGCAAAAGAACATTCATTCAATTCATCTCAGTTCATATAACAAAGAAACCGAACATATAACAAAGAGACCGAAATTTCTCTAAGTATCAAATTCCTCTAAGTACCAAATTTCTAAGTATCAAATTCCTCTAAGTACCAAATTTCTCTAAGTACCAAATTTCTCAAAGAAACTTTCTAAAGGAATACATACAAATACAAACTTAATAGTTTAAGTATAATAACTAGTTTGTCCTACACTTTTGGAGCTAAGGCAAAGACCGCAATAAAAATATCTTGTTTTATAATTATCATACCTTGAAGTTTGAGTTACTTAATGAAGAACATAGATCACGAAAATCAAAGACTTCGCGACTCTTGGATACTAAAACACTAATTCGGCCGCATTCAATATATGCCTCTCGAGTGGTTTGCACAAGTCAAATTGCTGCAGCATTTGGGATGCATCCGAACAAACACAACTCATTAGGCACTCAAAAGAAACATAAACCTTAGTCCCCTTCTCAGGCACCACAAACTGCCCATGCCTTAACACTAATTAACCAGAAAAATAACTTACTTGTATCGGAATTTTGTTGATTCTTCCCACCCACCGCAATACCGCAAGTATAAACCGAGTGTCAAAGCCACAAATTTAAACTTAATAGTTTAAGTATAATAACCAAGTGAAGTACTTACCTGTGGATTGATATTTCCCGATCAAGCTACTACCGCTTCAACTAACCTTGTGTGAAGTCCCCATGGGCATTTATATAACACTTACCTAAATCCTATCGAGATAACACATCGATGAGAAACAAGACAATATGCATGAGCAATTCCTGCATTACATATCAATGACCAACAAGACAATATGCAGAACAAAATTCAATAAAGCCATAAACAAATTCAATTATAACTAAAAGGACTAGATTTATACCTTAAATTACGGCCGACACTCGCTAGAGCACCACCCTTATCTCCTCCAAACTCCCCTGGTGCTCCCCCACTTGGACCACTACGGCATCTCGGTAACCACCAAATCTAGGTCTGTCACCACCTTTGTAGCGCCCTACTTTCAGGAATTTATGATTAAAGTATAATTCCAGAACTCAAAGTACTAATCCGTCTAAACCACAGTCACTAAGCTAATTTGTCTAAAACTAAAAGACCACATAACACAACTGAGGTATTTAGGTTAAGAAAATGAGAAGAGTTTTCTCAAAACTAAGTGAATGCTGAACCTGTTTGAAATTAACACCTACTTCATTATATTAGATAGTGTTTAAAAAAGTACAAACATTACAAGAGATACTCAAAAGAGAATGCAGACCATACTGCATATTCATAATTTTCTACATAGTTACAAACAACGTGTTCTGTGATAGATAAGTATACACTATACATACTTGCAAGCAAAAGCAAAAGAAAATTATCCACGAGATCTACCCACACAGATCGTTTACCAAAAAGTTATCGGCAAGAACCTCCCTATACACACACCGCACACCTTACTCGACCCAAATGTTAATCTCCCTTCGCCCAACTCGACAACACTTACATCACATTTACCTGCCACTAAAAGAGATGGAAAATAGTGAGACAAACAAGCTCAGCAAGCACTTACATTTCCCATAACATTCATACACGCAAGTAAACATTTCAGGTCCTTTCCAAGTAAAGGAACAGCCAAAGAATCAACAGAGTTTTTAAGGATTCAAAACCAACAATGCATGAGTTTCTTTAAGCGCGCAAATGTAATTTTGTAAAGAAACATTATGGTTACGAAAGAGTAATGTAAGTTCCCACCTCAACTCATAACTCAAACCTTAAACTTCGCAATCCGCCAACTGAATTCAGAGACACCTATTCAAACAAAGATAACTTGCACAAAGTAGTGTGGTTAAAACTCACTTCATTTCAACCTTTAACACCCCCGGGTAAAAAAGACGAGGGTTAAAGTTTCAGTGTATAAAACATTCATCTTTGATTCAATTCAAACAACCAATAGCTCATTAGAAAGATAACAATCTCCTCTATAATCTTCGATAAGACATCAAAAGCTAAAACAATCTCTAAAGACACTTGTAAACGACCCTAAAGATGCCTACTTACCGCAAATACCTTAAAATTCCGATTTCATAAGTAAACATTAAATTATCACAAATTTTAGTCAACTCAACACCAAAACAAGCAACACAAATCTCCAAAGATTGGTAGTTCGATATACTACAAGCCCTACGTAAGAACTAAGGCTAAACCGGGTTGCAAATATCAAATTCCCTTAAAAATTAGAATCGCCAGATTATGAAATGTATGACACACAAGTTGGCATATTCAAAAACGTATAATTGTATCAGAATAAAGAATACCACGCTGAAGAGTTGTTCCAAAATCACCTAAAACTTACATAGAAAAGTTCTAGGCTATATCAAGTTGGATATGTATCAAAATCATAGAAACCACACTGGTTGGAGCATTCAACAAAGCAGATTCTAAGTTAAAGCAAACCCACAACATGAAATTCATAAAAGGTACCAAATATTACAAAAAGATATGACTTGCAGAGAGCCAAGTTTTCATGAAAAGAAACCATGATTCAGATTCAATATCCAAGTGTCTAGAATCGTCAAACGTCAGCAGACAACATGTGAAACTTCCAAATGACGGGTTTGTTTCAATCCAAATAATTCTCGTATGGAGTCTAACATTTACAAAGTGACTAATAAGATCGTAACACACTTAACTCCAAACTCTAGCAAGATTTCTACTCTAAAAATGAACCAAAGAATAAGAGATTAAGAAACAAGATAAAAACAACAACATAAAAGGTTTCAAAAGAAAACCTAAGATTTTGATGTCCACGTATTCACAAAATTCGCTAATCTCCCCCTTATTTCGAATTACAATACTATCATGCTTCAGCATCGTGCATAGTTGAAAACAAACCTAATGAAACACTTTAATCATGATAGTTGAAAACAAAACCTATCATGCTTCATGCTCAATTTGGTAGTAAAATTCACAACAGTAGAGTGATTGATTCATTGGAGAAGAAATTATATGAGTTCAATTGATCGGAGCAAGGGAAATAAGGTTAAAAACGTACCTTTAATCATTAATCAAGAACAAAGAAAAACCCTTCTTTAATTACTTCCAAATCTCCACGAAAATCAGTAGATTAGAACATGAATCTCACCATTTCGGTCACTCAAGATGTAATCGTAGTTGGGTACGAATTTTCTAGGTTCTTTTTGATTGTATTTCTTTTCACCTGAATTTTGTATCTCTCACTTGCTACTGTTCGAGTTGAATGGAGAAGAAAACATATCTGATAGACATGTATTAGAGTTTAATCATATCCTTTCTTGTCATTCCAAACATACCCCTAACATCTTGAACCTAGGTGTCAAAGTGAGACTTTACCACGTGCCTATGAATTCTGACTAAGCTCAAGAGTTTGGCTGACGAAATCCTAAGATAATCTCAAGCTAAAATAACACCAAAAAGTACACGCACAAGCAAGAAAAACAGGCATCTAACATTCTAACAGCATAAAAATGCTACTACACAAAAGTTACCCAACCGTATGGTTGGTTTCAGAGAATAAAGAACTAATAACATCACAATTATTACTAATTATACCTAGATAAATTTAATAATTTGAAGATAAAATATAGAGTCGCTACAACCTTCATAATTTCACCTAATTACACAACAACAGCAACAACAAAATCAACATCAAGATTCAAAAACCATACACGAATCAGAAACCAAATGCTACAAACACATCAAATCCAAAATCAACATTAACAAATCTTACCTAGCTACCGGTTTGAGTGATTTTTTCAAAGTTAGGCACAATCTCAGATGGTAGATTCAAACAAGTCCTCAAAAACTCAATACCATCATTTGTCAAAAACCAATAGTGTTCCCTCTGCAAATCAAAAACAAATCCACCATTAACCAAAAATCAAAATCCTTATCCAAAAAACCAAACATAACTTAAGTAGTGATTAGAGAAAAATTAAATTGCAAAGCGTAAGATTACCTGATATAGTTTGAAGAAAATCAAACCCTAATTAAATGACTTCGTCTGCAGAGAATCAAACCCAACCCAAAAAATTTCAATACCAAATCAAAACTAAAATCGATGAAAATTTCTACAAACTCAATTTAGTGAAACCCTAAAAAAAAGCCATTCAAATCCTCCAAATCAAATAATAATATCATCAACGGAGCAAATAGTTCAAGAAAGCTAGGGTTTTCAGTTGAGAAAGAAAGCAGACAGAGGAGAAAGTTAGAGATTAAAAATCAAAACGAGTAACCACAAACCCTAAAATTGATTGAAATACTGAAACCTTAATTTCTGATTAACAAATCAAGTACTACGAGATGATGAAATACTTACACAGATCCGTGAAATCGAAAACCCGAAATCGATTAACATCCGATTGAAGATTAGTTCTTCAAAGATAAGATGAATAATCTTGAGAAGAAGAGACGAAGCGGGAGAAGAAAAGAGGAGGAAAGGATGAGAGGAAATGTCGAGATAAAGGGGAAGAAAAAAATCTTAAGTACGTGAGGAAATATCCTGTGTATAACCAATCGTGGGTGGAAAAAAAATGCCATACATGTGAATAGTACGCGCGCAATACACCTGTTACTACCCTGGTGTGACCAAGCGTGTGTATGGCACGCTTAAAAAAAAAATCGTAACGGCTTTACCATGTTACGTATTTTTACAAAATTAGTAACGACTTCTACTTTACGAATATTTTGTAATCGGCCATTTGTAACGTGGGAATTTTGTAACGGCCACAAAGCCGTTACGAATTCCTGTTACGAATCCGGGAATTTGGTGTAGTGTAATCTCTGCTTGAAGACTTCTGTGCAAGAAGGTCCTATGGCCCTAAAAATCTTGACCATCTCATCCTTCCATTCATGGGCTATCATTGGGTTATCATACTTTCCAGAAAATTCTTTTGGGTTCAACTTCTTGAACTGAAACTGAACCTTTCTATACCTATCTTAATCAGTTTCAGCAGGCAGTCCTTGGTTCTGATGATTGTTGACTTGTCCAAGATTTTGTTCATAAATGTGTAGTGATACATTATTTGGGGCTATTAATCGGGGTCATTGTGCCATATTCACATTCACGTCCGATTTCCTAATTGTGGTTCATCTCCACCAATAGGACCACCATTTCAGTACTACCTCTCCCACTACCAAGCACGTCTCCTAGTACCGCGCCTTGACATTCCTATATAAGTCAATGATAATCTTAGAAAACAATACAATAAATATACTAATATTTATAAAGCATATCCAAACCATGGATATACATATATAACAGAACGTCATAGGCTCACTCCCCCCAAGTCCTAAAGTTACTCTAACCTAAGCTCATGATACCAACTGTAACAACCATATTTTCCACATAACCCCGGCCAATGATTAAATAGAAAGTACGTCGTTAATTTTCTGCAACAAGGTACATAACCACAGAAAACTAGAACACAGTTCCGTTACAATTGAATATGCATAAGGAAATTTTATTTCTTAACAAAAAAAAAAACGAAGATGTCTAAAGAATTGAAATAGTGTACTAGACTTCAATAATATAATCCACTTTTAAATACGAACTAACAAAGGAAAAGAAAAAGAAGTCTACCCAAAAATATCCCTTGCCTCACAACTACATACCGGAAAAATAAAAAAATAGAAGAAGTGTAGATGTCCACCCTCGCTAGATATCTTCGTAATATCCTGGAATCGAATCAATCGACTCCTTCACGAGTCCTAACAACGCTCGAAAAGATAATCAACGGGAGTTAAACTCCAAGCAAGTTCGCTCAATCACCGAAGTCATGAAGACATATAAAAATGGTATACAAAAAAAATATCGCAAGCCAGTGTACCACATTAAAATGAAATTTCACGGTAATATCAAGTAGGACAATCCTTCCTAAACGATCTAAAGTCGCCTCTAATAATCGGGCAAGATAATACAAAGACCTCATTTCGAGTTAAACCTATACCGCGTAATGAGATATCTTAACCTATCCGCAATCACATTAACCACGTCCGGACATATCCGCAACGTCTAACACCCATATTATTCATATTTATATGGCTGTACTTAGTACGTAATACCGTACTAACTAGGAACTCATCCGCATTCGCATTTCCCTTTCTCATTTCTAGGAAAGAGTTCTAGCTCACCATCCTTAGTAGCCTACGTAAAGCCACTTAGCCAGGACTCACTACAAAGATATAATCACCTCCTAAAACTCATTCAAAGTCCATGCTCGACAAATTAAGAAAAAAAAAACCCACTCACGATAAACATTGTCCATTAAGATCATTGCAGACTGGTATTCAATGATCTCCCTAACAATAAATTGGTACACCCAATCTATATTTAGATGTTTCACTTGAAATTGACATCAGCACCTACGTATGTCATTGTACTATTAACGTTATCATCTTAATCTACCTAATATCATCACCATATCATTGCTTACGAATGTATATGTACACATTTAGGTTCTGTACATATAGGGAACACACGATACCCACACTACTACCAACAAATCAAAGAGATTTAATTTACTTTACGCTTAACCTACAACCCTTTTTCTTGATTTGTATGGCTAATCCAAAGCGGAACCGATCACCTCCGAGTGCATGAAAAATATCACCAAACTCATATATGCATACATCACCAAGAAACAAACACTGAAGCATTAAGAATATACATGAAGAAACAGGATTTCAATATACGCTCTATCATGTCACCTGTTCACCACGTTATGCATCAACATACCTACCTCATCGCTAACTAGATTCACAGAACCGTAACAGTTCAATTAGATCACAACAAATTTACCAAAAAAACTAAAATCAAGCATAAACACAAAAAGTTACGAGAGATTTAATTGCCACTTCTACATCTATCCATAACTAAGAGACCAAGTGAAACTTGCCCGAACTTCCGTAACCAACCCGATGGAGCCTTTAGCCGTAAGTTCCTCAAGTATTAAACCCTAAATAATGAATACAACAAAAACAGGGAAAGCAATACACAACTGTAAGTGCAAGCCAAAATCATCAAGAAAGAATCGACCAAAACTAATCAAATCCTTACCACCTACACTTCCTCTACTGATTTTCTTCTAAATCTTCCCTGCTTAAGTCGCCGTACTAATGTAACCCTATTCCCGTGGAAAGAATGCATATATACAAATTCTACTAACCCTACTTATTAATACTAAGTCAAAATTTTTGGATCAACTAAGCAAAATATCCTTAATTGATACGGGGTACCTACCAATAACTAAAGTGACCGATACTCTATTTTCTAGTATAACTATTTTTTTATACGGAAGGAAAATAGAATCTAGAGGTATTACAAGAATGACCTAGTTAATGGTGGGAATCCACCAAATAACCAAAATTATACAACTCCCCCTTGGATGACCACCATGTTAAATAAATTGCCTCACTAAAACCTTGCCAATAAAAGCCAGTGGGAAAAAATTTGGACGAAGGAAAAGAGCACAAATATCAACATTTTTGAAAGAACATCAAACGTAAACGAGATCTTTCGCCTCATTAAAACCTTGTCAGCAAAAACCACGTGGACAAAAACTCAAACGAAGGAAAAAGAGTACAACTTTTTGACGATTTATGGATGCTAACTCAACTATATGAGTATTACTGAAAACGAGCATCAAAATCACAACTCTAGTCTACCTCAAAGACGAGTTTAAGCTAGCATAATTCTAACTGCAGATTTAAGAAAGAAAACTAATAGAATTTACGTTGCCAAAGCGTGGATTTTTAGTGTTTTTAAGGACTCCTCAAGAGACCTATAACGTTGAAATCATCAACTAATTAATCGGGATTTTTGGTTTTGTACCAAATTTCTTAAAAACACATGAAGGATTGTTAACTTGACATAATCAAGTCAAGTGACTACCAGAATATAATTTGAATCCTACAAGAATTAAAAATTTGAATATGTTCTCCGACCACATACGAGTCCTTCAAGGACCACCACGCTAAATGTGTCTTATAAGAAGAACAATTGTTGAACCAATCCTAGGGTCTGATAAAAAAAGAAAACCCTCAAATCATTTTCACAACGAATGTATTTCTCGTATAACGCATTACGACTACACCAACCTGTAAGTAATGGCTTGGCAATTTTAAGGTGTTAAGTCTTGGATCCAAATTGCGTTAATCGAGAAATTATAATAATCCAATCTAATATGGATTACATGCCAACCAATCACATATGTCGATATCCCTCTGCGAGAGGTCTGGGTTTCACAACCACCATCATTTATTATTTCAAAAGCTATATAAACGAACATTCGACAATTTATAGCTTACTACGATCCCACATAATTCCCAAATGTATGCATACTTTGACAAATTCAAAATTTCATCGGGTACCCGGTGCCCATAAGGCGTTATAATCTCCTTTTATTCAAATGAGGGATATGAATTTTGAGAATGTGAATCGTATTATCATGGATTCATTGGAGCATATTTGTAGCCTATATAGAAATGCTACATGCTTGCGATGTGATTGGATTTGCCTTTCAAACGGCATAAGCTTATTGGAAAGCTAAATGAGATTCTTTCACGCCTATTTAGTGGCGGCCTTTTTTCGATTTGAACATGATGGGAGAGGAGTGATATAACCTTTAAGTTAATTAATGCCAACCTTTAATATCATAGAGTCTCCCCCGATTATGGCGGAAATTGTCATCTCGATATACGAAAAAATTTAGATTTAAGTATTATCCGATTAATTCAAGACATATACTTGTAATAACATCTCGGATTGTAACAATACCGGTTGACCGTATATAATGAATTTAAAAGCCATAAAAAAAATTGTCCTAAAAATTGTAGTCTACTACTTAACATACAATATAACATCAACCATAGATTTTAATGGTTATCGAAAAAATATGCAAATAAAATCTCCAATAATTTTGTGACCTATAGGGCCGATGAGATAATTATTGAGAATAAATTTATGGACACATTCTATGTCAAAGAAAATTATATCAAGATCGATATAGTCACACTAGGACTAATTATATGGCCTAACAAGCCGGGTGCGCACCCATTGATCTTTTATGTCCTACTTTATCTCAACATCAGTTTGAACAATCGTAATTTAGGAGATTAATATTAGGAAGAAGGAAAATTTGCTCAATATCCATCGGCAATGCAGCAATTGGTGTTTGCAATTGTGAATACGTAGTAACCAATCTCATCCTTTAAGGATCCATAGAAAAATCTAATTCCAGTTGGTTTAAATGATTCTTTTGAGAAGAATAAAGAAATCCTTATCGTATTATATGTAGAAAAATCTACTTTTTGGTTGATGCAGATTTCTTTGAGGGAATAGAAATCAATAATTAATATTGGCTAAAAGTCCTTAGAATGCCAATTTTTACATCTCATTGTGGAAAATTGATGGTACAATTAATAAAATTGTATCGACAAATAATAATAAAAACAATATTGTCGCTTTTCAAAGACGCATAGTCAACTTTGTAGCCGACGATGGTTTCTTGCAAATATAATAAATAGAAACCATAAATAACATGATCTTTGTCTAATGGACAAAAGATACCAAATTCAATTGGCCGTAGGTTTTTCAACCATGCACGTGATTAGTTACCGTAAAGGTAATTAACTTGCGACATCACCAATTTCACAAAAGAAATGGAGATTGTAAACCATCTTTTGATGGATTTGTTTTTTCTTTCTCTGTATGAAAAGGTTAGAGAAGAAAGGAAATCGAACTTTTTGACAAAGTTGATCACCCAAGTCCCATAAATATAGACTTTGTCTTTTAGGACTAATCAATGAATTTTAATTACACCCAAGAGGATAAGAACTTCTAAAATAGCCCGTGGGTTGCGAAGTTATATAAAATCCATAAGATGGAGTAAAGGATGATGTATAATACACCGGTAAAAAGAACCTCCTCTTATATTGATGGATGAAATACAGATGAAAGCATTCATCCTCTGATCCACTACTCACCGAGTCATTGATATTAAAAGAAAAAGATTGGCATCATTAATAACTAGCTTTAAAAAAAAATGACCAAAAGGATCAAACAAACCAAAAAAAAACGAACATCAGGGTACTGTTCACAAAGTTGTTTCTTTCATGCTCGTGCACAAACTCCAGTCAGTAGTTTCATATGGTATGGCACCGGCAACCCTATGACAAACACCATAAAAAATTTATTAGAAAATAAATTCCAAAGAAAAAAAAATTTAACTAAGAGAGAAGGTTAGATATGGATGTGAATATCTTCTCCGTTTTCATGGGTAAGTTGGATGCGTCAGTTGGTAGAACAACGTGCGTGATAACGTCTTGTAAATAGAGAAAGAGACAGAAAATTGGGAGAAGAAGAGAGAGAATTTCTTATTGATGTGTGTAACAGACAGACATTAGAGCCTCTATTTATAGGGCTAGACACAAGGGCATCCCAGTAATAAACGGGATTTGCCCTAGATATTCTTAACATAATTACACGTTTATAACATTAGTGAAGATATATGACTGAGAGTCAGGTCGGGTCAGACCCGTGACGAGGTGAGAAACTGAACTGAATACCCGTCGTCTTCTCACCCATGATAAATCCGATAAATCTTTTGTTCTTGCTTATGAAAATTCTCAAGAATGGAATTTCGATCCTAATTGAGTCGATTAAAATATTTTCTCAAACAGAAACTCTTTTTTTTCTTTGGGTTTGGAATTGGAAGTAGATTTTAAAGTTATTTTTAAGTCTTACAAAAAAAAAAATCACTCAGAATCAAATTTTTTCTGAAGTTCAAGGAACATGATGGAGAATTTGATCAATTCCGGTCGATTCAATCGTGTTTTTAAGTAACTTTCAACTATTAATCTGTTTAGTTGATTATATATGAACTAAATTGCTCATCAATTCAACCGATTATGTCAATTCTCGTCCTAATTTCATGGAAATTTGAGATCCAAAAAACTGATTTTTGTTTTCTGAGACATTTCCCGTGACGGACAATATACATGGAAGCCATCGCATAGAAGGCCTCCTTATAGTCGGCCAACTAGTTTATTTTATTTCACCCCACTTTGTTCCACGTATCTATGATTTCGTTGTCCGTTTTTTTAATGATTTTGTTTTGAGTCGACCCAAGAGGAGTAGTGCCGGGCTACATTCACAACTTTTGTCGAGCTTAAAAGATTATGGGTTAATTACTGTTGTGTGTTCTCATAATTTGCATTTAAATTTGACAATGAAATCGACACGTTGTGTCCTTTTTGGAAATCAGTTTTTGCATATCAAAACTTTATTAGTTATTTGGTATCTCTAGATTTTGATTGCTCATTACATTTTATTATCAAAGTCTCAGCCAATTTTGAGTTCCATCCCTATGTCCATCTGTTAAAGTCTGTTGGCATCCAACTCAAAACCAATTGGCAATGAGTGGAGCGGCCCTTCCATATTATATTCAAGTTAATTAAGCGGATTATAATAATGTGAGACTATTTGTCCTTTCACCCGCCCCCTCACGTGTAAGGCCAGTCACTGGGCCTCACACGTGGACCTACGTCACGATTACCAGTCCATCGGAACGGTGTGTACACAGTGAGTGAGTAAATCATGGGGTAACACCTCGGCCAGTATTGGCACTGGCCTACACCCCGGGTGTACAAGTGACAAAATCGGTTATACACTTCGGCCAGTAACTCGGCCTACACCCAGCGTACGCAGATTTGGGTCTGCGGCTTACCTCTGATACCATGTTAAAGTCTGCGGGCATCCAACTCAAAACCAATTGCCAATAAATGGAGCGGCCCTTTCATATTATATTTAAGTTAATTAAGCGGATTATAGGGACGTGGAACTATTTGTCCTTTCACACCATCTTTGGGCGCTGTAGAAATGTTATGCTCCAACACCTAGATAATAAACAACTGGACAAAGAGATAGTAAATCTAGCTAGGTCGAGCACAATAGTCGGTACATTTCTGATGTGACTTGTAGTTTTTTTGAGGTTGGTTAGTACGGAAGAGCTAGCCACTCAAAGCATCCTGCGCACATTTCCCTTTAATTTCAATCCGCAATAATAGACTAAAAAATAGTTTACTTCTGTACCATTTTGTATCTTTCCGTATTCAACCTGAAGATTTCAGCCTTATTTGCCTGAACAAATTCAGGCCTCTACATCAGCCTGTTCAGGCACTATTTTAGGCGTAGTGCACAGTAGTTTTGCCATAAAAATAGTAGTCTTTTCAAATTAAAGGTATTTGACTGACTGACTCTATTGACCAACAAGAAAAGCTATTGTGTCCCACTCTCACTCTTATGGAAGCCCAACAAATAAGTTTTTATCAATTTTGAAGATTAAAAGGTGGAGAATATGGAGGTGAATAGCACCGGCGATATTTATTGGGAAATAATGTTCACCTCCCTATTTTGCTCCTTCCAATCTACACTACACATGTAGGATTTGAATCACATTCAGGTACAGATGGTGTTCACCATTTTCTAGATACAGATATTGGGTTTAGATTGGAGGAGCAGAGTAGAGAAGTGGTGAATAGGGAGGTGAATAGCACCACCAATATTTATTCGGAAATATTTATTTTGAATATGTTTATTTACCCAAAAGAATAAAACTTGAACAAGGTGTAGGCAATCTTATGGTATACCTGTAAGGTGAGAACACACACACGAATACTGATGCTGGTCATGGTCCATGGACATGCACGATGCATCTGCAAGCATGGAGATGCTGCAATTTGTTTAAAATGTACTCTTATATCTTAGTATAATACTGCCACCAGTTGGCCCTCGAGTCAAAATCGATGTCGATGTAGCTTTATACTAAGACGTAACCGTGCTTCCATTATTGCAAAACATTACCTCTGTAGCAATTCGAATGTATATCATTTACAGCAACCAATTGCAGCCGAAGCCAACGGTTTTGCTTTTGTAGCCAAAGATGGGCTACAAGCCTACAACCATGCGACTATTGAAGGGGATTAATGTGTTCGTTTATTACAGTGTCCCCAGTTTTGAGTCTAGTACATTTTGATCCAATGAAAATAAAAAAGAATTTACTATAATTGTGTTTATTGTTCTTACACATTTTGTTGGAGTATTTATTTTTCTAGAGATATATTGGAATGGCAAATGTTTATCAATTTTGGTATATCACTAAAAACTATATGTGCATCCACCGTGACCTCAAAAGTAGTTATCAATGTAATAGCAGTTTCTGACGACCCGGCACCAAAGGCAGTGTCCAACATCAACATGTTTCCTAAGCCGGAACA
This sequence comes from Papaver armeniacum, assembly GCA_023531295.1. NCBI lineage: Eukaryota > Viridiplantae > Streptophyta > Magnoliopsida > Ranunculales > Papaveraceae > Papaver > Papaver armeniacum. The sequence goes on from JAJJWW010010024.1 coordinate 356,161, forward strand.
AACAATTAATGCCGTGGATGGAAAGAATAGCTTCGCATTGCCTACCCATTTTTGGTTGGCATATAAAAGCGGATCAACATAAATTCTTGGATTCTTTACTATATATCTTCTAAAATATGGAAAGACATTTAACGTTTGTTGAAGAACTAGAGAATTTTATCATTGCCGCGTTGGTTCTAGGAGTATCATAATAGTGGGTTGATCTTGTGGTACGAATCTGAACGTTACTACTAGTTATGATGTTTACTAAAATGTTAAAGAATTTAGACTCCACAAAATCTTTACATTTAATAATTTCCCATTTTATTAAGTTTTAATTATGATCGTTCATTTAATTCCGATCATTTTTTGTATATATTAGTCTCAACTTCAACCATTTTCTTGTACATGTTTGTTCCTTTCGAATTCAACTCTATCCTCATCAGTATTTTTTACTTCCATATTTTCGTTTAGATTAGCAAAGAAAATATAATTTCATTGATCAAAAAACAGGGTCGGGCGCAAAAGATTTGTAACACCACAGAGAACAAGATCACAGGTGTTTCACCTGATTACTTCATGTAACCGCAGGATGAATTTTTCTTTAATTTCTTTTAGTATTTCGTGTTTGTTTTGTTCAAATATCTTTCTTTTTTTTTGCTCGATTTGTAATTTGTTCCAATATCAGTGTACTATCATGATTCTGCTCTGATTTTATTAGTTTTTTTTCTTCTTTTTAATGTTACCAGAACTTTAGTGAACAACCCTAATTCATTTTTCATATATCGATTTTGTAGAATTTGCATTGAAAATGGAAAACAACCAGACACAATGTGCGGCATGCAGTTATCAAAAGAGACGATGTACACCACAGTGTCTTCTGGCACCATTATTTCCTGCAGACAAAAGGGGAAGATTTTGATGTTGTTGCTCGAGTTTTCACTGCACAGAACGTAATAAAACTAATCGAATCAGCCAAACCCCAGCAAGTTATAGCGACTGAGTCTTTGATTAAGGAAGCTGAGGCAAGAATCGATGATCCGGTTCGAGGCTTAACAGGAACTGTGCATGACCTATCTCGCCGGATAGAGGATCTTCGTACTGAACTTCTATTGGCAAAACAGCAAAACCAACTCTATCGCAGGAGAAATAACCTGCCGAGTTCAGCTAACCAAGATACCTCATCGTCAGTAGCTGCAGTATCATCCATGATATTACAACAACTTGCAAGATCCGGCAATAATCCAGTACTTACACCTTCAAATGAAAAATCCTGTGGAGCGTGCAAGTATAAAAACAAAAAATGTTCTATCCAGTGTCCATTAGCTCCGTATTTTCCTCCTAATAAAATGGAGGATTTCCGGAATGTCACCAAAGTTTTTGGTGCTGCCAACTTTATCAAGCTGATAGAATTAGCTGACCCTCTGCCATATTTGGCAGCCGAGTCAATGATAATCGAAGCAAGAGCAAGAATGTCGGATCCTGTTCATGGGGTAGCAGGTATGGCTGAGACCCTTTCTCAGCAATTGGATGACCTTACTTCTGAACTTGCTAATATTAATCAAGAAAACAGATATCTTCTCCAGCGAGAGAGAGTGCTTTCGCAAAAAAATATCATTTAAAACAATTTTCATTAACTTCATAAAAGGAAGCTTCACCACCAGCAACCGTGGTAGTTCCATCTCCACCGCTGCAAGATTTAGATCTTAATCACTTCTTATATTAAGTTACTGTAAGTCCATTATTTTTTAAACATATTTATGACGATAACATATCGTTCTCTCAGGTTTAAAAATGGCTGTAAAGATTCGTATATCTATTGCTTTTAGTAAAGTTGTTGTAAGAGGACAACTGATTTCGGGAGTCTGTTAGTGAAAGCTCAAACAAAGAGGCTAACTGCGGAAAAATATTAAAGCTTTCTTTTTCAAGGGATTTTCAAATATGCAAAACTTTCAGAGCATTCTGTAAGGTTGTCCTATTTACCATTGTGACGCAGAGAATTGATTTTGTTTTATCCTGTGGTTTTTAGTTATTATAGAAGAATTTTGATTTCAGTACCTTCTTACAGCTCAAAGATGCGGCACAACTAGTTTTTAGGAAAATGCACTCAGTAGGGGAAGCATTGTCATAGGTTAGAGTTTCTAGATATTATAGTTGAATTCTTTTATTTCTTTTGAAGATGTAGGTGTATGTTTGTAAATTTTTAGCTAGAAATTGTTTTGGTGTATGTTTGAATTCTTTTAGTTGAATTTATTTCTTTTACGGTGCTTTGAATAAAAATTGTTTTGGTAATGTCCTCCCCTAGATGTCGTCACCCAACACATGTGTAGTTGTAAATCAATCTGGTAAAACAAAAACCTGATCTTAATTTTGGGTAATGGTTTTCTTTCTTGGCCAACTTTTTTTTTTTTTTTTTTTTTGATGGAAAGAGGGGTTTTGGAAAACTCCTAGAAATATTTATTAAATTACCTCATTCAAATTGAGGTTTGGATTGTTACATGACAGAAGTGGTAGATAAACATACCCTCGTGTTTCATTGCACAATGATACAACCAATTTACAATGTTAATTTTTTGATCTACATGAAACCAAGAAAAACGGAAAAGACTAATCCAATTAATGGTATTTTGATTAATCTTCAACCATTTAGAGGCTTCTTCTTCAGTAAAGATGAAATCCGTTGTAGAAGTAGTTTCCACTAATCATTGTAATCACGATCCATTCTGATAGCTATTGATCTTCTTTATATAAAGCCTGATCATCGTCATATCGGAATTGATCGTCTTCAAAGATATGCTTGAATCTCTCATCGGATTTCAATATAAGAGCATATAGGCTATAATAAAACGCACTGATGGCGAATATAATTGAAATTATCACAAGGTATAGAATTGCCATTGCAAACAGAATAACAAAAACATAAAAATAAATTCTAAAACCTAAAACCTAAATCACAAAGTGATTTTTATTGAAAGCGAGAAAAAGTTTATTATACGATTACAAACCCAAATTTACAAGAAAAAATCTAATATATCAGATTCGATCCAAGTAAATTTAGGTTTGAAGAAGAAGATTGAATAGAAAGAAAAAAACTAGGTTTGGATAGTTTTTTGGAAAAAACGGTTCTGCAGAGGATTTAGGAGAGAGGATCATGAGGGAGTGAATAATTGTAAAAACTAGGTTTGGATAGTTTTTTGAAAGATGGGGATCTAATTAGGGTATGTTTCTGTATTGCAACAGTGCTTCTCTTGTTTTTCTACTTCAGCTACACACACGACGAAGGACCACTCGAACAAAACATATGAGTTGATTAACTTGAAATACTTATTTGATCAACTAAACAACTTCTCTTTACCGTCTGAGGCTCTAAGAGCAACTTGTTTTGCGATCGGCCATTATCAAATATATTTTGGATTGTAGGTCCAACTAATTTTATGCACCGTGTTTCATCAGGTACTATGTGAAATTGGTATATATGTCTGTATATTTTGGCATGTCCCACATGAATATGGTTACCAAAATATAGAATGTGTCGGTGAATAACAATCCATTCTCCATATTGTTTCCATCATTATTTCTCAAACCCTAATTAGAGTGTCAGTTTCTTAAACCCTAATTAGAAGAATCTCTGCTTATCTTAATAAAAATAAAAGGGTATCATCGCTCATGGACATTAATTATTTTCACTCGATTACGAGTTGTAAATCGGTATAAAAAATATGGAATAATTTTTTCATAATCCATCATTCTCCAAGATGCTCCATATCCTTTTGATTCTGTTACTAATGATGTTGGTAAGTTGGGTTTTGATTGCTTTTACCGATGATGGAAAATTTTATTATTGAATATAATGAGAATCATAGTGAGTCAAAAACATTCATTCGAGAGTTACTATCTCGCCATTTGTTTGTATTTATAACCCAATCATCAGGGAATATGTTATGCTTCTGGAACTTACAAGAGATAACAATTATTTTTATGGGAAGTACAACTTTGGTTATGTTTCCTCAACCAATGAGTACAAAGTGATGGGAATATATAAGTCATACGCCACCGGTTTTATAGAAGCTTACAATATACACTCTAGGATGTGGCAATGGATGGAGAAAACTTGGGAAGTTTAATTTTGCATCCAGCCTAGATTCCCATCAAAATGTTGTCTTTGCCAATGGAGCTCTTTATTGGCTGGACAAAGAATTAGAAATTATCATCACCTTTAATTTGGCTGAGGAAGAGTTTCGTGAGCATATCTTTCACCCCCTCCTTTGCCACAATACAGTTATTTTAAGAATAATCGAATAGGGGTTTTGAATGGTTTTTTTTTTATTATTCTATTGGTCTAGATGATAAAGGATTTAGATTTCATGATAACTGTCACATGAAAGAGCCAAACAATTGTCAGTCATTGGTTTGGACTTAAGAGTTTAGGTTTAACAATAGTGAATTATTAGCCGTTACGACGAGTGATTGCGTTATAACTTATGTTGATAGCTATCTCACTATTTATCACACACAAACTTCAACCGTGATAAGGGTTGAGAACATTCTGGTCGCTTCTTCAAGTAGTTCCTCACAAGAGCTCATTAATTTTGTTGAAAGAATTAGGCGAAGAAGATAAAAAAACAATGAGTCGAGTTGAAATTGAGGAGGCAAAAGGCCGTGATTAGCCTTTCAAGCAAATGCATATGAGGGGATGCAAACTTTTAATATATATGATTATTATAAATTTGGTATTGTTCAATGAGTTTTGGAGTAATATTCTCATCATTCTATGAACTGTTTATGTTTCATTTTGAAGTTGAATTGCAACTTTTCTGTGAACCTACTCTTGTTGTCATTTGTCTTAGTGAGTTAAGCATCATAAGTTTGTTTTAATCTGTCTTTATATCATCTTTCCTGTTTTACATTTTTGTTTCTTGTTAAGCTATGGTTATTTGTTAAGTTTTCATTTTTTCAGTGATGACTACGCTTATTAATTTTAATGCAAGATTGTGATTTATATACGTCAATAACTTAGTTCGTTTTTACAGGGGAATCGAATAAGTATATGCAGGCAAAAATCACAGGAAAGTGAGCAGTTTTTTAGTAGTAAGGAATACTTAACATCATCTTGACAGAGTTTTTCATGGCATAGAGATCTAATGAAAGGGTTTCTGTATATTGCAAGTAATGAAGGAACACAGACTCGACAACTTATACAGGATTGCATACGACAAAAAAGGAAACAAAATACATCACAATAACTACCGGATAACTATACAATATATACAGAATATTGGATATCGTAACATGCAAGATACGATATATTTTAACACCCCCTCAAACTCAAGAGGTGCGCAACACATCTTGAGTTTGTTAATCGAAAACGAATGCGAGGAGAAGCTAGAGACTTGGTGAAGAGGTCTTGCCGGAACTCAGAAGACACATGAGGTAGTGCAATAGTCTGATGCTTGTAATGATGACGAAAGAAATGGCAGTCGATTTCAATATGTTTTGTAAGTTCATGAAAGACATCATTATGATCTATATAAATAGCAGCCTTGTTGTCACAGTAGAGAGGAGTAGGATCTCATCGGATGAACTCCAATGTCTCCCAAAAGCCATCTTATCCACACAATCTCGAGGTAGTATGAGCTAAAGCTCTATCTTCGGCTTCCGTGACCGGAGCATGACACAACAAATTATTTCTTGCTACGCCAGAAATGAGGGAATTACCAAGAAATATACAATACCCAAGTAATTGACCGTCACATCGATTTACATCTCCCGCCCAATCCAGGTCGAGAGTACGCACGAAGACGAAGATCGAGGCGGGATGAAAATTATAAGCCTTGATACAAGGTACCTTTAAAATAGCGTAAAATCCGAAGAACAACAACATAATGTGGTGACCTTGGAGCAGACATGAATTGACTTATAACATGTACTGCATAGCTGATGTCTGGTCTGGTAATAGTTAGATAGTTTAGACTTACTACTAGCTTCCTGTAGAGAGTAGGATTTGAAAGAGCTTTGCCTTCAACAGAATTGATCTTGACATTTAATTCAAGTGGTGTGTCTGCAATCTTACAATCAATTAAACCAACACGATGCAAAATTTCAGATGCATACTTGACTTGTAAGAGTTGTCAACTTCTACCCCAAGAAAATATCGCAAGAAACCAAGATCTTTCATTTCAAAACAGGAGTGGAAGTAAGATTTAAGAGCTTGAATACCTTCTAAGTCACTTCCTGTGATTATCATGTCATCAACATAGAGTAAAAGAAGAATCATTACCCTTACTAGTTGATCGAACAAACATAGCCGAGTCATAAGAGCTTTGAGTGAAACCATACTTAAGAATTGCAGTTGAAAATTTTTCAAACCAAGCACCAGGAGCTTGTTTCAATCCATACAAGGCCTTGCGCAACTTACGGACTTGGTTTGAAAGGGTTATTGAATCTTGCCTAGCTCTGATACCATGACAGAGTTTGTCATGGCATAGAGATCTAATAAAAGGGTTTCTGTATATTGCAAGTAATGAAGGAATACAGACTCGACAACTTACACAGGATTACAGACGACAAAAAAGGAAACATAATACATCACAATAACTACCGGATAACTATACAATATATGCAGAATATTGGATATCGTAACATGCAAGATACGATATATTTTAACACATCTGATATAAGGTTTGTGGTTGTGTATGTGCCTAGAAGGTTCCAGATGGTTTTGGATGTGGTTTAGGGGCTCTGCAGTTGATATTGTACGCCATCTACAGAAATGCAAAAGGCAAAGCTGTTGGGCCAATGTTATGGCTACTACTACACAGCAGACCATAGTTGATCTTTTCTTTGAATACGCAATTGATGGGGACAATTGTTGTATCAAGAAAAAACAGCTACGAATGAATCAATGCCTTTCCTTCGACTACACGATAAAAATCAAAATGGTGAGATTTTAATCCTAAAACCCGATTCATTTTTCATCGGTCTCCGCCTTGGAAAACACATTTTGTAGCATTTTAAGGTTATCCTTTCTTTCTGTCTTGGTTAATTTGTTGGTGCTCTGTGAATGTTCTTTGGTTCTTGACGATAATCACAATCTATTTTAATCCTCCTTAATTATGAATGCAAAAAGGTGTTATTTTAGCAAAAATAAAATAAAACAAATGAATGTCTTCCTACTTTCTTTCTACTAACTCAAATATAAAGGGTTTCGGTGCTGTATGTAGTTCTAGGGACCCCTGTGAGCTAAAATTTGCTCCTAAAAATCTTCGATCATTGTAGGATCACCGTGTAGTCTTCGGATGTATATGAATCTACACTAAATCCTAACCAATCAGACTCCCATTCATCTATTTCTCTTGCTTTGCTCTTTTTTCACATCCAAAGACCTCTCACCACTGTTTGTTAAACCCTAAATTCCCTAATTAATTCCGTAGTTCTCCACATTTGCTCTTTATTCACATCTAAAGACCCCTCACCACTGTTTGTTAAACCCTAAATTCCCTAATTAATTCCGTAATTCTCCAAGATTATAAAGATTTCCTTAATGGATTATTTCAAGGTTCTCCCGGTGGAAATTACATCAGACATATTAAGTCGTTTACCTGCTGAATCAGTTCTTGATTGCAAATCGGTATGTAAACCGTGGAATAATCTTATTTCACATCATCCATCGTTCTCCAAATTGCACTTAAATCGTCTTAATGATACCGGTAAGTTGAGCTTTCTTTTTAGATTCAACCAATTTTACTATGTTGGTTATAACGAGAAAAATACCAACATTAGAAGGGTCCATTTGACCCCTCCAGAGACGAATAACACCTTTGGAAGGATCAATTTGACCCCTCAAGAGGAATCGTATGTCATTGTTGGTTCATATAATGGTTTGATCTGCAATCTTAATGACTACGGTTGTATCAATATTTGTAACCCGATAATCAAAGAGTATGTTAGTCTTCCAAAACCTAGACCAATTGCCCATAGAGATAAACGTTTGTTTTGTGGATTTGGTTACGTTCCTATAACCGGTGAGTACAAAGTTGTCAGAATGGTCAAGTTAACAAACGTCGGGAAGAACCCCAAGTTGTTGAAGTCGAGGTATATACTCTTGGTAGTGGAAATGGGTGGAGGTACATTGCAAAGCTCGACTCTAGAATTATTATTACAGGCCAAATAGGTGTTTTTGCAAATGGTGCTCTTCATTGGTTGGTCAATGGCGGAAAAGTCATGGCCTTTGATTTAGCAGATGAGGTGTTTCATGACATACCACTGCCCCCAATTCCACAGTGCAACAGTTCGAGGACGTTTTTCAATGTCATAATCAGGGCTTTGGGTGATAATGTCATGTGTGTTGCTGATGAGGTACTGGAAGGTGTTAGCACTGTTGACAGGTGGTTGTTAAAGAAGAAAAATGGTCTTCAAGTCATGAAAGGTGAGGTATATTGCAATTGGGTGAGTTTGAGTAAAGAGTTTAGCTTGGATGCTAGAGGAATGCTACCATTTTCCTTTACAAAGAGTGGTGCAGTGCTGTGTATCAAATATTTTGCAGAACACTCCACTATCCATCGTTATGACAGAAAATCATCATCTCTGAAGATGCTTGCCAGGTTTGACAAACGTTTTAGTCAATTGCCATCCCCTCACATGAATACTTTAATTTCATTGAAAGCTTTAGGAGAAGAAAATACATCTATAAGCTTGAGATAATGGAATCAAATCTGGGAACAAAAACCAGATCGTTAGCAGAAAAGCAGCAATTGAAAGAAAGAAGTCAGGACGTACATACATAATGGTTTCGCTTTTTTTTCTTAACTGGTTAGTAAAAATCAAGACTTATCTTGAACCCTTTTAATTTGCAGTTTGTTTAAGTCCAGCTTATTAGGTATATTTAAGGTAACTCTGAAGTCTCATCGATCTTAAATCATGTATATCATGCATGCTGTTTAACTTGGAGCTGAGATGTCTTGCTCTGTAATAGCGTAGTCTCTTACATTTAATGTTTACTTAAGCTTTCCATAATTCTCCATTGCTACCCAAGTTTTCTATATATTTTTCGTATTTTGGCATTCTCATTCATTGTTGCAATAGCGTAAGGTTAGGGTTGTTCTGGTTTTATTAAATTGAATTCTAGTACTCGTTATTGGCACTAGCAATGGAATGAAATGCTCAAAAGAAAAGAGATGTCACTAAATTATGTCAGGACCATAATGATCATACTGGGTACTTCAAAGGGAGTGAAAACAACACTGTTGTTGATGCATATGATTTGAAGTTAAGGATTTCTCTATTTCGTAGAGCAGCCCTCAAGTTGATAATATTGGAAGTTTGGAACTGATCGAGTTGAAATTTGTGAAAAACATTTTGTGAAGTTCCGAACCAAGTCGGATCATATCTAACCAACTTGTATGTCTAAACGAAAAAGAGAGGCATCGAATTTTAGATTTCCCAACATAAATTTCGTAACAACATTTTGCTCTCTTGCCAACATTTGAAAGCAACATGTATGTGCATCCATTATTGTTTGGGAATGCTCTTGTGAGTCTCTGGTGCATACAGAGAAAAAATAATTAATTGAATCACACAGACAAAAGAAAAGTCATAATTACAAATTACAGTTTCTTATGAATACAAACTCTTGGTCTCTTCCTCTTTGATTTCTCTTTTTAGTATTAGATCCCGCTTACCACTACTACTACAGAGACAGAGATTTGGTCGGAAATGGTTGGATTGGAATATGGCGATTCTATTTGATTAGAAGAATCTTTTGACCTCTCCTTTGTGTCTATTATCTTCTGGAATATAGTGAGATCGAATTTAGATTTGGATGAGAATGCTGAGTTACATGAAGCATCCACCAAATTGAACTCAGCATCAAGCAGAACCCATTTCCTACAGGATGAGAATCATTCCATTGCTAGTTAGTATAAAAAAAATAAAATAAAATTACATTTTGAGAGGAGAATCACAGATCTATAAATGTGGAAACTGTTGTTGTTATTTGCTTTTAGGGTTTCTTCGTTTCCTTACTCCTTTTAAGGGTCAGAGATCTGCCCGTTATTGAATAGTTATGTACTGTAGCTTGTATCATCAATGAGTATTATTTTCTCAGGATGTCTATGTACTGTTATTTTTATTGTATGTTGAATAGTTATTTCATTTAGTTCGCCACTTAAACATTCTAAATGATATGTTTAACATACAGGACCGGTAGAAAATCAGTTTAGAATGTAGCAGTATAACATGAGAAGTCAACTACGCGACTACATGTATTGTATTTCGATTACAATGTAACACCAAGAAACTGGTTGTTTACGGCTTGTACATCCAGAACAACCTGGCTCATGCTGCATCTGTCTGAAGGTAAATCTGAAGAACATTTAACTCCAATCTGAATTATAGAAGCCAAGATTTGTCTCATTCTATCTCTAGCTATGTGTCTGCCTTGGTTCCTCAGCATATTGTACTTGGTGATCTCAGTATCATTATGATGTTCTCTTAATTCAAACAACAAACGTGAGTCGATAACCTCTTCAACGCGCTCTGGCAACTCATGCATCTTAGAGAAGTTATGAATGTTTAGACCATCCTTGAACATGTCATCAGTTGGCCTCTTTCCTGTAAACATCTCTAGCAAAAGAATCCCATAGCTAAAGACGTCACCTTGTGTTGACACTTCTCCACCAATCCCATATTCTGCATAAACCAAAATAAAACTTACACCTCGAGACCAAGTATTGGCGATTCTAACTAAACTACTAATTTTTATCGAATTTCATTTTCTTACCTGGTGAAACATAACCGATGGAGCCCTTTAATGCAATTGAGCTTGCGTCTTGTTTATTCAGCTGTCTAGAATTATTTGATGGTTTGAAAAGAAATTTAGCCAAGCCAAAATCACCCACATGGGCAGTTAAATCATCATCAAGAAGGACATTGCTTGGCTTCACATCACAATGCACAATGGGTGATTCAGAATCATGGTGAAGATAATTTAATGCAGAAGCAACATCAACTGAAATGCTCAATCTTCTTTCTAAGTTCAAATTCCTCTCATGTAGTTGATCACCTTTATGTGGTCACTTACAGGAGGGTGCAGCCAATTCTATAGACTCCCATTAGACATGAAATCAAAAACCAAAGCTTTAAAAGGATTACCATGAAAATCAGTACTCGAACAACAAGTTACAATCTTGAGTAAATTTCTATGTCTAGCTTTCCTTAAAGCATCACATTCAGCCATGAAACTCTTAGTTGCACCTCTTTGCTGAAGATGTAGAACCTTAACTGCAACAGGTTTTGATTCGTCTTGTTGAATAATACCCTTATATACAGAACCGAAACTTCCCTTACCAATCAAGTTGGTGGAATCATTAAATCCGTTAGTATCTTTAAGAAGCTCATCGTAAGAAACACCCATGAACGGGTTACCCACGTCTAAAGCCGGCGAAGGAAGTTTGGCTTTAGGATTCTTTCTCGAATATAGAGTGAGAAGAATTGACACAATCGAAGTTAAAAGTAAAACCACAACCACTACAATAATAACTTTGATAGTCACTGATTTCCCCTGCCTTTGTTTCGTATCTAAGTTTAATGGCAAAGAGCAATTCCGCCACTTCAAATCAGGAACACCACCACAGAGCTTACTATTTCCACTTACTGAAAGTGCACTTAAGTTCTTAAATACTTCTTCTTCAGGTACCTCTCCTTCTAGATTGTAGAAAGATAAATCCAGTTCTTCCAAGAATTTGAGATTTTCCAAGCTTTTGGGTATTAAACCGGACAAATTATTGTGGGAAAGAAGTAAAGTTTCAAGAAGACCTTTTAAAATGTAATAGATGTAGGAATCTTTCCTTGAAAGAAGTTAGCGTCCAATCTCAGATGTGTTAAACTTAAACACTCGCCTATGGTACTTGGGATTTCACCAGATAATTTATTTTCTGACAGGTCCAATCGCCCAAGGTTTTTCAAGTTACCAACTTCAACCGGGAGTGAACCAGTAAGGTAATTAGTAGCTAAGTTGAGAACCACTGATAAAGATGGAAGTTCCAAAACTTTTTTTGGTATACTACCTCTTAATCTATTGCTCCAGAGGTACAATCTCTGCAGAGATTTACAATTTCCAATACTGGGAGGAATTGAGCCTGTTAAATCATTGTGTGCTAAGCTGAGTGCAAACAATTTTCTTAGGTTGCCTAAAGACGAAGGGATAAAACCGGATAATTTGTTATAGTCAAGGTATAATCTTCCCGTATTTTGAAGGTTCCTAATACTGGAGGAATACTACCTGTTAACTGGTTGAAATCCAAAACGAGTTCTGTTAAACCTATGAGATTCTGAATACCTGTTGGAATACTTCCGTATATATAATTGGGCCGATCGACCCGGAGGGCCCGGAAGGCTGCCCGTGATGAGTCTTTTACGCTCACTTTTTGTCAAATGAAACCTAACACAAATTTACCAATTTGATAAAAAGATTGATTTTGGTGGTAGTCTTTGAGACCTGAAAAGACTTGAATAACCTCGTACTTATAAAACATTTCCTTATGATCTTTGTCTCTCCCCATTACGTTTTTTTTTGCCCAACACCGCTTTCCAGCTTCACCACCCCGCATTACACTTTTTTCACCTACCACCACCGTCACCATTTCACTGCCACAACAAACACCTCCGCCATCACATCGCTACCACAACCAGCAAAAACTCCACAATTACTACCAGCTCCGCCACCACCTCTAATGAAAGCACCTCATTTCTTCACTTACCACTGTCACAACTTCCGGCACAACCAGACCCACCACTACCCACCTGTATCACCGCCACCACCGCCCTAACACCTGCACACCACCTCTGCCAACATCGCCACCACCACCAATAGTGTATCCACAAACACCAGCAGCTCTGCCACCAAATCTACCGACAACAACTAATTTCTTCACTATCACAACTATCACCGCCGTCACCACAACCAGAAACACCACTGTTACCTAGCACCACCGTCCCCTAAAATTCGCGTGCGAAAATTTGATTCCAAAGTTAATGAATAATCAGATCAAATCTTGTAACCTAGTCTTTCAAAGAAAAGAAAAGAAAACAAAAATTACCCTGTTTTATCCAAAGTTAAACATAAATTGCTAGCTAGAATAAAAATCTTGGTTTATTTGCAAGAGAAAGATGGAAAAGCGGGAGGAGAATAGACAGAGTTGTTACGAATTCACCCAGAAGAAAACAATCTTTACACGTGGCACACGTGTTTTATCATACGTGCACTTCATTTTGAAAAGTCAAAACTTCTAGATGGACACTAATGCTTTACATGCAACTGTTAGTTGCTATTCATCTAATTTTTACCATAGCTATTCTCCTATGTTCGAATACTATGTTCTCCAATGTTATACATGATCATGCTAATGATATGTCAATTTGAAATCTCTAATCATCCGTGATTTTATATGTATATTTGTTATTTGCCTAAATGAGATCTTATTAAACATTAGTTTAATTTTCTTTTTCATGATTATGATTAGTAAAAATTAGTTTCTTCCGAACATTCATGAATTAAACAAACTGTTAAGCATATTTTTTTTCAAACATTTTTGCATGAAAAGAAAAACAAATTGGTTACGTGTGTCTTCGAGGATCACAAATTTTCTTTTACAGTCCTATTACAACGGTGTTTACTTTTTCTTCGGTCGGCCCTCCCCACCGTGGCAGCGGTGTTCTAGTTTTTACGAAAATCTATGAGTTCAAGATTTCTTGTGAGATTGGCTATAGAGCTAGGTAACACTCCCTCAAAATTATTCCACGATCCAATTAAAACCCTCAAGTTGGTACAATTGACTAGAGAAGTGAGAAAGTCTAGACCGCTTCCCAGTTTATTTTCTCCTAGATGTAACCATTCAAGACATTTTAAGTTACCAAGGTTATCAGGGACTGATCCAACTAAATTGTTTTCACTCAATTGTAAAGTCTCAAGTCTAGACGAATTGGAAAATGAACATGGAATGGTTCCAGTGAGATTGTTTGCTCCAGCCGAAAAATAGGTGAGATTTGTAGTGTGAAACCCAAATGAATACTCCCATAGAGTTGATTTCCCATCACGGAAAAGCTTTTGAGTGATGAAATATTACAGAGTGAAGAAGGGACAATACCTGATAACCTATTTGAACTCAGATCCAGATTTTCTAAGCTGGTTATTGTTGGAACTGCAACAATGAAATACTGAAAAATGATGTTAAAATTAAATTTCTGAAAATGAAATAAAACACTCAAATATTTAATTGCACACCGAGGACAGAGTCACTTGATCATCAAGTTGTCCTTAACACGATAGTTCACCGGTACGCCTCAAAAATGAGTGATGCTTATACCCCGTGGGTGAAGTCGTATCCAGGATAAAACTGCCCGGTTACAAGTACTATAGCACTTGCCCACTTACGAACTCAACAACAAGAATTAGGAGGAGAAATAAACGCACAAGCGCACAACAAAGCGACAAGAGGGGAAAAAAGCTATGGATAATAGCTTTCGGGTACACACCGAAATGAAGAAATTCTTTTTTATTTTATAGGCAGTGAAAATGAGTTTGACATAAATTGTATTTGGTAACTTCCCTCATTGAATATAAAAACATTTAAGGAATTAAAACCTTGTTTTAATTTTAACAAAAACAGTAGGACTTAAAATCTTTTTTTAGTTATTCCGTTTTGGAATTAAAACTTCTTTAAATAATCCCTTTAGAAATTTAAAACTTGTTTTGCTTTTAATCCGTTTAGGAATTAAAACTTGTTTTAATTTTAATCTTGGTTCACTTATTCATGTGCATACATGCATTAGGCATGACAAGTGTTTCATGCCCACCCATATTTGTATTTAATTCACTCATAGAAAATGAGTAAGCATCCTTAGACCTTTAGGTCATTAGATCAATTCTAACCAAGACAAAAATTAAAACATATTAAAAAGACTCATTTTCTCCAACAATCCCCACATGAATGAAATACCGATAATAAATCGAAATCCCAAAGCAGAAATACCACTATAGGAAAGAGGTGTCCATGAGGTCTTGAACCTTTGGTTAGTTAGAAATTGTCGGAACTACTTGATGGACAAGGGAACGCAATGTCTTGAACTGCCATCGTTTGGTGTAATTCGCGATAATAGCCACGCGTGATATCTCTCAGCGCTGTCAAGTTCGTGTCGTTGTGTCCATTTTGGCCTCATGCATATCCCGTTTTCGTAATGCTCTAGAGAATCAGCTCCATTCTCATAGGAAGCGGCCCACTTCCCTCATTCGGATAGGTGAATTCCATCTAGAGTGTTTCTTCTACACCCCACTTCAATCTTAAATTGAAACTATAGAACTCATTAAGACTTAATTAAAAATCATCCTCCACATGCAAAGCCACACTATCACGTCTACACCATAGGGAAGGGAAAAATAATGAAATTCTACGATAGTGTCTACATTTACCCACCACAAATTAGTTGTCTCATTCAAAACCTTGATCTTGGGATCTCCATCGCAAGGTTGAGTATCCTTCATGGCAAGTTTAATTGATGATCTTAAGCCCCATCCCCTTCGATGCATTTCTAACTATCTCTTTGAATAAACCTTTCGTCAAAGGTTCTGCGGTATTCTCCTTGGACTTTATCCAATCAATGGAAATAACGCCTGTTGAGATTAGTTGTTTTTAGCTTTAGCTATTACAGCTTGGCTAACACATTATATAGATATAGTGACACCGGCCTATGGAGAGAGGAATGTCTTCTAAAAGCATCTTAGGCACTCGGCCCCTCTCGTGCTCTATCTAACGCAATACTCGATTCCATAAAGAATTGAGCAACATATGTCCTGTTTGGAAATCTTCCAAAAACAAACCTCATGCTAGAGTGAAAACATATCCACTCGTAGACTTGAACTCCTCTGTATCAACTATCCAATTTGCATCACAAAGTCCCTCAAGGAAAGCAAGATACCTTTCATAAATCAAACAAAAGGTAATAGAGTATTTTAGGTATCATAATACTCTACTAAGTGCATCACAATGCTCTTTCTCTGGACTATAAGTATATCTACTTAACTTACTCACAATATAGGCAATGTCTGGACTCTACAGCTCATTAAATTCATCGAGATATCCTATAACTCTTGAGTATTCAATTTAAGATACTCCACTTCCTTTATTTTTCTCGAGTCTACAAGAAGAATCCTATGGAGTACAAGCAGTTTGCTTACAATCCGACCGATTGTATCTCTTAAGAACAAATGCAACATAATGAGAATGACTAAGATTATTACCGTTAGAATTTTTATAATTTTCATCCTTAAGATTACATCGGGCGGGCCTAAGTCTATAAATTTATTTTTTTCTTATAAAGAGTATTATTACAAGAAACTAGTTGAAAGCGTCTAACAAGCTGAGCTCCAACAAGGTACTATTACATTAGTTGAACATGTTGCGTACAAAATTAGTTATATTTTCGTAATATTAATCACATGAGTGCCTTATCACTCACGCGTAAGATTCCTCCTCACGCGTATTTTTCACTCACTTTCCAAGAACTGCAAAAGAATGAAGATAAGTCCAAAGTTCAGCATTATGCTTTTCTTTCGCACGTAAAAGGACGCACAAATGGTTGAGGGCGAAGAGTTTAAGTTTCAGGTCGCGTTCGAATCCCATATTACACATGTTTTTACTGGGTTGCCAAAGGCTAAGATAAAGGTCAAACTTTAGCATTGTGTTCCTTTCGCATACCAAAGTGTGGTAGAACAGATGGTAAACGAGCGAAGATTATGAGCTTAGTTGCACGCGTTCAATCCCCTATAACACGTATTTTTTTACATATTTTCTTCAACTCGCCAAGGAGAAAAGAGTTGAGGTCAAGAGGCAGAATGCAAGAGGCATGTCGGGGTTCAAGTCTCGCCCCCTTGCACCTTTTTTGTTGCGCGACACTTATACCTCACTCTTTTGTTTTTCCAAAGACGTTATTTATTATACGTTCGAACCCTATCAAACGTATTTTTTTACTTGTTTTCTCAACTGCCAAGGGCGAAAAGAGTTGGTCAAGAGGAAGGAATGCAAGAGGCATGTCATGGGTTCAAGTCTCGCCCCTTGCACTTATTTTTGCTGCGCGACACTTATACCTAACTCTTTTGTTTTTGCTACGCGGTATTTATTATACATTTCAAGAGGGCGTGCGGCATTTATACATTTCTTTCAACATTCAAGAGGGCGTGCGGCATTTATACATTTCTTTCAAGCGTGCGACATTTATCTTGTTCAAGGGCGATAGTTCCGCACAAGCAACCCATATACTTCATGCAATATATTTCGCGCGAGATTGACAACAACAACAAATCACATGAAAGCTAAGTACTACTTTCCTTGAACATTTTACTTACAACAAATAAAAAGTTTTTGGTTTTATTTACTACAACGTGATACAATCGCACAATTACAAAGATTTCACAATTACAAAAACCGAGAAAAATCTCGCATATTTCATTATTAATATTTTTCTTGAATATTTGCTTTGCTTCAAATGATATGGTATTTAACATGGAGAATAGTAGGGGGCTAAATAAGACCTCATCACGGCTAGTAAGACCTATACAATAGGCTACATAAGACCTCATTAAGATCATTTCCATGGGATGTGTTTATCAAATGAGACGAAACAAGTCATACAACGGAAATCAAAACAAACAAAAACGATTTGAACTTGCACATAAATGAAAATTTTTGACAAAAGAAATTTTGAATACTAATTTAATTTCTTCTTTGCATTACAAAAAACATGGGCAGAGAACAAGGAGCAATAGTTTCGCATGATTAGTTCGCAATACCTCTAATTCGCATTCAAGGATGGATACTTCTTATTCACGTTCAAGGATGAATACTTCTATAGTTCTTCAAGGATACTTCATACTTTGCATACTTCAAGGATTGATACTGTTATTTCGCATGTACTTCGCACAACAAGACTTCGAACTTCACAAAAGAATAGAGGCAAGTACATATACTTTTGAAGCTTAGTATTCTTTCGCGTAGTTCCTTCATCAACAAAGATCAAAGACTACTCCAACACCATGCGTCTCACTCCAAGAACTACACCAACACGGATTTTTCCTTAAAGATCGCTTTTCAAGCAATATTCAAGAAAAAAGAGGCAAATGTAGATACAAAAATGGTACTCACCGCGTGGCGCTTAGAGTCGAAGCAAGTTAACAAAATAGGATCGCATACATATTATCTTGGCCAAGTTTCCTTCATTTGTAAGCAAGGTTATATTTGTAATTCACTATTATAGTTGCCCCCGGTATATAAAGAAAAGAGAGCAGGAGAGAGAGAAAAGGGGGAGACAATTTAAATTGTAAAAGAGAGGCACACCATCTTCCTCCTCCATCACCTAAAACTAGATCTAGAGCTCTACTTTAAACCCATTAATGAAGATTCTAAATGTAATACTAATGTAACCTCAACAATCATAGTGAAGAACCATGGATGTAGATCACAATAATCGAACCATATAAAAATCCTTGTGTCCATTTTACATTTCAAGCACTTTAATCTTCATTTTCATATTCAATATGTTTAGATCTATAGAATTATTAAGGGGTGTTAGTTGCCGGAAAAAATGCAACTACATCACCGCAGTTCCATAGTTGATCAATGAGACGTATAACGTGAATTTAAGTACACAAACTCCATGCTTCCCGGCAAGTGTGACACCATCCCGTACTAAATCATTTAAAGCAATTTCTTATGACACGTGTTTCATATTATGACTGGTCAAAACAAACTTCAGAAAATACAGGACTTTAGTTGAGAGATATCAGTATCACAACAACCAACAGAAGAGATACTCAGTATCATATTCTCCTTTGAGAGATATATAGGAAAGACTCAAACCCCAGGAATATACTAAGTTTGATTAGGGTTTTGGTTATTGAATCGATGGTCATGGAGAACCTTCATCCAGATATTACTGCACAGATTCTTTCCAGGGTGCCCCGAAAATCTGTTTCGAGCTGCAAACGAGTATGGTCATGAAGCATCAGATAAACTGAGTGATTTCATGAACGTTCGTGAAGTTTTCGGCGTGCGTAATTTCTTGAGGCTATTGGAGAAGGCTAACCCTAGGCAGCAAGAAGCAGCTCGAACCTTAATCACAGAAGCTGAAGTTCGAAATAAATACCCTGCGGTAGGAATATGTGGGGTTAGCGAAAGACTTTACAGGCAATTGAAAGGTGTTACTGCTGAACGGGATTTATTAAGGGAACGGGAAATATTAATAGCACGAGAAAGCACATTAGAGTTACAAGAACTAAATATTAGATTCGTTGCGGAAAAATTAGTCTTCCCCGAAGAGGCAGGAAAATAGTTCCTTTTTACTGTTGTTGTAGTGTTTTGGATATCATTTTCTCCATTACTTCTCTTATTTTGCTCTATTTGGCATAGGAAATCCAAGCGAATGATCATATCTTGAATATTTTTCGGTCTCATGGCCATTTTAACTCACACAATATTTTGATCACTGACCAGATTTTGGATTAAATTTTGTGTCACAGTAACAAATTTTGGGTCCTGAAGACTCCAAGACATCGCGTGGATAGCAGATTTTAGACCCGAAGAGAGATTATTTACCATCTTAAAAGCTTAAAATTTGGGGTCGCAAGAACAATTTCTTTACATGATACTGTATTTTTTTTTAGAATTCAAAATCTCTGGAACTTTCTTATATTTGGAAGGAGCTTGCGCAGTTTGTGAGACCCTAACTGCTGTAAAACCCACAAGAGTTGATCAAATTGTTCAGCCCACTGGGACAGTTGATCAGTGGATTACTCTGTATGCTTAAATATAAACAAACAAAATGGTACTGAAATTGTTTAAAAAGCATAGGGAAGTTTATGCTTTGTTCTCTTATTAAACATTTTTTCGTATCATGCAATGTTTCATGCAACAATTTTTGGTGTTTTTCGTATTAAAATTGGTTGCACATTAGAATTTTGAATGATAATCTTTGATTATTTGGATCGTAAGTTCTGATATGCCTTGGGGATTTTTGTATTAAAATTGGTTATATCCTCCTTACTTATGCGGAGGAATTAGCACCATGTCTTTATCCGTTTTATCGTGGTACTTAGTAAATGTTGTAGCTGATTAGAACCTTTGCAAGTGTTGTACTTGCTTTCGTTCTTATTGGACTTCTAAGATCGTTGTATAGCCGTAAAGCTTTCTAGTGATAAATGTCGAAAGCTTCTTCAAATGGCTTAGAGATGCAGAATTTGATCAATGTTTTGCATAGACATCAGGGCAGCAATATTAGAATTTGACAAAAATGATCACTATACAAAAGAGACCTCAGAATGCAAACGACCTCATAAATTTCAAGATACACTCTGTATATGATTTGTGAAAGTGTAACCAATGCGGAAACATTGAACTTGTGAATTGCATTTTTTTTCAAGTCAAATTCCCTGAAGTAATAGTGAACTTTGGAAAAAATCCCTTCATCAAGAATTAAAACCGGAGCTTAGGGCCTTGCAGTGGACATTCCTCGGTGGTACTTGCACAAACTTATTGGGGTAAGTCAGTTGGTGACCTAATTCATAATCTAGGAACTTTGGTACATTTAAATTCTTATATATAGCTAGGCAACTATGGTTGGAGACTTGGAGCATTCAGAGAAATAGTGGGACATATAGCTAGGATTGGAGGCAGGAACATATATATATATCAATTCTACTTAATATAAAGGAGGATGTTGAGGCTGACGTGTCGCAACCAAATTCAATTTCAAAGTTTCTGAAAATATTGGGTGCCACATGGAAAATCAGTTGTTATTTGTAAAGATACGTTTGTTGGTTAAACGTTGTTACCCTATGAGAAGATGCGTCTTTTCAAACCAAAGGTCCCAAGCTAGGTTTTGCAATTAAATTGAAAAACTTAAAGAAAAAAAGATCGAAAAGGTATTGATAGTTCCATTTTACGCCTGTCAGAGGAAGTTAATCTTCCGATAAGTTTCTTCAAGTTTGGCTAATTACGGGTGATTTACGGAATCAGGAAGAACAACACGAAAAGATGCATTTAAGTGAAGTGAATTAAGGAACTGAAAGTTTGCGATGCACTATCTACAGTGTCAAAAAATCAGGGTTTTGAAAATCCAAGTGTAACAATAACACGATTGCACTCTGATACATGGTTAAGCATTCGGTTAAAGATTTGAAGGTAGTCCAACAATGCTCAAAAGAAAATTACTCTCAAGACTCACCAGGTATAGAGATTTTTCGCTCCTTCATTACACGAGAGTATCTGAATTTTTGTTGGAATTAGTTCAACTGGGTAGGAAATTAGTGGTCACTCTTTGAGAAGCACACAAAATTGTTTCGTCAAATTCTTAATTATCAATCCATGGTTCATCAACAATTGTCTCCATTATTTGGTTTACTGTTTTTAGTTTCTTATACAGGAGAAACCGAGAAAGAAATGTGGGAATATATGTTCAATAACAGATTAACATGAGATGATGTCAATGAAGGAGGGCCTTTTGAATTACATGAAGCATGTATAAATGTGGAAATGGTTCCAGACTTTGTACGATTTTTTTTTTTTTTTTTTTTTTGCATCGCGGGGGTTAGTGTCCTTTCTTTTCCACCGAATTTACTAAAATCTTAGAAGTTCTTCTGCTTTGTATTGTTAAAATAATCGTTTTTATGATTGATTTTCATCAGAGCAGACGCGACCAATGGATTGGATTTCATCAGCAGATACAACTTTTAATTGTGGAAATACTTTATTTCTCAATGAAAATCGTCTCACAGATGTTGTGATTATTTGTAACATTAATGCAAGTTTTGGATCATTAAACCATTTTAGATTGAGTAAACGAGAGTTTTTGGTTTTCTCTGATTCGATGGAGCACGAGTTGTTGCTCTCATCCGTGGTTAAATAAACCATTTAATGGCAATTTTATTGCATCTTCATTAACGAATCACTACAATGGGTTTACGCAAAACTTCAGAGATTAAAAAACTAATACTTTGTTATTTAAATATATGTCTACCAAAGATTTGTGACTACTCCGTTTGATCAAGATCAAAATGGTATATAAATTTCAGTTTCGATTAATATACTTTCTAACATTTTATGTTTACGGATGTTTCCAGACTTGCTTATCAATGAGTTTTCTATAATGTCTTTGGTTCCTCACCATTTGGATCATTGACTTTTTGTGTTTGTTAACCTTTCTGAGAAACCCAAGTTATTTCTATCTTGATCGATCTATCTATCTATTCTTTTTTTTTTAGTGCAACGATCAAAAGTTGGAAGCATTTTCTGAACTTAATGGAAATCACATGGTGGGTTTCGGACGTGAGTCTAAAGAATGGGCAAAGTAAAACTTTATTTGAATGCACGCTAAGAATGTAAACGGAGACAAAAATGATGACTGACTGAGTATGTTCGAATGTGTAATGAACTAAGAACGGCAACTCTTGAAGCTTCTTTCCCCTTCTTTCCCTTTCTTGGTGGTAGAAGCTATTGGTCGTCCATTTTCCAAGTATTGGACTTTCAGCTATCTTCTCTTTACAGAAGCATTAAGGGTACAGCAATATGTGATTAAGGTAACTATCATTTCCCCATGTATATATGCATATATGTTCATGCTTTTTAGATAGCTTTTATCTTAGCGGTTAAAGTGATTGTTGATTTCACCTAATTCCTTCCAACAAAGAAAGTATACTCAATGCTGATAGTAGTTTTCGCAATCTTCTTTATGGTTGTTGGCGGGTTGTGCAGCTGACATGCACGCCAAGTTTAACACTTTTCCGTATTAGAAAGGCAAGAGAGAAACAATCCGTAGCAATCTAAGAACAACATTAAGAAATGATTTGCAAGTCGAGCCAACATTAAGAATTTTGAATGATAATCTTTGATTATTTGGATCGTAAGTTCTGATATGCCTTAGGGATTTTTGTATTAAAATTGGTTATATCCTCCTTACTTATGCGGAGGAATTAGCACCATGTCTTTATCCGTTTTATCGTGGTACTTAGTAAATGTTGTAGCTGATTAGAACCTTTGCAAGTGTTGTACTTGCTTTCGTTCTTATTGGACTTCTAAGATCGTTGTATAGCCGTAAAGCTTTCTAGTGATAAATGTCGAAAGCTTCTTCAAATGGCTTTGAGATGCAGAATTTGATCAATGTTTTGCATAGACATCAGGGCAGCAATATTAGAATTTGACAAAAATGATCACTATACAAAAGAGACCTCAGAATGCAAACGACCTCATAAATTTCAAGATACACTCTGTATATGATTTGTGAAAGTGTAACCAATGCGGAAACATTGAACTTGTGAATTGCATTTTTTTTCAAGTCAAATTCCCTGAAGTAATAGTGAACTTTGGAAAAAATCCCTTCATCAAGAATTAAAACCGGAGCTTAGGGCCTTGCAGTGGACATTCCTCGGTGGTACTTGCACAAACTTATTGGGGTAAGTCAGTTGGTGAACTAATTCATAATCTAGGAACTTTGGTACATTTCAATTCTTATATATAGCTAGGCAACTATGGTTGGAGACTTGGAGCATTCAGAGAAATAGTGGAACATATAGCTAGGATTGGAGGCAGGAACATATATATATATATATATATATATAGTATATAATAGGTAGTCTAGGATTGGAGGTAGGAGCATATATATATATAATAGGTAGTCCAGTGAGTGAATATTTTTACCAATATCATCTTCAATTGATACTTTACTTGTTTGAAATTACTTTAAAGAAGTCATATCAGCCGATGCGTGCATTTTTTCTAAAAAGACCATAAGGTGGTAGTGTCTAACAAGGACAAAAAAATTTACCACTAATGCTTATGTGTCTCGCTATTATCAAAATGGCATGTGCAGTTCTGATACATCTATTTAATACCACTGATCTAAGTTTATATTTGTCCGTATTTTGGACCTAAAAATTGCTAATGTTTGATGCCGTAATCATGGAATGGGAAACATATTTTGCTGAGCAGTGTGAACTGTGAAGTTTAGCAACACCACCATGAACCCATAATATTATATACATACATATCTGGTTTGGAAAGCAACAAACTAGACCTGTTTTGCAGGCCTTATGATAATGTTAGCTGACAGCTAGGAAGCACATGATTTTTGATGAGTGGTCACCATTTTAAAGAAAGACAATTTCCCTAAATGCATACATTACGTGTCAAGTCAACATGGTCAAATTTGTATGCAATGCAAAAACACGAAAAAATTAATAAGTAAAACTTATAGTTCTTCACTTCTACTAATAGAAACCAAATCAAAAGGATAGTAAATTAAGATGAACATCCGGTGAAAATAAAACTAGAACTGGAACTACTGGTGAACATCCATAGTTCTTCAAAAGCTTATTTATTAGTCCATCCATGCACACGGCTTAAACAGAGAGACAGAGCATTCTAATCCACACAAAAACCACCGTGTACGCCAAATTACTTAAGGGTTACATATATCTTTGAAGAGATCGAGGGCCATTTTTTTGTGTTCAGCAGTTAACTCCGACGGCTCAGCAGGTTCATCGGTGGACATTAGACATTCAAGTACTGTGTCATGGTCCCGCTTTAAGGATGTAGATCCCTGTTAAGTACAAAACCTGATTAGGATAAGCAAATCACAAAAAGCTTACAAACAAACATTCTAATATACTAATATTAATATTAAATATTCACAATCAATTTTATTACCTCCTGGGGCTGGGGAGCCTCTAGTGCTGCTTTCAGTTTTTCATGTAGGACGTTTTGTTCCTCAGCAAAACTAGTTAACATTGTAGTTCTTTGATTAACATTTTCAATCAGCAGCGTCTTCCAGTATTTCAAAGTGTTGTTTTCTTTCTCAAGCTCCTGATTTCTGGAACGTAGTTGCGCCAGTTCCGTCCTCTCAGCAGCATAACCTAATTGAGCTTCTCCCCATGCACCAAAAACTGGATTAACTTTGCGTTGAGATGCTTCAGATATAAGATTCTTTGTCACGTTAATAAAATTATCAGGACCGGCTGCCTCAACTAAGCTAATGAAATTGTCTAATCCAAAATTGGATGCCACGTTTTCCAAGACAACATTTGAGGTTATAACCTTAGCAAGAATACAATCTTGTGTACAAATCCTGTCATAGTTGGTACATGCCAAACAACGAACCTGAAATTATAAATTTTTGAAAAGATTTATTAGATGACCAAAACAAAAATAAATGAAATCAGAGCAAATCAATAAAACATTAAATGATAAAAACCATTAAGAGAGAAACGAAAATGGGTTTTTAAAAGAAAATGGGTTTTCAAAAACACTGATAAAAGGCCAAGAAAACAAAATCAGTAAACAAAACCATTAACAAAATCACTGATATGAGTAACTTAACCATTGACCAACAGAACTTTAAAAGATCAAAACCGTTAAGACTGAAACCATACTTCAAATGATTGAGACAGAAACTAAAATGGGTTTCTCAAAGAAAAAAGGATTTTGATAAGAACCAATGAAAGCAAAATAAGTATTCAGAACAAGGTAACTAAACTTAACCAGTGATGAACAAGAAAAAATGATAATAACCATTAATACAGAAACCAATAAAATGGGGTTTTAAAAGAAAAGAGGGGTTTGAAATTATTAATAAAAACCAAAATGAGCACTCAGAAATGGGTAACTTAGCATCTGTTTAGCAAAAAATAGGTTTTTTTGAGTGAAAAATTTCATACCTGCGCCATTGAATATTTCTGTGTGTTTTCCTCACTCTATTTCTCTCTTTTTATCTTCTCTCTGGTTTGAGGGAGGAGATGGAAATTCTTTTCTTCTCAAGGAGTAGGAGACAAAGTTGGTACTTATAGAAGTTGTACTTTAACTCACTTGTAGTTAATCTTAACTCGTTGCGGTATTCTTTAACTCAAGTTCTAGTGGTATGGCTGTGCTTCTACAGCAGTACAGAGGTAAAGACAAGACTAGGGTTGCCGATCATTTGAATTTTGAACAGAGACGCCCGTTACATATCAAGCGTTTGTATTACACTAGTTAGGATCCCAAAGTTATAAACTACTCCAAAATTAACGCTGTTAAATCTCTTTTCCAAAATACATTTTTCATTTCTTTAATATCCTAATTTCGATTTTGATGAGAAATTAAAAATCCATCAAAATATTTTAATCTGAAAACTAAATATTAAATACTGAGCGTGAGTAAAAATATAGTCCTGAACAGTTGCTTTTCTAGGTTGGTTTTGAAAAGACCCTTTATTTACGTAAGTCCTAGCTTGAGCCAATGGAGTCAGGTAAGGTACCTTTAATTTAAAACGACTACTATCTTTATGCCACTCGCTAACAATACAATAAACCACTGTGCACTCTGCACTCTGCAAAACAGGATTGCACTGCTCTGAATAGTCTGACGTTGAAACGTGAAACTGTTAAGGCAAATAAGGTTCTAATAAGGATAATCCTTCTAAAAGTGAGCATTCTATAGTGAAAATATTTGGTTAAAAGTTATACCTTTGCCTGCATTATAAGCACCCATTCCATAGTTTAGCAAATAACGTATCAATTTTTCTCACACGTTTTATAATTTGACTGGTCAAAACAATACATGATTTTATCTGAGAGAGAGCCTACTGGTTGAGTTTAATTGAAGGACTCAAACCCAAAGATAGTATTTGGGTCGATGGTGATGGAGAACCTTCATCCATATCATTTCACAAATTCTCTTTCGTGTGCCTCGGAAGTCTGTTTCCAACTGCAGACGAGTATGCAAATGCATGACTTGGAAGAATATTCTACTTGATATCAGGGTATACCTGGCCGTCTTTGTATTCTCTCCGTATGCTTTATTTCATGCAATTATCTTTATAGATGTAGAAAATCCTACTACTACACCCAAAGAACTCTAACATACACAAAGAAGTAAAATC
Source organism: Papaver armeniacum (assembly GCA_023531295.1). Taxonomy (NCBI): domain Eukaryota; kingdom Viridiplantae; phylum Streptophyta; class Magnoliopsida; order Ranunculales; family Papaveraceae; genus Papaver; species Papaver armeniacum. The sequence goes on from JAJJWW010010024.1 coordinate 383,089, forward strand.
AACATGAGAAATAGAAGAACACAAGATATACGTGGTTCGGTATGATTACCTACGTCCACGGGGTAAAAGGATGATCTTATTGCTTGGCTCACAGTTACAAGATGTATGCTTCTCTCAATACTCTAGGTGTACTCGACTCCTTTTCTTCTTACTTGCCTCCCTAGCTCTCTACACGATCTCTATTTATAGTTACAAATGATGATACATCAATATTACAGTATTGGGCCTGACGTAACTTCCTTGATGTTCCACTCGGGCCCGACTAGGCGATGTTTTACCCGATCTTCCCTTTGCTCGAGTCAAGGCATCTAGCCGAGTGGTAACATCATCCGATATCGCTTGTTAGGTAGAGGTGATCGACGTCGCCCCCTTGGATTCCTGGCTTAGTCCAACCTTGACCGAGTTTTCCTTATCTATTCACCAACTCTTTCAGTGTATTAATTGCCCTCGAACCCGATGAATATCACATCAGAACTTTTCTCCTCCTTGATGTCGATATCTCGTGCTGCCTTCCTTCCTCTTTTTCGTGCCCAGGTTTGATGAGATGACTCGGTATTTCTGGTACTTGCTTTTCTTGGTGCGCCCTTGACCAGGATGGCTCCACATGTCCCTGTGGATTATTTACACCTACGTCTTCCCACGTCCTCAGTCATGCCAGGTTTCGCTACAAACATAATTGGCAAGTACAAACAAATTTTACACCTACAAACAGCATGGCGCGAACCTCTAGAACGAGTAGGATCCTCAGGTTTCGGGCCATAGCAGGATCTAGTGCACAAGAAGGACTGACGGACTCACGGCAAGAGGACACCCAACAGAACCATCAAGGCGAGACCCAGGCACCAGTCAGAGGCATGACAATTGTTGATGAGGAAGTCGATTTAGTTAAAGACGACGATCTTCCACCAAGGATATTGAGGATCAACCCGAGCCAGATGATGCATGGGGACATGGAAGACGGAAGAACTGCATTAGACACCGAGGAAGAGGAGGAGGTTCAAACGATGCAGGAAGAGCGTAGGCGAGAAGGGCAACCGGTGGATTACCAGCGCATAATAGAGCAAGAGGGAGAAAGGCTTAGACGAGTACGCCTAGAAATGGGTGACCTCAACCGGGACATCCCACCAATAACAACTGGCCTTCCTATAGCTCTAAATGTTTCCTTTGTTATCCCCCGACCGGCCGAACCTCCCACCGCATACAACCGGAAACCAAGCGAATGGACACTCCAGCCATGAAAGCACCGACTCCATGCTACTTTCTATCTTGGCGAGTCAAAGAAGACATGAAGATCTTATGAGAGAGCTGCAGAGAAGAAATCTGGCCTTGGAACATGAAAATTACCAACTCCGCAACCGGAGAGCCGGATCAAGGGGATCATCAAGTCAAGGCGCTTCCAGCGGCCACATCCAACAGAGGAACACTCCAACCCAAACCCAGGCCTGAGAGCGCGTGTCCGACCCTAATCGCCCAAGGGGATGGTATGGCCCACCTGAAGATTCGTCGACTGAGGAAGAGGCAACAAACGAGACTACGGATGCAACGACCAAGCAAAAGATTGAGCAACTTGAGCAGATGGTTAAGAAACTGACAGGAAATGATGAGGATGATAAGCTAGAAGAAGTAATCAGTGAGGCACAGAAGACGCCGTTTACCAAGGAGTTGGATCGAACCCCCTTTCCGCCAAAGTGTATGTTGCCGATCTTTCCATCTAGATTTTATGGCACGGGCGACACAGGAGAACACATCAAAATGTACGGCATGTCCTTGTTACAGTGGGCGAATTGCAATGTGGTAATGTACAAATTCTTCCCAGCAAGCTTAGAAGGAGAGGCGAAGAACTGGTTTTACACCCTGCCTGGTGAATCCATTGGCAGTTACGCTGTCCTGGTGAAAACCTTTTTGGAAACTTACATGCACAACAGTATAGCTCGACCCAGAGTAAACAAGCTATTTACGCTCGCACGGAGATTCCGGGAACCATTGCGGTCCCTAACAGACAGATGGAGGAAGTTATGCACCGACATCGGGGAAGGTACTGATTGATCAACGAGATCTTGATTCAAAATTCATTTGGGAAGTCGATCCCATACGGATAGCAATGTACACGAGAAAAAAGCCCAAAAAGTTAAGGAAATCCGGAAGATGCAAGAACATTACATCGCCCTAGAAGAAATACAGGAAGGAGCCCAGGACAGAGGAATACAAGAAGCAAGTGCTGTAGTAGAGCCAACACCGCGAGAAGATTCTAAGAGATTGGAGAAAAGGCCAAGTGCGCAACACCATGGACAGAACAAGAAAGTTTGGATCGATAATGGAAAGAAACCTCATCATGAACCCCGATCTTACACCCCGTTAAACGCACCATTGGAAGAGATATTCAAGGAAGTCGAGAAAATGAACGACATCCGATACCCTAAGACTAGGGGAATCCAGTTCGACGAGACAAGGAACCACCCAGAGTTTTGCCATTACCACCAGTTTCGTGGCCACTCAACTAACGATTGTCGGGAGGTGAAATATATCGTCCAACATCTGATCCGAGATGGATATTTGTGATATTTCATCAAGACATTGCCAGCACCCGCTCAACCCGACGCCCAAAGGCACCAAATAAGAATCAATCGAGGTACTCGGTTTGCCTACAACACCATATCACACTCGGCAACTCAAGGGTTCGATTTGGGAACCGGTATCACGTCAAGGATTCATCAAAGGGATCGACGGGCAAGGAAATCCTCAGTGTGGCCAAGACCCTGCCCATGGAGCCATGGATGATGCAGCCGATCACCTTCTCGTAAAGACGTCCCATTAAATGGTCAAGCACATGGGGATCCCTTAGTAATAACCCTGTTGATTGAGGAATGGGCGTCCAAGGATATTGATGGATAGTGGCAGCTCAGTTGAAGTCCTAATCTATGACACTTTCAAGAGGATAGAGTTGTCCGATGTCATCCTGATCCTGTCGACCTATCGAATCTACGGCTTCAACGGTACGGTGACAGTACCAAAGGGAGAAGTTACCCTCAGAGTCTCGGACGGGGAAGGATTCGTCGACACACTCACCACCTTTTGTGTGGTCGACGTCGTGTCACGTATGAAGCAATCCTGGGTCGACCTTGGCTTGCGGGAATCAAGGGGGTCGCCTCGGCGTATCATCAAAGATTACGGTTCCCATCTTATCGAGGAGTAGTAGAAGTGTTAGGCGACCCTCGGGCGGCGAGACGGTGTGTGCGAGATAGATGTTCGTGAGAATGAGGAGAGGCGATCAAGGAAACGCCAAGAAAAGAACAAGTCTAAAGAAATAAAGGCGGGAGAAGAATTAGAAAAAGTGATGTCACAAGCCATCGCTACCTATGAAGCCGGCGAGAAAGAGATCTTATAGCAATCACAGGAGCCGGTAATAATCGGCGAACCAAAGCCAAATTTCTCGGTCTTAGAACCTACCCGACAAGTCAATCTAGGCACCGATGAAGAACCAAAATTAGTGAGGATAAAAACTCACTTGACAAACGAACAATCTCAGCAGTTGACAGTCCTTTTGAAGGAACACATGGACGTATTCTCCTAGCGAATGCACGATATGGAAGGGATTGACCCGTAAGTCTGCTCGCACCACCTACGGATAAACCCCAAGTTCAAGCCTATCCGACAAAAAATGAGGAGAATCGCGCCAGAACTGCAAACGGCGGTGGAGGCCGAGTTAAAGAAGTTGCAAGTGGCAGGAATCATCCGCAAAGCCCAATACCCGCAATGGATATCTAACATGGTGATAGTCCCTAAAAGGAACGGAGGCGTTCGAATCTGCATCGACTTTAGCGACTTAAACAAAGCATGCCCAAAGGACAGCTTCCCTCTCCCTAGCATCGATCAGCTAGTGGAATCCATTGTCGGGTCTAAGGCGATAACACTCATGGACGGGTATTCAGGGTACAACCAAATACCCCTGGCCCCCGAAGACCAAGAGCACACATCCTTCTTCACAGGAGGGTTATATTGCTACACCAAGATGCCATTTGGATTGAGAAATGCAGGTGCCACTTATCAAAGGTTGGTGGAAGATATGTTTGAAGATAAAATACACAACACCATTGAGGTATATGTGGACGACATGTTGGTCAAGAGAAAGGTGGCCACCAACCACATCGACGATCTCCGAGACATATTTCAAACCATGAGAAGGTACAAGATGAGGGTAAATCCGGCCAAGTGCACTTTCTGGGTCACCTAGAGCAAGTTTCTAGGGTACATAATCACCGACGAAGGCATCTAAGCCGACCCAGATAAAATCAGAGCCGTCGTGGAAATGTCGTCGCCTGTAACAGTTAAGGACGTGCAACGATTAAATGGGAACCTGGCAGCATTGGGACGATTCATCTCTCGGTCGTCTGACAAGTGCAAGGATTTCTTCGGGACATTAAGGAAAGGAGAGAAGTTTAAGTGGACCGAGGAGTGTGAAGAAGCATTTCAGAAAATTAAGCAACATCTCGCAAGTCTTCCGGTGTTACAAACACCCGAGCCCGAGGAGATACTGAAACTATATCTTGGGGCAACCAGTTATGCCATAAGTGTTGTACTAGTCATGAGCGTTTAAGGGGAGGAAAATCCGGTGTATTTCATAAGCAAATCCATGAATCCAGTAGAGAGGAACTACACCAGGATCGAACTACTAATATTAGCATTGGTCTTTGCAACACAGAAGCTTCGAACATATTTCCAAACTCACAAAATTCGGGTGCTCACAAAATCCTCCATAGAATCAATACTCGACAACGCAAGCCCAGTCGGGACGGATCTCTAAGTGAAGTGCACAAATAAAGCGATTCGACATTTTTAATAAAATGAGAACAAGCAGAAAGCACGTGCAAGATGGCGATTTTCTCATGAGACTTCCCCTCGACGAAGATGAATTAGAAGACATCCTGGATGGAGGAAGATCGAGAGGACCCGTCCGACCTACTCGAGACATGCGGCACGACACGATGGGAGGTTTTCGTGGATGAATCATCCAATAAAGACGGATCGGGCCTAGGGTTGGTCTTCACAACTCCGAAGGGCAAAAAGATGGTCCACTCCTTTAGGCTTGAATTTCAAGCGACTAACAATGTCACGGAGTACGAAGCGGTAAAACATGCTTTGCGTTTGATAGTGGAGATGGGAATCCAAGAGAATACGGCTTACAAGCGACTCTCACTAGTCTTCCGACAAATCACGGGCGGTCGCCATACATGACCCCTTATTACGAAATACTAGAGCTCGCCCATTCTACATCGGCCGGATACCGAGCATCAAGTTTGGCATATCGAGGGAAGGACAACCGCCACTCGGACGCCTTAGCATACATTGCCTCCATGTTGACAGATGCAAGCATCGAAGGCATCGTATTTATGAGAGAGTTTTAATGCCTCGCATTCGAGACCGTAGACATCGGCACACATGTCGCGGCAACCACTAACCGATCTAGTATCGGCCGATGATTGGAGGAAACCGATTCACGAATATCTAGAAATAGGAAAATTGCCCAAGGGGCGACCCGAGATCAACAAAATCAAAAAGCAAAGCAAATGGCGCACGAGCTTCGAGACGGCACTCTGCATGAAAGTCATACCTAGGACCATTACTAAGGTTCTTGAGTAAAGAAGAAGGGCATATAATCCTCAATGAATTGCACTGGGAAGCGGGAAACCACGGCTCAGTCAGAAGCCCAGCAAAGAACATGAGCTAAAACCATGGGATATTTCTCGGCCTTACATGAACGAGGATGCGAAGCATATGGCCCTCATCTGCGACGAATGCCAAAAATTTGGAAAGAAGATACATGCACACAGAGTAACATTAAACTCGTTATCGTCCCGGCCTTTTCGCCAAATGGTGGATCAATATCGTGGGACCGTTACATGTCGGATCGGGGCAGAGGAAGTACCTAATTGTATCTACCGACTATTTTACTAAATGGGTAGAGGCCGCCCCATTGAAACACATACGGGATAAAGACGTTTGCCGATTCATCTGGGAACACATCATATGTCGCTTTGGAGTACCGGCAGCAATCGTCTCTGACAACGGGAAACAGCTACAGGGCAAGAATATCGACTTGCTATTTAACACTTACAATATTCGAAAGAGCAAGTCTATACCATTATACCCTCGGAGTAATGGACAAGCCGAGATCATAAACAATACCATCGCCGATAACCTGAAGAAGAAGCTTGACGGGGAGTACGGAGAATGGTGCGAAGAGCTTTATAACGTTCTGTGGGCATATAGGACAACTCGTAGAGAGGCAACCGGATTATCGCCTTTCATGTTAACATATGGGACCGAAGCCATTCTTCAAACAGAGGCAATGATACCCACAACGAGAACCGAAGCATGGAGACGAAACATCTCAGCAGATCTTATCCTAGCTAAACTCGAAGATCTAGAAGAAACAAGAGAGATGGCCCTGCAAAAAATGGAAAATTACCAACGAAGAATCCAGCGAGAGTACAACAAACGGGTTCGATCAAGAGAATTTCAACCAGGGCAGTTGGTACTGAAGGATCTACCCAGTTATGAACGTGATAAAAAAGGCAAAAGTTAGCAGCACGATGGGGAGGACCCTTCACCATTGTTGAGAAGGTTGTTGAAGGGGCATACAAGATATTAAAACCAGACGGAACACCTGAGCCACGACCGTGGAATGCTACGCGACTAAAACTATATCACCCATGAGAGCAGGGCCCTGGTGGTTGGAAACCAGTGGCCGATTGTCGGGGAATGAGTACTCGACAGTCGAGCAGGCAAAATTGCTCCCCTCGCAAGTGGCCGAAATCACTTGCCCAAGAAAGTTAATCGATAACTTCTTGGGATGTCGATCCCATAGAAATTAGGAAAGGCCAACTACCCTGCCACTAGATCTCAAAAGACGGTGATGAGATACCTCAATCGGGAAATGGCATTGGGCCCGATGACCCTCCCTGTTGAGTGTGTTCGACAAAAACGACATTTACGATTAACCAATCTACTCATGTTTATGCGAGCATACATAACTTAGTCGCAAAATAAATCGCACATCGTTGGCATAACATAAGATCGGTAACATGCATAATAGTGTCGGATAGCAAGAAAAATAATCAAACCGGCGACGCAGCACCACATAATAGTGTACGAGAAATTAAAGGTGTTCGAACGGATTACAACCCATGGCAAAGGGTAAGTTAGCGACGCAGCACACAAAAGATAAGCTTACTCTTTAGAAAGGAACCGGCCCCTAATCGCCCTCCCAGCAAAATAAAGATCGGCTCTCTTCTTATCAAGCACCGCTTTACACCGGCTTTGACCTTCGCAACGAGCTCATCATTAAACCTCGCCTTCTCGGCAGTGAGATCCTGCATCAGCTGCATCGACGCCGATTCGGCAGTGGCTACCCGCTCGAGTAATTGAGACTCCCTCTCCTTCAATCGGGCATTCTCCTCTTCCAACGATGCCACCTTCCTATGCTCGTCTTCCAAAACAACAAGAGCGGTCGGTTACATAATAACGATGCTAAGACAACGACAAGGAAAACACCATACAAGGCACACCACCTTCCAATAAAGGGACAACTACTCTAATGGTCTCCTCAGACTCAGACAAGCTACACTCGAGAGAAGACATCTTTGAAGAAAGTTCAAGATATCGATTTGTTCGTTAAACTCATTAGAGGGACAGTACTTCTTATGATCATTCTATTCGGCCCTCTGCCGGGAATGGGCTATCTGCAAACCTGATAATTGATCATGAACCCACTCCAACTCCTCAGAAACTTCCTTGGACTTTCTGAGCTTCTCCAGGGATTCTTGGCTACACTTCTCAGCAGCATTCTTCTCCCCCAAGATCTGAAGGCGATCCGCATGCAAGTCTCGAACATGAAGCCTTAGACGACCACATTGACTCTCTAAGTTATCGACCAACAGCGTTTTATCGGCGGCAATACCTTGGAACTGAGCTAAGCTTGCCCTAAGATTGTCAATCTCCTCGAGGACATATTCAAAAGTCTCGTAGCGATGCAGTTTGGATTGAAGATCCTCAATCTCGGTCTCTAAGTGATCGATCTTATCATCCTTATTAACTATCCTCTGTTGTAAATTTGAAACGTGATCCCGTTCTATATTCATTTCCCTTTTCAACAAACGACACCTCGTGGCAGCGTCGGCCTCCGTACTAGAAAATTCGGCTAGGCAGGTAGTACTAAACTCAGGATATCGGCACTACAGAATCAATCATAAACAGTCGAAAGTTAAGTAGATACCTTGGGTCTCGGCCAATTGCTTCTCCAGCCTTCGGGATCGCTCACGTTCCTGCTGTAACAAGAGACGAAGACCCTCCTTCTCAGCAACCTCCTTGCGTTGAAGGGCAGCATTCAACAACGAGCGATTGATATCCTACAAACACCAACGTCGTTAGCAGTTACCCCATGGCACGAAGGCATAACCTGAATAACACAACTTACCAGCAGATCGAAAGTGCTTTTCAAACCAGCATCATACAACGAGACGTCCTTGATCTTATCTTCATCCGAAAGGGAGACAAATTCAGGAGAAATGAGGGCCCCAAGAGAATTGCACATAGGACCCGAGAAAGTAAAAAGAAGTATTGCTGCCTAAGTTAGGAACCACAGGTGAAATAGGCTCTAGCAACTCGCCCCCAACAGAAACGTTCTCTTCATCACGAATAACCACATTGTCCCCACCACCGTATTTCCCCTCTTGCCCGGCTCTTCTTCATCACCATCAGCATCATCCTCCTCATCGAAAAGACCATCATCGTCATCACCATCAGACTCGAGATACACAACGCCATTGGCAAGAACAATCCCTTTATCAGCTAACTCCCGGGGCACAGTTTTCTCCGGGGCAGGCATATCGCCCTTGGTTTCCTTGCCTTTCCCTTTGGGCTTCCCACCTACAAGGGTAGACGAAATATCAGAAGATTTCTGAGGAGACTTCCTCATGAAATGTGATAAAGGCAGGCGATCATCGGGATCCTCACCATCCCTCGCCGAAGCACCACCAGCCTTGTCAACTCTCAGCTTATGCGCATGAGCCGATGTCAGAACCATGCAAGGCAACAAATAGGGGAACGTACATGTACGTCAATGAAAAAACAGTATATTTGTTACCTTCCCTATCTCCTCCTCGGCTCCTGCAACTCTATCTCTTTTCCGACGAACAAGAGTCTCAGAAGGAACGCACTGGGACTTAGTCTGTAAAACATAAAAATTAAAACATCACCCTACGAGTCGCCTGAACCAATCGGTTAAGCTAAAAAACATGGAAATACACTTACCCGATCAATATTGACCACCCAGAAAGGATAAGACTCAACCGGAGGAGGAAGTCTGCCACTCAGAAGACGGCCAGAAATAGCCAAAGGAACTCGGTCCCATGCCGCGTCGCTAGTATGACGAGCATGTCTGTTGGAGCTCTTCCCTTTGGGATCTTCATCCAACAAAAGCTTCTTGACGCCCTCAGGAAGAGTTTTATGGCGGTGAGGGCTAGCAGCGAAACCGGCAAGATCACCATTGGTAGCAGTCCCGCTTCGATAATTATCGGCAAAACTGGTAGGAGAATAGTCGCTCGCCTGGAAAGGATCATAAGTAGACCAATTAGTAGGAGTACACTCGCCTCGGATGCGCCTCTCCCATTCGGACAAGATACGAAAAGTATTGCCATTCCATTGAGCTAAGGCGCGGGGCAGACGAATCTTAGAAAGAGCCTCGTACCAAAATGAGAGGCTAGGATCGTATAAAGGAAAACGCAGCCCGAGCTCTAGCTGACCCCTGGTGACAATGGTCGCCTCTGTAGAATGAGGAAACTTTAGAACATCATCTTTCTTTAAAACTCCTTTTGGCCCGACAGAGCTTGACGTCATAGCCATGAAGGTCGAACTCATCTTTCAACCGTTGAGCAATTGCTCATCCGAAAAGTCTTTGGCAGTTCTCTTGTCACTTCTACAGAAAACGAAGAAGGATTATCGAAAAGATAGAATCCGAGCACTTTAATCATGCTTAGAAGGTCTCTCTATAACAAACAAGGAATCAAGCGACACGCCGTCTTCATCAGAAAATACATAGCTCACGCACATTTTCTCTGTCATGGAAGGAGTTGAGGACTCCATGAAAACTAGCAGAAGGAGCGAAAATACGACCGGAATCAAAAGTTGCAGCGGCAACGGAAACAAGGAAGACACAAGACAATGAAGGAAAAAAGAAGGAAACCTGCGGAGAAGATAGCTAATAACAATGAAGAGAAGGAAGATGAGAACGGAGAGAGAAGAGAAAGCGAAAATGGCAAAGGAAAGTATAAAAATAAAAAAGGGTTTAAGGGACGAGCTTTTAACCTCACATGTGGTAACCGACGAGGAAGGTAAACCGGTTGCAGTAACCAATAAATATGGGGAACAGTGTAGATGTAGAAAATTCTACTACTACACCCAAAGAACTCTAACATACACAAAGAAGTAAAATCAACATGAGAAATAGAAGAACACAAGATATACGTGGTTCTCGTATGATTACCTACGTCCACGGGGTACAAGGATGATCTTATTGCTTGGCTCACTGTTACAAGATGTATGCTTCTCTCAATACTCTAGGTGTACTCTCACTCTTTTTCTTCTTACTTGCCTCCCTAGCTCGCTATTACACGATCTCTATTTATAGTTACAAATGATGATACATCAATATTACGGTGTTGGGCAGGACATAGCTTCCTTTGATGTTCCTCTCGGGCGACTAGTCGATGTATTACCCGATCTTCCCTTTGCTCGAGTCAAGGCATCTAGCCGAGTGGTATCATCATCCGATATCGCTTGTTAGGTAGAGGTGATCGACGTCGCCCCCTTGTTCTCGGGCTTAGTCCAACCTTGACCGGTTTTCCTTATCTCTTCACCAACTCTGTCAGTGTATTAATTGCCCTCGAACCCGATGAATATCACATCAGTACTTTTCTCCTCCTTGATGTCGATATCTCGTGATGCCTTCCTTTCTCTTTTCTCGCGCCCAGGTTTGATGAGATGACTCGGTGTTTCTGGTACTTGCTTTTCTTGGTGCGCCCTTGACCAGGATGGCTCCACCTGTCCCTGTGGATTATTTACACCTACATTTATGCCCCTTCTTCCACTCGTGTGAGCGACACGAGAGGAAGAAACCTCCTTGTCTTCCCACGTCCTCAGTCATGCCGGGTTTCGCGCCATGTTGTTCCCCATGCATCTTTATTGGTTACTGCAACCGGTTTACCTTCCTCGTCGGTTACCACAGGTGAGGTTTATAAGCTCGTCCCTTAAACCCTTTTTTCTTTTTATACTTTCCTTTGCCATTTTCGCTTTCTCTTCTCTCTCCGTTCTCATCTGCCTTCTCTTCATTGTTATTAGCTATCTTCTCCGCAGGTTTCCTTCCTTTTTCCTTCATTGTCTTGTGTCTTCCTTGTTTCCATTGCCGCTGCAACTTCTGATTCCGGTCGTATTTTCGCTCCTCCTGCCGTTTTCTCTACTAGTTTTCATGGCGTCCTCAACTCCTTCCATGACAGAGAAAAGGTGCGTGAGCTATGTGTTTTCTGATGAAGACGGCGTGTCGCTTGATTCCTTGTTTGTTATAGAGAGCCCTTCTAAGCATGATTATCGTGCTATGGATTCTATCTTTTCTGATAATCCTTCTTCATTTTCATGTAGGGTTGACAAGAGAACTGCCAAAGACTTGTCAGATGAGAAATTCGTTCGACAGTTGAAAGATGAGTTCGACCTTCATGGCTATGACGTCAAGCTCCTGTCGGGCCAAAAAGGCGTTTTAAAGAAAGATGATGTTCTAAAGTTTCCTCATTCGACCGAGGCGACCATTGTCACCAGGGGTCAGCTAGAGCTCGGGTTGCGTTTTCCTTTGTACGATCCTAGCCGCTCATTTTGGTACGAGGCCCTTTCTAAGATTCGTCTGCCCCGCGCCTTAGCTCAATGGAATGGCAATAATTTTCGTATCTTGTCCGAATGGGAGAGGCGCAGCCGAGGCGAGTGTACTCTTACTAATTGGTCTACTTACGATCCTTCTCAGGCGAGCGACTATACTCCTACCAGTTTTGCCGATAATTATCGAAGCGGGACTGCTACCAATGGTGATCTTGCCGGTTTCGCTGCTAGCCCTCACCGCCATAAAACTCTTCCTGAGGGCGTCAAGAAGCTTTTGTTGGATGAAGATCCCAAAGGGAAGAGCTCCAACAGACATGCCCGTCATACTAGCGACGCGGCATGGGACCGAGTTCCTTTGGCTATTTCTGGCCGTCTTCTGAGTGGCAGACTTCCTCCTCCGGCTGAGTCTTATCCTTCCTGGGTGGTCAATATTGATCGGGTAAGTGTATTTCCATGTTTTTTAGCTTAACCGATTGGTTCGAAAGCGACTCGTAGGGTGATGTTTTAATTTTTATGTTTCTGAGACTAAGTCCCGGTCGTTCCTTCCGAGACTCTTGTTCGTCGGAAAAGAGATAGAGTTGCGGGGAGCCGAGGAGGGAGATAGGGAAGGTAACAAATATCTTGTTTTTTCATTGACGTACATGTACGTTCCCTATTTGTTGCCTTGCATGGTTCTGACATCGGCTCATGCGCATAAGCTGAGAGTTGACAAGGCTGGTGGTGCTTCGGCGAGGGATGGTGAGGATCCCGATGATCGCCTGCCTTTATCACATTTCATGAGGAAGTCTCCTCAGAAATCTTCTGATATTTCGTCTACCCTTGTAGGTGGGAAGCCCAAAGGGAAAGGCAAGGAAACCAAGGGCGATATGCGCCCGGAGAAAAGCGTGCCCCTGGAGTTAGCTGATAAAGGGATTGTTCTTGCCAATGGCGTTGTGTATCTCGAGTCTGATGGTGATGACGATGATGGTCTTTTCGATGAGGAGGATGATGCTGATGGTGATGAAGAAGAGCCGGGGCAAGAGGGGAAATCTGGTGGTGGGGACAATGTGGTTATTCGTGATGAAGAGAACGTTTCTGTTGGGGGCGAGTTGCTAGAGCCTATTTCACCTGTGGTTCCTAACTTAGGCAGCAATACTTCTTTTTACTTTCTCGGGTCCTATGTGCAATTCTCTTGGGGCCCTCATTTCTCCTGAATTTGTCTCCCTTTCGGATGAAGATAAGATCAAGGACGTCTCGTTGTATGATGCTGGTTTGAAAAGCACTTTCGTCCATCTGGTAAGTTGTGTTATTCAAAGTTATGCCTTCGTGCCATGGGGGTACCGCTAACGACATAGGTGTTTGTAGGATATCAATCGCCGTTGTTGAATGTCGCCCTTCAACGCAAGGAGGTCGCCGAGAAGGAGGGTCTTCGTCTCTTGTTACGCAGAACGTGAGCGATCCCGAAGGGTCGGAGAAGCAATTGGCCGAGACCAAGGTATCTACTTAACTTTCGATTGTTTATGATTGATTACGTAGTGCCAATATCCCGAGTTTAGTACTACCCGCCTAGCCGAATTTTCTAGTACGGGAGGCCGACGCCGCCACGAGGTGTTGTTTGTTGAAAAGGGAAATGAATATAGAACGGGATCACGTTTCGAATTTACAACAGAGTATAGTTAATAAGGATGATAAGATCGATCGCTTAGAGACCGAGATTGAGGATCTTCAATCCAAACTGCATCGCTACGAGACTTTTGAATATTTCCCCGAGGAGATTGATAATCTTAGGGAAAGCTTAGCTCAGTTCCAAGGTATTGCCGCCAATAAAACGTTGTTGGCCGATAACTTAGAGAGTCAATATGGTAGGCTAAGGCTTCAGGTTCGAGACTTGCACGCGGATCGCCTTCGGATCTTGGGGTAGAAGAATGCTGCTAAGAAGTGTAGCCAAGAATCCCTGGAGAAGCTCAGAAAGTACAAGGAAGTTTCTCGAGGAGTTGGAGTGGGTTCGTGCTCAATTATCGGGTTGCGAGATAGCCCATTCCCGTTAGAGGGCCGAATGGAGTGATCATAAGAAGTCTTGTCCCTCTAATGAGTTTAACGAACAACGATATCTAGAACTTTCTTCAAATATGTCTTCTCTCGAGTGTATATTGTCTGAGTCTGAGGAGACCATTAGAGTAGTTGTCCCTTTATTGGAAGGTGGTGTGCCTTGTATGGTGTTTTCCTTGTCGTTGTCTTAGCGCTGTTATTATGTAACTGACCGCTCTTGTTGTTTTGGCATGAGCGAGAGGAAGGTGGCATCGTTGAAGAGGAGAATGCCCGATTGAAGGGGAGAGAGTCTCAATTACTCGAGCGGGTAGCCACCGCGATCGGCGTCGATGCGGGACGAGAGATCTCACCGCCGAGAAGGCGAGGTTTAATGATGAGCTGTTGCGAAGGTCAAAGCGTGTAAAAGCGGTGCTTGATAAGAAGCGAGCCGATGTCGCTCGCTAGGAGGGCGATTAGGGCCGGTTCCTTCTAAAGAGTAAGCTTATCTTTGGCCATTATTTGCGTCGCTAACTTACCCTTTGCCATGGGTTGTAATCCGTTCGAACAACTTTAATTTCGTACACTATTATGGGGTGTCTTTTGTCGACTAGGTTTGATTGTCTTTCTTGCTATCCGACACTATTATGCATGTTATCGTTCTTATGTTATGCCAACGATGTGCGATTTATTTTTTGACTAAGTTATGTATGCTCGCATAAACATGAGTAGATTGGTTAATCGTAAATGTTGTTTCTGTCGAACACACTCAACAGGGAGGGTCATCGGGCCCAATGCCATGTCCCGATTGAGGTATCTCATCACCGTCTTTCGAGATCTAGTGGCAGGGTAGTTGGCCTTTCCTAATTTCTATGGGATCGACAACCCAAGAAGTTATCGATTAACTTTCTTGGGCAAGTGATTTCGGCCACTTGCGAGGGGAGCAATGTTGCCTTCTCGACTGTCGAGTACTCATGCCCGTCAATCGGCCACTGGTTTCCAACCACCAGGGCCCTAGGACTACCTCGGCACTTGCACACTGCCATCGCCCCAAGTTCGAATAGTCCATCTTAGTGTAAGTCGCCCCGACACTTGCACAATGCCATCGCCCCGGGTTCGAAACGACCATTCGAGTGTAAGCCTCCCCGACACTTGCACAATGCCATCGCCTCGGGTTCGAAACGGCCTTTTATACGCAATTGTCATATTTCCAACCCCACGTGGCCTTTTACGGAAATAAATGACAATATATCATACCTGCTCTCATGGGTGATATAGTTTTAGTCGCGTAGCATTCCACGGTTGTGGCTCAGGTGTTCCGTCTGGTTTTAGTATTTTGTATGCCCCTTCACCAAACTTCTCAACAATGGTGTAGGGTCCTCCCCATCGTGCTACTAACTTTCCGCCTTTTTTATCACGTTCATAACTGGGTAGATCCTTCAGTACCAATTTCCCTGGTTTAAATTCTCTTGATGAAACCCGTTTGTTGTACTCTCGCTGGATTCTTCATTGGTAATTTTCCATTTTTTGCAGGGCCATCTCTCTTGTTTCTTCTAGATCGCTTCGAGTTTAGCTGAGGATAAGATCTACTGAGATGTTTCGTCTCCATGCTTCGGTTCTCATTGTGGGTATCATTGCCTCTGTTGGAAGAATGGCTTCGGTCCCATATGTTAACATGAAAGGCGATAATCCGGTTGCCTCTCTGCGAGTTGTCCTCTGTTGGAAGAATGGCTTCGGTCCCATATGTTAACCTAATAGTCGGTAGATACAATTAGGTACTTCCTCTGCCCCGATCCGACATGTAACGGTCCCACGATATCGATCCCCCATTTGGCGAAAGGCCAGGGACTGATAACAGAGTTTAATGTTACTGCAGGTGCATGTATCTTCTTTCCAAATTTTTGGCATTCGTCGCAGATGAGGGCAATATGCTTCGCATCCTCGTTCATGTAAGGCCAGAAATATCCCATGGTTTTAGCTCACGCTGCTAGGCTACGGCCTGAGATGTGGTTTCCCGCTGCCCTATAGTGCAATTCGTTGAGGATTATATCCCCTTCTTCTTTACTCAAGCACCTTAGTAATGGTCCTAGGTATGACTTTCTGTACAGAGTGCCGTCTCGAAGCTCGTACGCAGCTGCTTTGCGTTTGATTTTGTTGATCTCTGTCGCCCTTGGGCAATTTTCCTGTTCTAGATATTCGTGAATCGGTTTCCTCCGATCATCGCCCGATATCGATCAAGAGTGGTTGTCGCGACATGTGCGCCGTTTCATGTCTCTGTAGTGAGGGCATTAAAACTCTCATAACTCGATGCCTTCGATGCTTGCATCCACAACATGGAGGCAATGTATGCTAAGGCGTCCGAGTGGTGGTTGTCCTTCCTATGATATATGCCGAAACTTGATGCCTCGGTGATCCGGCCGATGTAGAATTGGGCGAGCTTCCAGTGTTTTCGTAATAAGGGGTCATGTATGGCGTCTTTCTCGCCGATTTGTCCGACGACTACCGAGCGTCGCTTGTAAGCCGTACCTCTTGGATTCCCATCTCCACTATCAAACGCAAAGCATGTATTACCGCTTCGTACTCCGTGACATTGTTAGTCGCTTGAAATTCAAGCTTAAAGGAGTGGACCATCTTTTTGCCCTTCGGCGTTGTGAAGACCAACCCTAAGACCGATCCGTCTTTATTGGATGATCCATCCACGAAAACCTCCCATCGTGTCGGGCTGCATGTCTCGAGTAGGTCGGATGGATCCTCTCTATATTCCTCCATCCCGGGGATGTCTTCTACTTCATCTTTGTCTCTGAGGGGGAAGTCTGCCAGAAAATCGGCTACTACCTGTGCTTTTACTGTTGTTCTCATTTCGTAAAAAATATCGAACTACTTTATTTGTGCACTTCACTTAGAGATCCGTCATGACCTGGCTGCGTTGTCGAGTACGTATTCTATGGAGGATTTTGTGAGCACCCGAATTTTGTGAGTTTGGAAATACGTTCGAAGCTTTTTTGTTGCAAATACCAATGCTAATATTAGTTGTTCGATCCTGGTGTAGTTCCTCTCTGCTGGATTCATGGTTTTGCTTATGAAATACACCGGCTTTTCCTCCCCTCCAACGCTCTTGAATAGTACGACACTTATGGCATAACCGGTTGCCCCAAGATATAGTGTCAAGATCTCCTCGGTCTCGGTCTTTGTAACACCCAAGACTTGCGAGATGTTGCTTAATTTTCTGAAATGCTTCTTCACACTCCTCGGTCCACTTAAACTTCTCTCCTTTCTTTAATGTCCCAAAGAAATCATTGCACTTGTCGACGACCGAGAGATGAATCGTCCCAATGCTTCCAGGATCCCATTTAATCGTTGCATGTCCTTAATCATTTATGTGCGACGACATTTCCACGACGTCTCGATTTTATCCGGGTCGGCTTCGATGCCTTTTCGGTGATTATGTACCCTAGAAACTTGCTCGAGGTGACCCCAGAGAAAGTGCACTTGGCCGGATTTACCCTCATCTTGTACCTTCTCATGGTTTGAAATATGTCTCGGAGATCGTCGATGTGGTTGGTGGCCACCTTTATCTTGACCAACATGTCGTCCACATATACCTCAATGGTGTTGTGTAATTTATCTTCAAACATATCTTCCACCAACCTTTGATAAGTGGCACCTGCGTTTCTCAATCCAAATGGCATCTTGGTGAAGCAATATAACCCTCTCGGTGTGAAGAGGGATTGTGATCTTGGTCTTCGGGGGCCAGGGATATTTGGTTGTACCATGAATACCCATCCATGAGTTTTATCGCCTTATACCCGACTATGGATTCCACTAGCTGATCGATGCTAGGGAAAGGGAAGCTGTCCTTTGGGCATGCTTTGTTTAAGTCGCTAAAGTCGATGCAGATTCGAACGCCTCCGTTCCTTTTAGGGACTATCACCATGTTAGATATCCATTGCGGGTATTGGGCTTTGCGGATGATTCCTGCCACTTGCAACTTTTTAAACTCAGCCTCCACCGCCGTTTGCAGTTCTGGCGCGATTCTCCTCATTTTTTGTCGGATAGGCTTGAACTTGGGGTTTATCCGTAGGTGGTGCGAGCAGACTTCCGGGTCAATCCCTTCCATATCGTGCATTTGCCAGGCGAATACGTCCATGTGTTCCTTCAAAAGGACTATCAACTGCTGAGATTGTTCGTTTGTCAAGTGAGTTCCTATCCTCACTAATTTTGGTTCTTCATCTCCAAGTGCCCAGTTGACTTGTGGGTAGGTTCTAAGACCGAGAAATTTGTCTTTGGTTCGCCGATTATTACCGCTCTCGTGATTTCTATAATATCTCTTTCTCGCCGGCTTCATAGGTAGCGATGGCTTGTGACATCACTTTTTCTAATTCTTCTCCCGCCTTTATTTCCGTAGACTTGTTCTTTTCTTGGCGTTTCCTTGATCGCCTCTCCTCATTCTGCTGAACATCTATCTGCACACACTGTTTCTCCGCCTGAGGGTCGCCTAACACTTCTACTACTCCTCGATAAGATGGGAACCGCAATCTTTGATGATACGCCGAGGCGACCCCCTTAATTCCCGCAAGCCAAAGTCGACCCAGGATTGCTTCATACGGTGACACGACGTCGACCACACAAAAGGTGGTGAGAGTGTCGAGGAATCCTTCCCCGTCCGAGACTCTGAGGGTAACTTCTCCCTTTGTTACTGTCACCGTACCGTTGAAGCCGTAGATTCGATAGGTCGACGGATCAAGATATCATCGGCCAACTCCATCCTCTTGAAAGTGTCATAGAATAAGACTTCGACTGAGCTGCCACTATCCATCAATATCCTTCGGACGCCCCATTCCTCAATCAGCAGGGTTATTACTAAGGGATCCCCATGTGCTTGACCATTTAATGGGACGTCTTTCGCCGAGAAGGTGATCGGCTGCATCATCCATGGCTCTATGGGCAGGGTCTTGGCCACACTGAGGACTTCCTTGCCCGATCGATCCCTTTTATGAATCCTTGACGTGATACCGGTTCCCAAATCGAACCCTTGAGTTGCCGAGTGTGATATGGTGTTGCGAGCAAACCGAGTACCTCGATTGATCTTATTTGGTGCACTCAAGGCGTCGGGTTGAGCGGTGTCTTTGGCAATGTCTTGACGAAATGTCGCAAATATCCATCTCGGATCAGATGTTGGACGATATCTTTCACCTCCCGACAATCGTTAGTTGAGTGGCCACGAAACTGGTAGTAATGGCAAAACTTTGGGTGGTTCCTTGTCTCGCCGAACTGGATTCCCCTAGTCTTAGGGTATCGGATGTCGTTCATTTTCTCGACTTCCTTGAATATCTCTTCCAATGGTGCGTTTAACGGGGTGTAAGATCGGGGTTCATGACGAGGTTTCTTTCCTTTCTCGATCCAAACTTTCTTGTTCTCTCCATGGTGTTGTGCACTCGGCCTTTTCTCCAGTCGCTTAGAATCTTCTCGCGGTGTTGGCTCTACTGCACCTCTTGCTTCTTGTATTCCTCTGTCATGGGCTCCTTCCTGTATTTCTTCTAGGGCGATGTAATGTTCTTGCATCTTCCAGATTTCCCTTAATGTTTTGGGCTTTTCTGTGTACATTGCTATCCAGATGGGATCTGACTTCCCCAATGAATTTTCGAATCCGAAGATCTGTTGGTCAACTGGTACCTTCCCGATGTCGGTGCATAACTTCCTCCATCTGTCTGTTAGGGACCGCAACGGTTCGTGGAATCTCCGTGTGAGCGTAAATAGCTTGTTTACTCTGGGACGAGCTATACTGTTGTGCATGTAAGTTTCTAAAAAGGTTTCCACCAGGACGGCGTAACTGCCAATGGATTCATCAGGCAGGGTGTAAAACCAGTTCTTCGCCTCTCCTTCTAAGCTTGCTGGGAAGAATTTGCACATTACCACATTACAATTCTCCCACTGTAACAAGGACATTCCGTACATTTTGATGTGTTCTCCTGCGTCGCCAGTGCCGTTAAATCTAGATGGAAAGATCGGCAACGTACACTTTGGTGGAAAGGGGGTTCGATCCAACTCCTTGGTAAACGGCGTCTTTTGTGCCTCACTGATTACTTCTGATATCTTATCATCCTCATCATTTCCTGTCAGTTTCTTAACCATCTGCTCAAGTTGCTCAATCTTTTGCTTGGTCGTTGCATCCGTAGTCTTGTTTGTTGCCTCTTACTCAGTCAACGAATCTTCACGTGGGCCATACCCTCCCCTTGGGCGATTAGGGTCGGTCACGCGCTCTCGGCCCGGGGTTTGGGTTGGAGTGTTCCTCTGTTGGATGTGTCCGCTGGAAGCGCCTCAAATTTATGATCCCCTTGATCCGGCTCTCCGGTTGCGGAGTTGGTAATTTTCATGTTCCAAGGCCATATTTATTCTCTGCAGCTCTCTCATAAGATCTTCCTGTCTTCTTTGACTCGCCAAGATAGCAAGTAGCATGGGGCGGTGCTTTCATGGCTAGAGTGTCCATTCGCTTGGTTTCCGATTGTATTGGGGGGTGCGGTGGGAGGTTCGGCCGGTCGGGGGATAACAAAGGAAATATTTGGAGCTATAGGAAGGCCAGATGTTATTGGTGGGATGTCCCGGTTGAGGTCACCCATTCCTAGGCGTACTCGTCTAAGCCTTTCTCCCTCTTGCTCTATTATGTGCTGGTAATCCACCGGTTGTCCTTCTCGCCTCCGCTCTTCCTGCATCCTTTGAACCTCCTCCTCTTCCTCGGTGTCTGATGCAGTTCTTCCGTCTTTCATGTCCCCATGCATCATCTTGCTCGGGTTGATCCTCAGTATCCTTGGTGGAAGATCGTCGTCTTGACCTAAATCGACTTCCTCATCAACAATTGTCATGCCTCTGACTGGTGCCTGGGTCTCGCCTTGATGGTTCTGTCGGGTGTCCTCTTGCCGTGAGTCCGTCAGTCCTTCTTGTGCACTAGATCCTGCTATGGCCCGATTCCTGAGGATCCTACTCATTCTAGAGGTTCTCGCCATCGCCTTCAATGTTGCTCTTACGCCTCGGCTCGCCCGTCCGTCCCTACCTACGTAAGCAAAGTACATAACACTTACTCCGGACTGTTTTCGAAAAGGTTGAGGATAAAGTACAGCAGTGCTGCATAGGGCAGAAAAAGTTTTTGCAGCACAATTCCGTTTTACTCTTGCGTGTTGGTCTAAGCACTCAAGTAGTCTCTAACCGTAAAAGACAAATTTTGAAAAGTTTCCCTGACATATTGCTTTCGGTACTTCCTCTACATATTAATTATTATTTGTCCTCACATTCCTTGCGCCAGAAGTCATTAATCGTCCGCATGTTAAATCGGAAGATTTCTTTCTTGACAACGATCGACAATCACGACAATCTTCATCAGCTATCGTGCTGACGGTCTACCTGTATGGATTGCCGGAAATTCCCGAGGACAATCGTACTACAAGATTCACTTGGTTTACCGCTGGTGATGTGAGGCTTTTAGTGTGGGATCCAGATGAGACTTATTAATAAAGTGCTCACTATACCCCTTTCAGTCGTAGTTTTCGAAAAAACTAAGCTCGATGTCTTCGAGTTAGCTTTGTTCTTACTACACTTACACTTTATTTACCTTACTAGGAAAGTTTAAACGGTGGAATAACATCTCGATTTAGCTTCTACCAATCATCAGTGATGATCCATTCGGGAGCTTCGAGGTGTTGACACTTAACCTTGCTGCAAGGCCAGACGATTTTAGCTCTACAGGAGACCCTTGACTCGATGTGAGAGGATTAATCGAACTTCCTCGACGAAATAAATACGGTGAAAACAACTAAACATGACTTAACATTCCGTGAGCCCTTCAAGGATTAGGTAAACGACGACAAATGTAATAGTACCGAGCTTCTGATCACATAGATATGCTTTAAACAATAACTCTAGCATCCCATGTACTTCAACCATTAGAGTACTACGGATCTAACGATTGAGACAGAAAGATGTGCAGCAAGGTAGAATCTCACTATAGATTCTACCAACATCAAAAGATGTTATTTGGGAGCTTGCGGATCTTCTAATAACTTGCTTGTACAACTTATGCAAGCGTTCTAGTTTGGTGGTGTAATCTTAAAAAACTCAACTCAACCGAAAACAAGAAAAACAATCTTACGCTAGCAGCATAACAAGATTTTGTTAAAAGAATTAATTTTATGAAAAACAAAAATCCCTTTGCAAGCTTTGACCATCAACACCTTTAACCAAAAAAGTTTCTCCTCTAGCTTCAACTAACACTCAAGGTGATTTAGGAGCTTGTATTCCTCTCTTTTGGTAACCGATTTCAAGGTATCCGGAGATGTTACACGGTCCCCTTAGTTGGCGCCAGAATGTAGATGTAGAAAATCCTACTACTACACCCAAAGAACTCTAACATACACAAAGAAGTAAAATCAACATGAAAAATAGAAGAACACAAGATATATGTGGTTAGGTATGATTACCTACGTCCACGGGGTAAAAGGATGATCTTATTGCTTGGCTCACAGTTACAAGTTGTATGCTTCTCTCAATACTCTAGGTGTACTCTCACTCCTTTTCTTCTTACTTGCCTCCCTAGCTCTCTACACGATCTCTATTTATAGTTACAAATGATGATACATCAATATTACAGTGTTGGGCCTGACGTAGCTTCCTTGATGTTCCTCTCGGGCGACTAGCTGATGTTTTACCCGATCTTCCCTTTTGCTCGAGTCAAGGCATCTAGCCGAGTGGTATCATCATCTGATATTGCTTGTTAGGTAGAGGTGATCGACGTCGCCCCCTTGGATTCCTGGCTTAGTCCAACCTTGACCGAGTTTTCCTTATCTCTTCACCAACTCTGTCAGTGTATGAGTTGCCCTCGAACCCGATGAATATCACATCAGAACTTTTCTCCTCCTTGATGTTGATATCTCGTGTTGCCTTCCTTCCTCTTTTCTCGCGCCTGTGTTTGATGAGATGACTCGGTGTTTTGGTACTTGCTTTTCTTGGTGCGCCCTTGACCAGGATGGCTCCACCTGTTCCTGTGGATTATTTACACCTACAATCTTCCTAGAGAAAATTGCATGATTTTTGAATGTTCGTGACGTTTATGGCATTCGTAATTTCTGCGGCTTATGGGATGGATCACTAAGCCCCAGCAGCAACAAGCAGCTCGAACATTAAACAGTGAAGCGGCTCTTAGAAAAGATATCCTGTTGTAGGAATGGTTAGAGTTTGGTGAAGATGTTTATCGGTAATTGAAAGCTGTTACTGGTTGAACGAGATTTATTAAGAGAACAAGAATCATTGACAGAACGAAACATGAACTTAGAACGAAACAAGATCTCTAGCTGCTGGCAAGTCTCCACTTGGACATGTGTGAACAAAGCAAATTGGTACTAAAATTTGTCTTAAAAGTTATGCTTTGTTCTCTTTAACAAGTTTTGGTATTATATTAACATTGGTTGTATTTGGGTTCTCTTAATGGACTAATAAATTATTTATGCTCCTTCTGTCCATAGCTGAATGACAAACCATATTAAGATATTTGCATTGTGAAGTTCTTTACTACAGAATGGGAAACAAAACCTGATGAAGTATGCTCGTTGTGGCAAAAGAATATGCAAGATTCAGAGTGGCATCCTTATAAGCAGGTGACAATCAATGATAAACATCACGTAGTAATCAAACAATTCAAGAAAACATGTAATCCCGTCGTGCAACTTTTGTTACTCTTGTACTTCTTGTTTTTTTTTTTTTTTGTGCTTTCTCAACGCTCCTGGAATGGATTTTGCTGTTTCGATAAAATCAAACAATTCTATCAAACACACCTCGTTTACTGTTATGCCCAATTCCTTTATCTTTTCGTACTTTCTTTTATCCTACAGTTTCCCTGGAACCAATGGTTTGTGCATCCGACCATGCGCATCTTCTCAAAGAATCTCTTTTAGCTCTTGCGGAAAATCATCTGGTTGAATTATCTCCAAAGTCATTACTTTCCTGTTCCCAACTTTGGGTCTGTTATTCTGCTTTATTATTCAAACCCTTTGGACATCCTAACATATCTTGTAGGTGACCGAGATTTAATTTCACGCACAAGATCCACCAATCTCAGATCACAAAAAAAAAAAAAAAAGGGTTAAGTGGTAAAATGCCCCAAAATGGACCCCATAGTTGTGAAAATGCCTCGGACGTTACGTAAAAGATTAAAATGCCCCAAAATGATATCGAAATACCCCAATCCGTTACTTTTACCTATAATAGTCAAAATGGGGCATTTTAACAGTTTTTGACTGGTCAACTGTGTTATGAAAGGTCTCTTTTGCCCTTCAACAAAATCTATGGTTTCAGGTTTTAGGGTTCAGGGCTTAGGATTCAGGGTTTGGGGTTCAGGATTTAAGGTTCTGGTGGTGGCGTTAGTGATGGTGGTGGAAGCAGTGGTGGTTGTGGTGGTGGCGGCGGCGGTGGTGGCGGCAGCGTTGGTGGTCGTGGTGGCGGTGGTGGCGTTGGTGGTGGCAGCGGTGGTGATAGTGGTGGCGGTGATGGTGTTGGTGGTGGCAGCGGTGGTGATAGTGGCGTTGGTGGTGGAGGTGGTGGTGGAGGAGGCATTAGCGGTGGCGGTGGTGTTGGTGGTGGTTGTTCAAGTGGGAGTGGTGGTGGTGGGGATGGTGGTGGTAGGGGTGGAGGTGGTGGTGGTGGCGGCGGTGGTGGTTGGTGGTTGTTCGTTTGGTAGTGGCGACCGTCCAAAACAATCACCTTTATGTCATCTTATTTGTCAAAAGGGTATAAATGTCATATTTTCACACGTGCGGACCACATGTTTCTGAATTTGACCACTTAACCATGTCTAACGGCAACTTTAACGGATTGGGGCATTTCGATATTATTTTGGGGCATTTTGATCTTTCGCGTAACGTCTGGGGCATTTTCACAACTTTGAGGTCCATTTTGGGGCATTTTGCCACTTAACCCAAAAAAAAAATACATGAACCCCGCTTGCAAGTACATGTATCATCTCTGGCTACCCCAAACACCTGTAAAATTAATTCATATCCTCCGTAGTCTTTATTCTTACGATGATAAAGCATTGAGCATACACATTAACCCAAGCAAAACGTGTTTGATAAGTTTTTCACTTTCCAGGAATCTACGCCCAAACTTCAAGTGGTGTCCAATCCTTTCTACAATAAGCAAAATCTTCCTCATATATGGAGATAATTGGGTGCCCGTGGATTTTGTTTGACCGCTAAACAATTCATGTACCAAGCCCTAATTTTCCCCTCCCCTTGTAACTCTGTTACCGCCGATTTTCCTTCCCTCTCCTTCTTTTTCTTCTCAAACCTTCCGAAAAGGAAAATGGGGAGCCCTTTTTCCTAAGCTACTTAAACCAAGGGATGCGCTAAGCAAACACCATTGATGGTTAAGGGCACATTCGTCAGACACCCAAAGAAATTCGTTTATTTAAAACATAGGGTATTAGAAAAGATCTGGTGTTAATCATCTAGATCACTGAGTTAACGATTCTTTAAACGAATATGTAATTCAGTTATCATCAAACATCAATGGCAAGTACAAATTTACCTCTTATTTGAATAAGAATGAAAAATAATTAAACTGAGCCGCGTCCTAACAAAAACTCGAGCAGGGTTTCCTCTCTCCTCTCTCACCTCTCCTCTTTCCCCTCTCTATCTTTCTTTCAAACCCTAACTTTTACAAACAGCCGCCTCCCCTTCTTCTTGCTCGGATCTAGTCTTTGGACTAGATCCGAGCAAGGATTTCATTGTTTTGTTGATTCTCCGTATAACATCTATTTCACAGTTTCTATTTCGTTTTTCCCATGTCCATGGATTGAATCTCGATCTTCAATTTACCGATTTGAAGATATCCCCCTTTCCATTTTCACATATCTCAGTCGTGGCTTGAATCCCTATCTTCAATGTACTGATTCGAAGATATCCCCTCTTCCATATCTCAGTCATGGCTTGAATCTCTGTTTTCCCATACCCATTTATCTTCAATTGAAGAAGATATCCCTTTTCTTCTTCCCATATCTCACCCAATCTTAGTTTGAAGTACTAATACATCTCCTACATTCATCATACAGTGAATCCTGTGTTAGCTCTCACCAATCGAAATCATACTTGCAGCCACCAGATCTCAAAGTAAATTAAATCTCCATCAAAACAATCTCTTTTAAACCACATCTTATACATCTCCTACACCCATCACTTACATTCATCTGTAATATCTTACATCTCCTACAACCATCCCTTGCATCCATCTCTTATCTAATTAACCAACAAAAGTGTTTTTGATGATGAAAATGGCTTCCCATCTCGGTTCTTAATCAGCAACGGTTCTGGTTTCCGATGATAATCATGGCCATCAAAAGTAGAGCTGCAGTGGTGAGTGGTGAATCGGTGATGGCAGTGGTAGTCCATATGGTGGTCGGCGGCGACTATGGTAGCGATGCTATTTCGTTTGGGTTTCCATATGTTCTGGGTTCTCTTCAATGATGGGCAGTTCCATCCGGGTATCTCTAATGGGCTGTTTTGTTCAATTTTGTTTGTTTGTTTGTAATGGGCTTCCTAGCTTGGTTGAGGTTGTGTCCCCTGGTTTTTGTTTGTTACTCTTCGATGGTCCTTACACTTTTTACTGAAAGTTGTATCTCATGTCCGGGTCTAGTTGTAATCTATTCTTATTTCTTCAATAAAATCTTCTTTCACGATCAAAAAAAAAAAAAAAAAAAAAAAAGAATGAAAAATAATACACATGTTTAGTAGCTAGAGCAGAAACATATTTTGGTCATCGGGATGTGTTGAGACTGTTTATTATTTGGCGCAGCCAGAGATGACCCATAACTATACAACAATGAAAAAAAACGAGTTCAGTTTGACTATTTTTAGTTATTACTTCAGTTTACATAAATGTCACCTTATTTCGGTGGAAATTAATCGTATTAACCATGTACTGTTTGTAGTTGTGTATGTGCCTAGCATGTTCCAGATGGTTTTGGATGTGGTTTAATTACGGGCACTGCAGTTGATATGGTACACCATCTACAGAAATGCAAAAGGCAAAGCTGTTGGGCCAATGTGATGGTTACTACTACCCCAGCAGACCGCAATTGATGGGGACAATTGTTGTATCAAGAAAAACCAGCTACGAATGAATCAATGCTTTTCCTTCGGATAAACAATTAAAATCAAAACCGTTCGGTCTCCGATTTCAACTGTCTCCTCCTTTCTTTCTCTCTTGGTTAATTTGTTGTTGCTCTTTGAATGTATTTTGGTTCTTGATTATAATCAAATCTATTGTAATCCCCCTTAATTATGAACGAGAACGCTGTTATTTTAGCAAAAATAAAATAAATCAATGTCTTCCTATTTTGTTTCTGCTAACTCAAATATAAAGAGTTTCGGTGCTGTCTGTAGTTTGAGGAACCCCTCTGTGAGCTAAAATTTGTACCTACAAATCTCCATTGTGCCCCAGAATCTATCAAAGGACCTGAAATATGTACCGTTACCGTGTAGTCTTAGGATGTATCTCTAGGAATCAGATAAGCAAGTATTGGAGATCAGTTTATGAGAGAGACTTGGTAAAGCTAGTATATGATAACTAATATGATATATTATTCTATTCTGTCGTTAACCACAGCCAAAACCTATGATCAATTAGCAATAGCAAGTTACAACTGTGTGGTTGTATCTTGGGTCAATGCGGCTAGTGATGACTCGAACATAAACCATTCTAGTTCTGGCAATTCAATGCCGCATACTTCTTTGTCGTAGTTCCAACTTTGTCTTCCCCACAATTGCTTCAAGTCCTAAATTGCCGTGGATCGTCAATATATCTCATATGAATGGACTTCGTAACTTCATTCGATGGCCACAAGTGTGTACAAAGATCGTATTTCAGTTATCTAGCAGCTAAAATCCTATATGGCTTGTGAAGAGTACCAGACCTTAGAATATGTTAGTGCAGGTTAACAATTGATGGCGAATTCTAGTCTGAAAAATTCAATGCTGCATGCTTCTTCATTCCAAGCTGCATCAACGAGTCTCTTAGATGACCAAAGGAATCTCCGTCATATAATCTTTTTATATATGTTAAGCTAAGATCACTTCAAACTAAGATCACTTCAAATGAAAACTATCATCATCCATAATCTTCCTCTGGGCTAAAGAGATTATAATTTGCTATCTAGTATTTAACTTAGCTCATTAATTAATGGACGTCTAGCTTCCACATATACTTGAATTTGCACATCGAACCCGAGATTTTCCTTGTGCCCCAAAAATCTGTGTTGCAAAAAAGATTACCACTAAAAATTTGCAAAAACTGTCATGTGACCTGAAATTTGGTAAGTGGCCTCAAATCGATACGACGTGTTTGAAGATAACTATTCTCGTATCGAACAACAATAATAAGAGCTCTCTTCTGCTTTATTCTTTCCACAACCCTAAAACCCCAACTTCCCATTGTTTCCGTCACTATTTTGTTAAACCCTAAAAAAAAGTCTGTTTATCTCTATTAAAAGATTGAATGGTTTCATCGATCAAGGATTATATCAACACTCTACCTACAGAGATTATAATTGATATATTAAGTCGAATACCAATTGAATCGGTCCTTGATTGCAAACTAGTATCAAAAACATGGAATAATCTTGTTGTTCATAATCCATCATTCTCGAAGATACACTTAAATCATCTTAATCATCATGATTCTGGTAAGTTGGGATTTATTGTTTTAGCTTTTGAGATCGATGATGAGAATGATATTTATGGGATCGATTATAATGATGATAGAAATGAACTTTTTTGGTATTTTTGAATATGATGAGAAACATGAATTAAAAACACCCATTGAGACAATTAGAAGAATTAATTTTACCCCTATATTTATGAATAATAGGAATATTAGATTTCTTGGATCGTGTAATGGTTTGATATGTCTTGCTCAAGGATACCGTTTTGCAGAAAAAACATACAGTATTTGTAATCCCATAACCAAAGACTACGTTATGCTTCCTGAAATTAAGAAAGATAGTTATATGCATTCATATTGGACGTCCGGATTTGGGTATGTTACTTCCACCTATGAGTACAAAGTTGTAGGAATATGCAGTTTGATAACCCATGTACAAATCTACATATACACTCTAGGCAGCGGTAATGGCTGGAGAAACCTTGGAAAGTTCAACTCTCCATTCAGATGTGGTTGGGAGCAAGACTATGGCATCTTTGCCGGTGGAGCCCTTTACTGGCAGGATGTTGAGTCAAATTATATTGTGACCTTTGATTTGGCCGAGGAAAAGTTTTTTGAATATCGTTCACCACCAAATAATTGTGTGAATAATTTTTGGCCTGCTAATAGAATTGGGGTTTTGAATGGCTCTTTGTCTTTAGCTAATTGGGCGGATGGCCTAGAGGAAAACCCCTACAGATTCGACATATGGCTATTGAAAAAGAGAAACGATAATCATGACATGTATGAGGGAGGGGAACATCAGTCATTGGTCTGGGGTAGAGTGTTTAGCATCCCCGACCGGGAATTGTTTGCCGTTACCAAGGATGATGATGTTTTAACTTACTGGGGTCATTATCTCAACAGTTACAACAGAGAAACTGCAATCTCGCATAGGCTTGTGAAGTTTGAGACTCGTATTTTTCGTGTATCCCCCTCATAAGATCACCTTAGTTTCGATAAAACAATTAGGGGAAAAGGATACAAAAACAATGGAGCTAGTCAATTGGAATTAAGAAGACTAGATGGCGTGATTGTCCTATGAAGCAGCTCCAGGAGGATGCGGACCCTAAAACCATATACTTATGAACTGGTAATCTTCTCTGAGTTTTGGAAGTAGTATTCTTATCCTTCTATAGACTTTTGAGCTTTTCCCATTTATAAATTTATTGGTTAACAAGTAACCTTTCTGCGAACCTAAATGTTATGGACACTGTCGTTATATAATCAGTCAAACTTTAACTTCATAGCTGCGATTTTATTGCTTTGTTTGCTTTTTGTTTGTGACTAGATATTATTTCAATGGAAGAACTAGCGACTTAATCCGCGTAGAGGAACACCAGCCAATGATTTGGAGTAAAAAGTTTAGTGTTGGCGGTAGTGGATTAGCCGTTACGAAGAGTGATGGTGTTGTGACTTACTATGATAACTATCTCAACATTTGCGAAACAAAATCGTCAACCTCAAAAAGGCTTGTGAACTTTGAGAATTGGCTTTTTCGAGTTTCCCCTTACATGAACACCTCAGTTTGGTGGAAAGAATTAAGAGAAGAAGATACAAAGGTGATGGAGTCAGTTGAAATTGAGGAGGCAAGAGGCCTTCATCAACTACAGGATGATGCAGACCCTGCATACATATAAAATGGTAATCATTGTCGCGTTTGATTTTGAATTTGGATATCAAGTTACATTCGTCTGAACCTAAATGCTGACATTTTCTTAGTGAGTAAATATGGAGACTATTGTTATGCTGACATTGTCTTTGTGAGTATTATACCTGCTGTTCCACTTTCGAACAGTTTTAAAACTGCTCAATGAGGCTGCATTGCAGCTCAGTCCTGTCTAACTTTCCACTCAATCCTAGAGTATCTTTCGGGCTTAAAATTAATATGACTTTGGGACCTAAACTCGCATTTTTTTTTTTTTTTTTGTCTTTGCTTCTCCTTGCGAAGTGTTTGTGAAAATGGGTAGATAATATATTACTAAAAATGAAGAACAACCGGTAGATAATGAACATTACTTATCTACCGATTGTGCTTCTCTATTAGAACAAAAGAGTATAATCGGTAGATAAAGTAATATATTATCTACCGATTTTGGGACGTTAATTGTGATCAGTGCATTCAACCGTCTCTCTAATTGTTATTTAACTTTCAACATGATAGTCTTCATGATGTTTCTCACCTTCTTATACATACACATCCATGTTTGTTGTTGATATAAGAACAAATGTTTTTCTCTCACTTTTTCTTCTTTTTTTTTAATTTCTTTTTCTACTCCAAAATTATAAAATTCAAAAACTATAATCAAAAATATGACTCTAAGGCTAGCTCCGTGGAAGCGAAGATATGACTCTAAGGCTAGCTCCGTGGAAGCGAAGATATCTCTCGAAAGCCGGAAGGGTCGTGCTCATTAATAGTACGTTGGCGGCTATTCCTTTATATTTTTTATCTCTTTTTTGATTCGGTTTCGGTGGCAAAGAAGTTAGAAAGACTCATGAGGAATTTTCCTGTGGGGGCGACACTGTCAACAAGAAAACTTTACATTGGAGGTCTTGGAAAAAAGTTTGTGTCCCGAAGAGTGAAGGCGGGTTGGGGTTAAGGAATTTGAAGACTACTAACATTGCTTTGTTAACCAAGTGGTTATGGAGATACGGAGAAGAAAAGGGTAGCTTATGGAGGAAAATTATTTTCGAGAAGTTTGGTGGCGTCGAAGATGCTTGGGTTCCTAAAGATTCTAAGAAAACATACGGGTGGGGGTTATGGAGGGGTATTCTCAATTATTTGGCAGTCCTTAAAAATGGGTCGAAGATGATAGCTCAAGAGGAAATACAACTAAATTTTGGGATGATATTTGGTGTCACGAGAAAACTCTTAAAGAGTTGTTTCCGAAATTATGGAAAGTGAGTAGGAAGAAAGAAGCTTTAGTTGAAGATGTGAGTAGCGGAACTTTAGAACAGATGTGTTGGAATATTGATCCTGGTAGGAGGCTTAAAGATCTAGAAATTCAAGAGGTTATGGAGTTTACTAGAATCCTAGACAATCAAAGGATGCTCTCTGTCGATGATAAACGAGAATGGCTCTCTAACCATCAAGGTACTTTCTCGGTAAGTTCTTGTTATAATTGGCTTATGCATGATCAGGGAAGAATCATCCCTACAAAATTTCCTTCTGTCTACATTTGGAACAAAACTATTCCTCCCAAGATTAGCTTCCTAGTATGGGCGGCGGCAATTAGAGTCATTCCTACTCTTTCCATGTTATCTAGAAGGGGTATGGTCGTAGAGAATATGTGTCCTTTCTGTAACAATAGCGAGGAGTCAGTGGAACACCTTTTCTTGCATTGTTCTTTCGTATGGCAGATTTGGGAGCACTTTTTGCAGCAGTTGGGCATTGTTTGGGTTCATCCAACGACTGTCCTCGAATTCTTATGGAAGTGGAAATTGAAAATATCTATCAAGCCTCTTGTTTTCTTGAGATATTGCGTGCCGTTTGCTATATGGTGGATTGTGTGGTTGGAAAGAAACGACATTCTAATCGCAAAAAAACAAGTGAGAAAACCGCTTAACTCTCTTATTATAGACATTAAAGCTTTGTTACTTAGTTGGTCCATCAATGTTGTTTCATTTAAGAATGTCAAGTTCGAGGATTTTGTTTTTGATTGGGCGAGATTGTTTAGAGAGTAATGTGTTGTAAACTCTCTTTATGGTGGCTGCTCTTCTCTTTTTGTATCTTTTGAGGATGCTACCTTAGCACCCTTTCCTCTTTATATTAAATTTTGCTTTTTTCAAAAAAAAAAAAAACTATAATCATTTTCCTCCTTATATAATTTTTTCCGATTCCAAGAAATTAACGTCCGATTGTAAACTTTAACTACTGATTATTACGGGGAATTTGGCCATTATGAAAAACGGGAGATAAGGGATTGCTTCATTTTATATTTGGGTGAACCTATTCCCACATAATTCTTTTGGGGTCTTCTCTAAAAATTCCAAGAAAAAAATTAAAACACCAAACATTTTATATTTTATTTCAGAGACACCAAACATTCTTTTGTGCTGATAATAAACACCATTTTTGTGAAAAACATTACAAAATTTTGGAGATGAAGAGGAAGAAGCTGCTGCTGTCTCAAGATGAACAGCTTTGTAGTCGAACTGGAAACACTGGGGTATGGAGATGCAAGGAGTTTAGGATGAACAGTAAGACCAAATTTTGTGAAAAACATTACAATCAGTGTGCGCAGGCAAATAAGAAGAGGCTTCTTAAGATGAAGGAAAGTAGAGATGGTGATACTGGTCCTATACGAGGAACTAGGGCCTCGAAAAAGCGAAAGAAGGTAATGGAGGAAGATCAAGATGACCATGATACCTGTGAGTAATTTATACATACATTTCTCTCTTCAATTTAGTGATTGTTCATGTTGTTCTTGGTTTAGTTTGATTTCAGTTATGATAACTAATTGAACAATTTCAAATGTTAACTTAATTGAAAAAATTACAATCCAACATTCTTTGGTGTTCTTGTTCTTGCCATTGTTGTTGTTGTTGTTCATTTCGTTTGCTACCATTTTAAATTGGGATAAGTCATAGTTTCATAAGTCCTCCCAAGGAGTAAGAATCACTGCATTGTTTAACTAATTGGGAATTTTGTATCCAGCTCATCCAATTGTAGGTAGTGAATCTGCCAAATTTGGGACCGAGAAGGAAAATGTCGAGAGAACTTAAAGGTCTGAAGAGCTAAAATTACTGACAAAAACTAGGGAACCTGTGGTTGAAACTAGGGCCATGAAGGGGAGGAAGATGGTAATAGATGGCGACCGGTTCGATGATGATGATGAAACAAGTAATCAACCGGCTAACAATGATAATTCTGACTGTGAGTAACTCTTACATAAATTTCTCCCTGTTTCAATGTATCTCCTTTGATGTTGTTGTTCTTTTGTTTTCGTTTTGTTTCTGATAATTGAGAAATTTCATAGTTGCATCTGTTGAGTCCTCCAGAAAAAACTAATTGGGAATTTTCCTATCTAGCTGATACAATTATAGAAGGCGTTTCTGCCAATATTGGGAGGAAGAGGACAAATGTTGGAAGAACAGAAGGGTCTGGAGAACTTGATTCACTTATAAAAACTGCGGAACCTATGGTTGAAGTGGAAAATATAGAGCTTTATAAGAGTAAGTGTGTTGAATTGTCTGTGCAGCTTGAGAAGAGCAAAGCGGAGTGCACTAGACTCCAGGGTATATTGGCGGATGTAGAAACTAGAAAGACTTCTGCTACAGGTGGGGATGAACAGACACCCACGGAAGTAACTGAGTGTTGGAGGAAGATGTTTCCCGATCTGGAGTGTCAATTCCCGAGGATAGAGAATGTAAATTCAACAATGAGATGTGTAGAATCTCGCATATCAAAGTTGGAGAGTTTAGTCCTGAGGATGGATAATGGTTATTCAACAATGGGATCTTTAGAGTCTCGGATTTCAAATTTGGAGAGACTAAGCCTGAGAATGGAAAACCAAAATTTAACAATGGGATGTGTAGAATCTCGCATTTCAAATTTGGAGAGACTGAACCCGAGAGTGGAAAATGAAAGTATAACAATTGGATGTGTAGAACTATGTTGTAAAAGGCGCTAGGCGAGGCGAGGCGCCAGACCTAGCGCCTAGCGCGCGCCTAGGCGTGGAGGAAAAATTCCAAAAAAAAAAGTTCTCATTTTGGCGCCTTGGGCGCCTTTTCTCCTAGGCGACCCCTGGGCGCCTCGCCCGCCTAGAGCGCCTAGGCGAGCGCCCGGGGCGCCTTTTACAACATAGGTGTAGAATCTCGCATTTCAAATTTGGAGAGCACAGTACTGAGGATTAGAAAGGGAAGTTCAATATTGAGATGTGCAGAATTGAGTGATTTTGAAAAGATGGAGTCCGAAGTGCCGGGTTTGCAAAATGGCGTTACTCAAGGTGGTGAAACTCAAGAAGATAATCACAGCAGGAGCACACCTAATACTGTAACCAGCAAATGGAGGGAGGAAGTGTTCTATGACGGTACTGCAAGTGAAGCACAATGATTGTGCGTTACAGAGTTGCAGGCCAAATCAGTACTCCGCCGTAATGGTGCAATTCGAAGCCATAATAGCACAACATAAGCTATAATAGCGCAACGCAAGCCATAATAGCGGTATGTTGTATAGACCGTCAAGCACTAAGATAGCGGCACCCTGCAGGGCCAGTGAAGCGCAAGAGTGGCGTTACACTGTAAAGCACATTGGCTAAGTAATGAAGCTTATTGGCCGACACAATAAGGATTCATTGAGGGATTGGCAATACGTGGCCAAAGTGACATATGCAACATGCGGTGTTGGCATCGATGCATACCCATGGAATTGAGTTGGCCCAAGCTCAAGGAGGATGCAAGAGTGAAGAATAGACCAACAGTTGGTCTATGGAATATATTCAAGGAAGGGCCGTCTCTGACATTTAGACGACCCTGTGCGAAATAACTCAGAACGCCCTGTTACGTAAAAAAAAAAAAATTCGACACACAGAAATATAGAATCTACCGTATAACATCGAAATGAAATAATTTGTGG
Organism: Papaver armeniacum; assembly: GCA_023531295.1. Taxonomy (NCBI): domain Eukaryota; kingdom Viridiplantae; phylum Streptophyta; class Magnoliopsida; order Ranunculales; family Papaveraceae; genus Papaver; species Papaver armeniacum. The sequence goes on from JAJJWW010010024.1 coordinate 418,325, forward strand.
AGTACAACAGAATAAGAACATTAATAAGTCGAGTACTCTCCGTCAGAGATTAAAAAAAAAAACGCATTTTAACTACTGTTTAAGAAGAAATTTTTTAAAAATGAGCTATGTCCATAATTTTAGTCAAGACAACAGAATCGATGAGATATCGTGTCATCATATGATTCATATAAAAAATTCAAAACTTCAGAAGCATCCGATTGTTTGGACCAAAATACTAAAATTAATTAATCAATTGGAATCATCGAAACATCAAAAGGCAAAAGCATCTAGTGATTCAGTGGGATATCATGTCATCATCAAATTAAAATCAAGTTAAATTAACTTAGTTAACCAACTAACCCTAGGCTATAAACAAAATTGCAACAAGTCTGCAAGTGATTATCACTATAAACGATTAAACTACATAAGACTCCAAAAGAGGTTATTTAACATTTACCTATGAATGGAATGAACTTTTAATCTCGGCGTTCTCTCGACTTGGGTTTTCTTTACTGGCTAGGGTTTTCCATCTTGAATACTTCGTAGTTGTCGCAGTTATGAAGAACCGAAAAAGCGTGAACTATGGAAAGTAATTGGGAATTGGGATCGTCGGATGTTGCCATTGGGTGATTAAAACATAGTGGGCTACTGGTACTGGACCAAAATTTCTCGCCCTCTGAAATTTCCCGCCCTGGGCTGGAGCCCAGGAAGCCCCCCTTCAGAACCGGGCCTGATTCAAGGTTGGCCAAAGCTTGAATAATGCAAACAAGTTGGTAATGCAAGAGTTGCATTGTTATTGTCAAGCTAATTGGCGAAGTCTAAGGATCTGGCATCGATGTTTGAAGCTTAAGGAATGTCCGTGCATGAGTTTAGAATGATAAGCATACAGGGCCAAGAGGGCTGAACATTGGCGCAAGGCAGAATCCGGTATGCCACAACAAGTGGTACAATACGGCTCAAGTGACGGTTGCAAGTTAGTTACGAACTTCAAAAGCATGCCAATGATGCGTGATGAAGAGGAGCGGTTATAAATGATTTTATAAGCATGGGAGAAGAGTTCTAACTGCTAAAGAACAGATGTTGGATGATTGGCGCGAGTTGGAGAAGGATCGCCAGTTAGCACAATTATTGGCGGTTAGCAAAACTGCTTTATGGGACAGATGGCTGTCCCATGCGTGTGTAACGGTTATGCACGGTTTGGCCAAGTAAAGTCTGCTATATAAATAGTCCTAAGGCTGGGAAAATTCGACAGGCTTGCAAAGAGAGCATATGTGATAGTGAGGTTTGCATATGTGAGTGAATAGGAGAGTTTTTGTGAGACTAAGGCTTGGTTCAAAGATGAACAAGTCTGTATAAGTCCCCAAGCGGGCAAGTTTTGTATTTCTTCCTTTGATGCAATAAAATAAATTGATTGTGTCATGTTCTAAGTGTTCTTGGTTGGCTGATTGTTGTTGGTAAAGTATGGCAAAGATTGAATGCATTATGGGGTGTATTTGATGAGTTTTGAGAAGAGAAAGAAGGTTAAAGACTTCCGCTGATAAACCTGAAGAGTTAGACTTATAAGGCTGAAGTGCAATTGGGTGAATCTTTATTCACAGAACCATTGTACTGTCGGGTTACACTTTCGCAGAAAATTTGCAGAGGCATTTGAAGGTGTGACAGGTTCTAATGTGTATGAGTTTAAAACCAAAGAGAAGGTGCTTAATGTGCATGGCGTTGGCGTCAGTAAACATCATGAATCCGAATCTGAATTCCCTAAAGACTCTGCAAGGATCATTTCTTCTTCAAATCTACATTTATCAAGTGGTGGTGAAAACGTTGAGGAAGGGAAGGGTTTGGGCTGTTTGGAAGAGGGACCATCTCAACAGGGATCATCATCTCAATCTCATCTGGAAATGAGTACAAAGACTTTTGTGAACTTGGTCTCAGACTCAAATGACGGTGGTGATAGTCTCAGCAATTCCGAAGATGCTGATAGTCCTGTTGATTTGAAAATTTGTCTTGGTAACCCTACGGAAATGCTGGGGTTGGAAAATTGGAATAGGAGCAAAGACGACGTGAAATGGGAATCTGAGGCTGATATGCTTTCTTCAAGGAACCTGAGCTCTATATGAAAGCTGTTTGTGCTCTCTATCGACAGGAAATATCCGAAGACGTAATTTCACCCAAGGGGTTGGTCATTGACAGCGACACGCCCAGGTATATGAAGAATTTTGCACTTTTCCTTCATTCCAATTAGATTATACCTAGAATTGCATGAAATTACTGTGTTTGCAGTTACAATGGCTTGTTCAATATTTCAAGAATCTGTGATCTTGTCTGTTTACATTTATATGCTTTCTATGCTCAATCTACAGCATGGAGTCTTTGCATATTCTGCTGCGAAATTGATAGGTTATTTAATTAATCAAATTGCCATATCCTCTGAATGATGCAATTCCTCTGCTATTTTGCTTCACCTTAGAAAGTATGCTCTCATTTTGGCAGTACTTAGAGCCTTATTACTTATATATCACAACATCTGAAAAATTATTTTAATTAGGGATCCAAATGTGTACATTTACCCTTTTCTCATATCCCTGCCGAAATATAGCACATTTCTATCTCTACTGCAAACTTGTGATTGTAAATTTTCCAGTACAATTAGTGAAGATAGAATATAATATCCTGTTGATAGTTTCAATTGGCGTCCACACTACCTCACTCGTCAATATGGAATTTTAGTAACTGCACTGACTGTGGACTTTGCATATTGATTATCAACAGTTGACTGGCACCGGAAAGTATAGTGGTCGAATTTTCCATGAATGTCGGATAAAAATTTGCAGCCTTCGCTAGATGTCATATCTGTAGTTGTCATGTGAACGGCAGGAGTAAGCTATATTTTTGCTCGGGGTTGTATTGCACAGGACAAGAAATCCAGCCTAGCAAAATGTTCATAGTTATTTCCAAGTTCAAAACTGAAATGAGATGAATCAACACAGTAACATCTTTTCTTGGTTTTCCGTTTTCATTCCACTTTTGGCGTTCACTGATATTTTTTTTTAACAGGTGTATTACTTTGGCCAGGTTTCTAATGGGTAAGGACTGCAATGGTGACTTAAAGAAGTCTGTGGAGGAGTTAGAGACATTAGATTCTAAAGCGGTTTATGACTGCAAGATGCTGGCTAAAAGATACTCGATCGATTTGTTTGATATCTACAAGAACGGAAAAGATCCTTATTTCCTTCCAGGTAGAATTGCCAGCCACACTGCCGAGTGATAGACTGACTGTTGTGTGAGTTTCGTTTCCTTTGTGCACTAGAATTGCAATCTTGCACCTCCTATCAGCATCCTCAAACGTTGGACACATGAAATGGAACGAAATTGTGCATTGACTCTCTAATGTAGTAAGTGATATTATGGTGGTCAGACTTAAGGTTAATTTGATAGGTGTACGTGGAGAAAAGACAGCCATGTTTTTCTCATGGAACTGATAATGTGATGCATATAATCTTGTTGCTTAAATTAGCTAGATAAACTGTATTTTGTGAATTTTTATGTCTCTAAATTTTGTCAATAGAAACAACCCCAAAGGCTTTTGAGTCAGAGATGACTGTGTTGCAAAGTTTCCTAGAGATTGAACTAGTAACAAGGTAGTTGACTGTGTCGTAAAGCTTGCTAGAGAGACAAAATCTTGTATCTTGAGTGCGTCTCTTGGTTTCTGACGGAATCTGGGTTGCAACATTTTCTGGTTACAGAAAGTGCATCTCTTGGGGTACTGTAACATGTTATTCTATTTCATTACCACTTCTTGTTGTGATTGAGTTTTCTTAAACCATGTAAAGTTTGAAGGCAAATCTCTATTTTGACAAAGGCAAATCTAAGACAAATTTCTGTTCTGCTATTACTAGACTTCCTCCTCTCAATTCATCTGGGAAATAGTGTAAGGAGACATACCATGTTGTAAGGTCATAACTCATGTCTAAGACTTCTTATGAATTTCTTGGGAAATCCACTTTGACCTTCTACAAGTTGCAGGCTTACATTTGCAGCTATATGGAAAAAAGATTAAAAACAAAAAACCTCTTTCATTTTATGAAGCAATAATAAACTCAAATTAAAGATTTGTAGAGTCGAGTCCTGAGAATGGAAACTGAAAATTCAATAATGGGATGTTTAGAGTCTCGCATTTTGAAGTTGGAGAGCCTCGTCCAGAGGATGGAAAATGAAAATTTAAGAATAGCGGAATATGCAAAATCTAGCAGTTTGATTTTGGAGAGCCTAGTTCTGAGGAGGAAATAGGAAATTTTAGTATAGAGATGTTTAGAATTATGTCATTCTGAAAAGATAATAAGCGAAACGCGAGGTTTGCAAAATGATGTTACTCAAAGTGGTGAAAACCAAACAGATAAAAACAACAGGGGGAGACCATTTATATGGTGTTTCTATTTGCTTTGTCATTGACCAATTTGTTATTAACTCGACCTTATTATTACCAATGGTATCATCACTCTACGACTTATCACTGACTACATAGGAATCTGCATTAATGTGTGGATCTGTTTAAAATTCTTTAAGTTTTAATGTATGATCGATCATTCATTTCCGATCATTTTTTGTATATATTAGTCTCAACTTCAACCATTTTCTTGTACATGTTTGTTCCTTTCGAATTCAACTCTATCCTCATCAGTATTTTTTACTTCCATATTTTCGCTTAGATTAGCAAACAAAATATAATTTCATTGATCGAAAAAGAGGGTCGGGGGTCGTTGCTCGAGTTTTCACTGCACAGAAGGTAATAAAACTAATCCAATCTGCTAAACCCCAGAAAGTTATAGCGACCGAGTCTTTGATTAAGGAAGCTGAGGCAAGAATCGATGATCCTGTTTGAGGCCTAGCAGGAACTGTGCATGACCTATCTCGCTGGATAGAGGATCTTCGTACAGAAATTCTTTTGGCTAAACAACAAAACGAACTCCATCGCAAGAAAAATAACCTGCAACGCAAACAACTAGGATCAAATTGTGCTAATGAAGATACATCATCAGCAGTAGCTGCAGTACCATCCATGATGCCACAACTACCTGCCAGATCCGGCAATAATCCAGTACCTGCACCTTCAAATGAAAATCCTGTGTAGCATGCAAGTATAAAAACAAAAAATGTTCTCTCCAGTGTCCATTGGCTACATATTTTCCTCCGAATAGAAAGGAAGATTTCCGTAATGTGACCAAAGTTTTTGGTGCCACCAACTTTTTAAGGCTGATAAAATTAGCTGACCCTCTGCCATATTTGGCAGCTGAGTTAATGATAATGGAAGCAAGAGCAAGAATATCTGATCCTGTTCATGGGGTAGCAGGTATTGTTGAGACCCTTTCTCAGCAATTGCATGACCTTACTTCTGAACTTGCTAATATTAATAAAGAAAACAGATTTCTTCTCCAGCGAGAGAGAGTACTTCTGCAAAAACATATCACTTAAAGAACCACAATTTTTATCAACTTCAGAAAAGGAAGCTTCATCACCAGAGAGAGAGAGAGTTTTACTCAAAAAAAAATCACCAGAGAGAGTACTTGTTGTAAAAGGACAATTGATTTTGTAAGTTTGTTATGTGAAAGATGTAGTTGCGGAAAATCCCACAACTACACCCAATGAAGTGATAAGCACACTAAGTCTAAGTCATGAAGTTAAACTCAAACATTAATGATATTATACACCCCTTGACACTAGATATGATCTTCACACAGGTTTTATATGGAAAATATGATGTTTTTATTTATATCACAAAGCTTCATACATGTAAAATGATGATGATAATTAAAAGCTAATTCTAATGGCTTCTTCCTTGTCTCTCTTCTAGTGGTGGTTTTCAACTCTTGTTCTTGACTGAACTCTTTTCCAACCTTCCTTCTCTCTTCATTATTTGAATCCTTATATAGCCAATTATCATGGTAGAAGACAACTAAGTTCATGTGCAAATCTCTACTAGCTGATCTTTGTTCATTCTGTCTTATTCGCCAGGCTTTGGGAAGACGTCGCTATCTCTCGCGTCGTGGCTTCATGCTCTTCTTGATGTATATCGTGTTGTGCTCGTCGCGTGGGTGTTCCTCGTGCTTGTCCCCTTTGTCGCGTTGTATCTCTTTGCCTAATTCCTCTCTTCGTTTGTGCTAGTAATTGTCTTAGTGAAGGCGAGGCTATGGATGAACTCTGTGCGATATTTCGCCCCTACAAAAAGAGTTGAACAAATGTACCAATCAAGAACAACGTACATGAATGATCAAATAATGCATTGCGGTCAATTCATGAGATTAGTATTGGTTGACACCAATTTAATAACCTGTTAGTTGTTTTCGTGTATGTTACCGAGTTGAGTCTCCTTTTCCATCACAAGTTATTTGGATACTAATAACCTGTTTGGATACGTATGAAGTTGGAAGTGCTTCTGGATTTCTCAGAAGTTAAAAGTGGATAAGTTAGTTTGGCAATTGCTTGACTTATAAGTTGAAAAGTCAATATGTAAGTTTGGCAACACAACAAGGTAGAAGTGAAAATTTTATTTGGTATCATAAAATTAATTGTTACAAAAAAACAAAAAAAAAAACACATAAATCATCAGTTTTATTGTTTGTTGCAAAGAAAATTTTTGCAGCCAAACAAACATCATTTTCCCGGCATCAAATTTTTTCAATCCACAAAAAAAAATCAGAGAATGATAAAACGATGGCTTTATAACTATGTATTCTTAGGTGTAACGCTGATATCTTCAAAGTCGAGAAAGCTGCAGCGCTTGGTTATGAAGCTGCATTACTTCCTTCGGATGCGGGAGCCAATGGGTTTTGTGTTGCATTTTCGGGTCCCTGCAAGCAAAAATGAATAAGCGCTCCAGTTCCACTAACTAACACAGACAAAATAGTAACATCAAAGGAGCTAAATGCAGCACCAATCATACCAATTGCATTGAAATAGTCAGAAGTATACAACTCAAAGGCGGTGACACCCAAATAAACCTTCCAAACGAATGGAAAAGTACTCGCAAACAAATCACAACAACAATCAAGGCAATTACAACATCATTAACAACTCTATTACTTGGCAAACTATTCAATAACAGAAACATTATCCCAAGCAAACAAAGTACTCGCACAAATTTGGTACACAAGAGTGTTGGAAACGTAAACTTGATTATGCTTTATTAATCATGAAGAATCTAGAATAATCCAAATGACATTGGAAAGTACAAGGGATTGGAGAGTTCTCTTGTAAGGGGCAGAAATTTCTTAACTTGGCTAAGTCTTAGGGACAAAGAATTCTAGGATGTGTAGTTGGTTGTAAACAGGGAATTAGCTAGAGAGCATTCTAGACAAAGCTAGAGCATATGAAGTCGGTTAAGTATGGCCTATAAATAGGCATCAGATGCAAGCATTTTGAGTTGTAATTGAGTGGAAAAAGAAGTGAGTGGCAATGTAGTAAGAAGAGAATTACTCTAGTGAGAAGAGTAAGTGGAGTCGGTGTTTTTGTAAACAAAAGTGAGTGTGTACGACCAAAGTTTTTGAGAGCAATAAAATTCACATTTCTTAAACAACGTTTGAGTGATGGATGAGTTAAGTGAGCCAGTTTACTCATTTTAGATACCCATTAGCCTTTAATCCCAAAATCATTTCCAACAAAGAGAACAAATGCATCTACAAGTTCTATATGTACCAATATATACCATTGAAAATATATATTCCTTCAGTTATGAATTAATAAACCTCATCCAGGATTTGTCTAAAACAACCCATATTTTTGGTTATCTCGGGAATTTCATCAAACACCTACTATACTTAACAATTCATTTTAAGCAACATTAATAAGAACCCTGGAAAACAATCAAGAAAGAAAATCCCAAATAAGGAATTTAGTTAGTTATGAACACTTACCAGTAACAATTGCAGTTCCATCAATTCAACAATTCCAATTCCATGAACATCTGCAGCTGTGTTTGAGTATGAGAAACCAGAATGGCCTCCCAATTCACTTATTTCCCTATAATAACTGTTATAAATCTCCAACCATAAGTCTCCATACATATCTTCTTGCAACTGCTCCTTGTTGTATTCAACATCACAGAAAATTCAATCAATTGAATCAAGTTAATTGAAACAAACAATTAAGAATTCGATTTTTTTTTAAGTTGGATGAAAATCAAAGTACAATTTGATGTCAAATTGTAGTAACGTTGTCGTTCTATTAGAAGAATCTAAAAAAAAAAAAAGAGAAAATGGGTCATTTGTCCAAAAAAATTTAAAATACGGTTCAAATGGACGAGTAAAAAAAAGTACGGGTGAAATAGCCAAAAAAAAAAATAGCAAGGATGAAATTGGATTCATCCCGGCTTATACTTAAAAGAATAGCAAGGATGAAACCGGATGCATCATGTAAAATAAAAAATAAAAAAAATATTTGAAAATGGACAGATGAAACCTGGTTACATCCTCGCCCATTTTTAAATTTTTGTCCATTTAAATAGTATCTTTTTAATTTTTGGCTATTTAAACAGTATCAAAACCTAAGTGTCTTTTTCACCCAGGAATTGTTGATTTTGGTCTTTTTGACCAATTTTGTGAAAAAAAAATTGAAAAATTTTTATTGAGATTTGAAGAACTTTGAAGAAATTGAGATGAGAAAAATGAAAAAAAAATGTGACGGACAAACTACAATAGAGTGACCATATGATGAGAGAAAAAAAAAAGAAGAAAAAAGAACTAACTTGTTCTTCTTCCACGATTTGTTGTTCTTGTTCCATTTTATTTCTTATGTAAATTCTATCGAAGTACAGAGTTTAATAACGAGGAGAAAAAGAAAATGAGGGACACAAATAACGAGGAGAAGCAACTTTTGGGAGAAGAGAAGCCGAAACATTTGGCTCCGAATAAAAGTTAGTTTTCTACTTCTAGAAGTTGTTTCCAAAACTAACACCAAATAAAAGTTAGTTTAACTTTTAACTTCTGACTTTTTCTTTGTATAACATATATAAGGACTGTTTATTGCAATGTTAATCAACCTTACAGAGCTCCTTGTTGTATAACATATACGTCGTAATTTGGGATAACTGCTAGATTCGGCCCGTGGTTATGCTCCATTCTCCAAATACCCTCTGATGAAGGTAAAGACAATTTTGTGAATGCTCATATACAACTAATAGTATTTCAGTATTTTGAAAGAGATTTTGACTTCTGTGTCTCGTGGTGGTAAGTTATTCTACCGTAAAGAATGAATTACGATCCAGATAAAAGATATTCCAGGGTAACATACACGAAAAGAACTAACAGGTTTTTGATAGTCACCAGGAGATCAACAAACCATTACCTAGGACCATTGAAAATACCCTTTTTCTAATTTTTAAGCCTCGTCCGATCATCCTCTTCTTGCATAATTACCAGAGTGAAGTGAAACTAGGCTTTCCACGTAAGTGTCTGCTGGATGAAAAATTGAACCAGCACCCTTATTTACTTCTCTAGCACTTGAATGTTTCGTGTCATACACAATTAAGCTACCATTAGCCGTACTCCTCAGTAGAAGAACATCACCTTTGAAAGACCAGATAAGACTCAAATTATGGCCACCGGCATACTTATTAATTCTCTCACGACTAATGCTATGACGTTTAGTCCAAGATTCTCGAAATCCATAATCTTGCATCACCCAAACTTCGAAACCAACAAGGGAAATAATTGCACAAAGGCATCCTTCCAATACTCCAATGGTCATAGACAATCTCTTATTATTTAAAGGTTCTTCGGGTAGTTCTAATTTTTCTAATTTCTCATCATTGATGTCCAAACAGATTATTAACCATTTTGATGAGTCTTTCTCAGCCGTCATGGAAAACCAGTGCCAACGTCTATTAACAAACGCCCAACCATTTTCCATATAATGAAACATATTGACGAAAGGCAAGATATGATTACTGCTTTTCCATGAATTTGATTTTAGCGTATAGACGTCGACTAAATAACTATAATTACCTCTTAAGTCTACCACGACCATTAACTTGTAATCATCGGTTGTTTGATCATAACATAAAGCATACATGGGAATATCTTCCAAGGCATATTCATTTGTTGATTTGGGTATTTTCATGTGTTCTGTGGTCGCCGGATTCCAAAGACTAATGAAGGGAGTTGTTTTATCGTAACACATTAAACAAACCAAACCATCACAAGAATTAAGGAAATACAGGCTAGAATATGGCATTTCGGCAACTTCAATTTCACTCGATGACAAAGATAATAATTCATCATAACCTACAGAACGCATTACCGTTTTCTGTCTACTCCCGTCATAACTTGTAAACAATAGCCTACTATTGTTTCTTTGTGCATTATAAAGATGCTTCTTAACAAAAAACGGTCAGAAATAATAGAAAACCAAGTCTTGCAAACACACTTACATACAAATGTTGATTTCGTGGGTACTCTCAGAAGGATTTCTAGGTAGATCTCCTCTGGTATGATTGACATGGCTTCTCCTCTTCCTTTAGTTTCTGGTCTTCTTTTGTTTTTGTTTTTTTTTTTTTGTTTTTTTTTTCTGTAGAGACGAGAAAAAAGATTAGGGTTCTTCTCTTCGTCTTCCTTTTTCAATAAAAGGTGGGGCTGCCTGTATTTATACCTTCCTCGATCGGCTGCATACCGCCTAGGGTAACCACTTTTTTTTTTTTTTTTCTGTAGAGACGAGAAAAAAATTAGGTTCTTCTCTTCGTCTTTTTTTTTCAATAAAAGGTGGGGTGACTGTATTTATACTTCCTCGGTCGGCTGCATACCGCCTAGGGTAACCACATAAGTTGTGATTTTTTGAGTGAGAATTTCTCGCTTCTATTGATAACATGCGCAACCAACTGTGCTTCGCGGCACCCCTAATATATCTGTTCCGACCTCTCTAATTTTATAATACCTCAAATCAATGATCTACATTCAATCGTCTTTACTAAACAGGTCCAAATTTGTTCACCACTCTAGTCCCGGGTGCACGTTCCGGCCTCTCTATTTTTATTTTTATTTTGCTTGGAAAAGAGATATATTAATATAGTAAAATTACATCAGAGAATGGAGGTTTTCCGTCCAATCATTCTGAATCTTCTACTATATTTTCCGTCCAATCATTCACCCATTAAAGTTTCTACTTACATATTCAGTTTTTGCATAATCAAAATCACTAAGAAGAAAGAGACAATCCTCGAAAATGAAATGATTGAGCCAGCTAATCTGGTCAATGCTCTTATTAAGAAAAGACATAGCATTTTTAGCATCACTTCTGAGATAGATGATGGTGTAGCCTCTAGCTTTAGCCCATCGTATAGCTTCAAGTAGCACACAACATTTAGATTATTCCGGATTCATACCATAGCCAGAGTTGGTCTTGCATCCTGTGCATTTCCCTAATTGGTTAAAAAATGATAATAGCAATACCAGATCTGTTAGTATTCTTATCATAAGAAGCATCACAGTAGACAATATAACAGTTTTGAGGAAGATCTATATTGGAAGGGGCCGCATGTTCATCAATATTAGGTGATTGGTTATCAGGCTGGCATGAGGCAAGCGAATCTTTAGTATCATTGAGCAGTCTCTGCTAGTCGAACAATGCTCAAAGTATTAAGAGATTTATGTTAAAAGATATGAGAACATCTATCTCTCCATAAACACAAAGCAGTGATTAAAACAGAACAACAAAAATCAGAATTCGAAAAGAGATATGTATTAATCTAATTCTGAATGTTGGCAATAGAAGCAGACTCTTGAAGAACAAGATCACTAAAAGGCAAAGAAGACCAAAAAAAATTCGAAAACGGACAATGAAGGATAAGATGCTCAATTGTTTTAGTAGTATTCAAATCACACACGGTGCAAGTGTTTTCCTGATTAGGTCTAAAGACAGACAGTGGTATTCAACTTTTCTTATGGAAATGCATAGAAGGTATTTATAAGTTTTTGGAAAGCTCCGCTTTTTCCTAAGGTCCAACTTTTCTTCCGACCACTCTAATTGGTCTAGATTTTATTTACCTGGTTTCCGGTTTATTATTTTGTTTACCTGGTTTTCCCGTTTATTATTTTACTATTTATTTACTTGGTTTCGGATTTATTATTTTACTATTTAAAATAGGAAAATCTTAAGTCTTCACCGATTTTTTTAGATCTCCATCAACACCTTCTTTCTCTCTCTCCTTTACTATCAATTAGATTTTGTGTTTGTGCGACGCACCGAGCGGACCAAAAACCATCCATCATCTTTTTTTTTTTCCTTTTAACCAAATTTTTTATTTAGTGTAATGTGGCTTTGCCTCGACCCATCGTGCATTTTTGATTCGTGTCACGGGTTTAGCCCCTCCTCATCACAATGCATTTTTGATTTGGTGTGGCTTAGCTTCTCCTCGTCTCGTCCCGATGCATGCTTAGGTAATTTGGTTCTCATATGATTATCTTCTTTTCTATCGATTTCTCATGATGGGATGTGAATGGACTGTTCTCATATGATTATCTTGTTTGCTGATTGTTTGATTTTTCTCGTCTTCATCTTATTGGTTATTTGTATCCAGTGAAAGCTTATTAAATCCTAATTGGCAAACTTCAGTATGAAGTTATTGGGTTATTTGTCTTTTGGTTTAAGATTTGGAAAATGTGGAACTTTATAGAGGAACCATTTTTTTTTTTTGGAGACTATGGTTTTTTTGAGGGGACCCTGGTCTTATTAGGCCACTTTCCTTATAGTTATAAGGGGTGACCTAAAATGTGGAAATGACTAACCTACCCTTAACTTAATTTAATTTAATTTAAAACTAACCTAATAACCACATATATATATATATATATAACCACCACCTCCTCCCACCACCTCCGACTACCACCACCACCACCTCTATATATATAACTTAATTTAAATCATTAACATATTTACTCTTTTACCTAATTAAAATTATAACTAATCTACAACTTCTTATTCCTCTATTCTACAATTTTTCTTCTTCTTTTCTTCATCAATTTATGATCATCTAACCGTGCTCATATACAAATCTAATCAAAATCATCAAATTTTTAGCCTGGTCGATTCATTAAATTTTCATCGTCGATTAATCAATCCTTTAAAAAGCAAACCTATCCATAAGTATTTTCCCACAAACCCATTACTTATAATTCGTTTTTTGATTGAAATTTTGAGCAAATAGTCATCAAAATATGGTTTAAATGGAAGTTCAGGTGGCATGTTCGGTTAGGAATAGTTTTAAAAAAAAACTAGTTTGCTAACCGAACAATCTGAAACCAAGAACACGAAGAACAATTCGGTTATCACGAATTAATTTTTTCTTAACCGAACTCAGAGTTCGGTTGGTTCGCAAAGAAGGCTAAAACTATTTTCTAACCAAACTTTACCAATATTACAAAAAAAAAAAAAAAAAAAAATCAAATGTAACCGAACTTTGCTATTTTTCCCACTATGTTGATTTTTGATTTAACCAAACTTTGCCCACTCAGAGTTCGGTTGGTTCGCAAAGAAGGCTAAAACTATTTTCTAACCGAACTTTACCAATATTACAAAAAAAAAAAAAAAAAAAAAATTCTAATGTAACCGAACTGTGCTATTTTGCCCACTATGTTGAGTTTCAATTTAACCGAACTTGTCCCACCGTGTTCGGTATGTTCGCAAAAAAAAAACCTTGACAAACCGAACTCTTAACTAATTGTGTGTAGTTTGGTTAGATATTGGGTTGTATGAAGCTTGCGAAACAACCGAACTTTGTACACTAATGTGCAATCTTATTTTACATAAGTTCGATTAGCTATTGGTTGCAAACTAACAGAACTTATAGACCCTAAAGTTCGGTTACATTTCGGCCAAACCGAACATAACACTGTAATCCTATTTACAAAGTTCAGTAACATGTCCGTTAAACGAACTTCAAAAAACCTCCATTATTGAAGAGTTCGGTAACCTGCTGTTTATGGGTAAAAATCGTTTCCGCGATTTTAGTAAATTGATAGGTGAGTGAGAAAGCTGGTTTAAACCTAAACAAATGTGCTGCACGTGAGCACTTTATAGATTCGAGAGATCAATCATACAAGTCCGGCCTAAACCAAGAAATTCTTGTTCCAGACTTGCTTCGGTCACAAAGTGGGGAAGAAGGGTTGATTTGGGAGGGAAGCAAAGAAAGGTGTTGAGACGAGAATAATTCGGGAGAGTAGTGTCTCGACTTGTATCGAGAAAGTAAAAGCTTAGGAAGCTTGCAAGAGATGAAAGCTTTTGGAGAGCTTGCAAAGTTGCCTTTTCCGAGAGTGTTGTATTTTTCCCGACCGAGACTTGTTGTCTAGTGGAAATAGGTAAGACCTATTTATACAAGTCGAAATGAAACGTACCCTGGCCTCATGAAGGAAGAGAGTAAAGGGTGAAATAATGAGAGGAGGTGATAACCGCAAGGTGTTTATGGGTGAAAACGTTTTCACCATTATTTCCTCATTTTTTTGACCGCTTTATTCCTATTCACGCTTTCTTAATGTGAGCGTAGTGTACGCCGCAAGTTGTGACCGCCAAACCAAGACCCCTGGAAAGCATCCCCGGTTTGTGTTGATGTCTCGAGTGTTGGTTGCACCTTGAGTGCAAGTGGCGCTGCTAGGGGCGCGTGTGGCATGTGCCAATGGCATGCGCGGAATGCCTTTGTTGCGGGTTCCACCTCGAGCGCAAGTGACAATGCCAGAGCTGCTAGTGGCGTGTGTGGCATGTGCCAATGGCATGTGTGGAATGCCTTGGTGGTAGGTTGTACGTTGAGTGTAAGTGGCAATGCATAGAGCTGCTAGTGGCGTGTGTCGCATGTGCCAATGGCATGTGCGAAATGCCTTGGTGGTAGGTTGCACGGTTTGCAAGTCGGGCTACCGGCGTGGGTTTTGGCATGTGCCAATGGCGCGACGACCAAGTTGGCCTAGGTTGCACGGCTTGCAAGTTGGGCTACCAGCGTGCGTGTTTGGCATGTGTGGCTAATTCGGATCATGGCTGGGTAAGAAAAGCTACCAGGCGAGCGTGTTGGCATGTGCCAATGGCATGCTCGGCCATTAGGGCCACTACACGGTAAGAAAAGCTACGGCGTGTTGGCATGTGCAATGGAATGCTCGGCCATTAGGGCCACGCCCGGTGAGAAAAAGCTACCAGCGAGCGTGTTGGCATGTGCCAACACTAGTGCAAAAATGGGCTTAGGTAACAGTTTAAAACTGTCACCAAAGTATTTATGTGACAGTTTTGAAAAAAAAATGGAGTCACCAAAGCCCCTGTTACGAAAGGTCTTTAAGAAATCACATAAACATGATCGTAAGGTAAGGTTATTTCATAAACTTGTTGTTGTTGACTAGATACCGTGATATTTTCTTAATGAAACTGTCTGTCGAAAATTTGATTTCCTCGTAACAGTTTCTTTATAAACCTATTATTGTTGACAACTTACGGTAACATCTTCTAGTGTAAAACTGTCATCGAAAACACGATTTCTTATACTAAGGGTAAATTTTCTCATGAACCTATAGCAGCTAAGTATATCTAGATAAAACTGTCATGTAAACCATATTATGTGACATATTATCTGTTAAACTGTCATCATACACCCAACTTTAAAGTGATAAACAAAGCTAAAATAACAATTGTATTCCTAAAAGAATATTTCATAATTTCAGGTTCAAAAAATGATAGAACAAAGGATAAATTAAATGAAATGTCATTCTTTCATTACAAGAGAAGAAAAATCATGAACTTCAATGCACTAAATTTAGCAACTTCCACTGCCTCTTTGTTTGGAGGTCTCGTTTTCGATATCTTTAGAAGAATTCTTATAGTTGTAGCCTTCACTGGAAGCTCATGCAGCAAAGCACTCTCGATACTTGGCTATTGCAAAGCATATCATATTTCAAAACAAAATAAGATCACCATCCAAAACATGCCAGGACCAAAAAAAAGAAATCATCCTAACCCACGTCAATTTAGGGAACTCGCAGTCATAGAAATGAGGGAAAAGATTTGATGATCAGCATCCCTATTCAAAATGCAACTGAGAAAAATAATATACGATACATTGCACGAAAAAAAAATATTGGCAAAATCATCCCTACTAAGTGTTAGTTGACTAGTCCATACCTATGAAAGTAGCTCGCAATCATGGAACAAACGAAAATGAATAAGAGAAACAAATATTGTTCTTAGTTCAGTGTACGTTGGAATATGGATAACGTAATTAGAAAACATTGTCATGGTACCGAAGCATACCCCTTTTCAGCAAAAAAAAAACATAACTAGAATGTAAACAAACTTGAAGCCCAAGCTGTGATACATTCTTACACAACTGTAATGCTCCGTAAAAACCTTCTACTTCGTCTTATGAAGTCAGAGCCTTTGGCGTAATGAATACTGGGAATCCTTTTAGAACTACCTGTATTGTTACAGTGCAAGTTTTCTTTTTTAAATATTGTTTTATGAATTCCCCCACCTACTTGAATATACTACATATAAAGGAAAATAAGAGAAGTACCTCGATAGGATGCCCTTTTGAACCATGGGACATGGTAGAATCCTTTTTTGAAATACAAAACTTCAAAAGTTTCCCTCCACGCCACAAGGTTTCGTTGCAGTTTCGAAGATTGCTAATGGTATTCATTACACCATCCCCTTCTCCTAGGAGTTGGTCCAATAGATCATGTATCGTTTTAAGTAACAGAGTATTCGACCAAACAATCAGCCACCAGCTCATCAAACTAGAAACACAATCTTAGTTTACAATCAAACACATACACAAAATAGATATAGATGATGCTGAGCCATTATTATACTAAACACTCCTGGAAACGTAAGAAAAAAAAACACACCGTCACTTATATGTCCATCCTAATTCGCATGAGCGCTCAGGCTTGCTTTAGAGAATTGAACTTTGATGCTTGTTCGACTCTCTTACATCATTGTTCACAATAATTTTGGCTGAAAAGCAGTCAAACTGGAATGTTTTCCTCCCTGGAAAGAATGAAATATGCAATAATGGAAAGGTTTCCCTGTCCATTCTTTATTAGACGAAATAACTCTCAAGGATTTTAACAGATCCTTTAACTGCAATTTATGCTGCAAAGATTAACGAGCATCCTTCCTTAATCGGTTCCAATACAATGGGGTAAAATAACTGAAAACCACAAAACAAATGAGAGTGACTACCTTAATACCAATGAAATAGCCTTCTGTTTAGAACAGAGAAATTAAACAATGAAGTCCTTGTTTATATTCTGCAGAACAAGTGCAACCTAGATTATGCGCCAAACTTTATTGTTCAGAGCAAAAATTTGAACACGATAATATAATTTTTCCCTACACAGATTAGAACAAAGAACACTAGCTAAATAGACAATCAACTTCTTAAATTAAACCCACACAACTTAGATGCCTGCAAAAAAATTACATATAGGCAAATATCTAAATGCCCGCAAAAACATTACATATAAGCAAAGATCCAATTCTGAGCAACAAACAAGAGAGAGAAGCAAGAGATAACGGTAAGGAAGGAACTACTCAGGGGTGAAGTATATGACTAGGATTGCTCTGAGGCAAGCTTAAACCTTGGGACACATTGCTAATCGCTACGAAGAGTAGTGTTTGAGGGGTTTCAGGGGTAACAAAAGCTCAAGGACCTAAATGATGAACATCAATTTCACATGAATCATGTATAACAATGTTCTGGATTGTAGCTGACAACGTTCAGCTAGGAGGTACTGATCCACTACGCAAGACAATTTTTTTTTTATAATAACCACATCAGAAGGATCAATTAACCAACCTCCGTTTCACCGACTTAGAGCATGAGTCTAGTTCGTTGTCTGAATTTGACGATAGAATTTCATTCAGTGGCAAGTTTAAGCCCATCAGTAAAAATTCAAGAGGAGAATCACCCAATGACCCAAGTCCAAGTGATAACAATTCAAGTAAGAATCATTCATACCCTCCCTCATATCACTAAAACAAATATAAACTAAAATTTATAGATGCAATTGCTAAGAAATAAACCTTTGAATTAAGGTCAAATTCGAGATAAAGAAAGAAAAGAGAAAACGGTTAGAGTAAGAACATTAAACATGTTTGAGAAATGATAAGCGAACATATATACATTTAAGACATATCGAAGAGTAGCACCAACACTAGACAGTATATCGTGATTAAATTAAGGTCATCCACGAATTTCATTACTTAATCTCTAATGATTGACCAAACCAACAGTATCTTGATGCCAAAGCAGAAATCAGTCCATAAAAAAAACTCATTTTTCAACCCAATCGTCATCAACTAAAAATTGGGCATCATTTTTAGCCCAAATACCCAGAAAAAATCCTATAGGATCAAAAGGAACTAATTATATGAGACACACAGTCACCCGATTTGATGAAATCATACTTGATTAAAGGATCCCTTGATTAAAACACTATGAAAATGAAATAAGGGAAAACAATTATTCATGGGCCAAATTTTACAAAACTAGAATTAAAGAAGTAGAAGAAATACTTGCCCCACCCATGAGAAGAAGTTTAATAAGTAGGCCATTAACAGGTCTAGTTCTTGTAAGTGCTACTGCCATTTCTTCTTCTTCACTTCTCTCTGATTCTCATCCTCCCTTAAAAGAAATTTTCAAAGCGATAACATGAATCACCACCTTTTCCGGCATCACAGTTATCACCACCAAGATTAACCTCTTTTACAGCAAATCACCGATAGATTCGTTCTCATAATTCTCTCTATGCAACCCTATGTTTGATTGAGGCTAAAAGATCTTTACAACTTGTAGTTCGAATCACTCAATCTCGGAAGAATAAATTCTGAGAAAGAGAAGCATACAGAACTAAAAACTAGATCTAAAAACTTACGAGCAACTGAAAATCCTTTTTCTCTTTCCCTCGTTTCCCGAACTTAATCAAGAAGAGCAGTGTACGTGTCCTCGTTGTTCCCCTTCATTTTATTTTTCTGTAACACGTGTCAAGCTAACAACATGCCGCTATCTAAGAACTGACGAACCCACACAAAACGACCCACTACTCGTAAACAATGGCTAAGGACTCGAACCAACAACATCGGAAGGTAGATTATATAGGGATAGTAGCATTTTGGGTTCAAAACTGTTATTATAAAAGGAAGCGGCGGTAAATAAAAAAAACTGTTATCTATAACTTCACTATTTCATAACAGTTCCTTTATAGAACAGTAACCATAGCCTAAGAACAATAATAGTTTATAACTGTTATTATACACCAATATACGACAACATTTGTTTACACGAACTGTCATCATATGCTTATTCAGTAACAGTTTCAAAACTGTCATGGTTGTTCAACATTATTTGTGTGAGTTTTGTTATAAAACTGTTACCTATTTCGCAGATGTAACTCTTTTATGAAAGGTCGTTCCTCAACTGTCATGGTTGTGAATTTTGAACTGTCACCAAATCCAACATTTGTACTAGTGCAATGGCATGCTCGGCCATTAGGGCCACGGCCTGGTAAGAAAAGCTACCAGCGAGCGTGTTGGCATGTGCCAATGGCATGCTCGGCCATTAGGGCCACGCCTTGGTGAGAAAAGCTACCACAGCGTGTTGGCATGTGCCAATGGCATGCTCGGCCATTAGGTGAGCTCGGCGATGACACTATCACATTCCTGAAGAGGCTTCGTAATTATATGGCTACTAATGATGCAAATGTCAAAGTTAGAGAGTTTCTTTTCCATAGGTTAGGGGTTGTCATCCATAAAGCGGTCGGGGCTCAGCTTGTTGCTAGATTCCCTTCCAAATTCTTACTACTTGATAATGTATTTGATGATTTTATATGATTAATATAATCCTGCATTGGCACCTTTTCAAAAAAAAAAAAAAAAAAAAAAAAAAAAAAAAACTTTATACAATTGACCAGTAAGATTTTTCATTTGTCTTGCCATCAACAGCCACCCCCACCACCTCTATCACCATGAGTAGATCTAACCACCACCTTTTTTTTCTTGCATCTTCTTCTCTTTCTTTTTATTAATGGGTTTTACTCAAACAAGAAATTATTCATGGATTTGAGCAAGTTTTCAAGCAGTCAGTTGTAAAAAGGGTTTTAGATGTTATGGGTTATTGAAATAGATATTTGTAAATATGATGAATACAATTTATCAATTACTTTGAAGCTTAATATTTAATTTAGATAACTATGATGATTTGATTTTGAGATGAATTTAGATAGATCTTAATTAGGTTATCATTTTTTTAAGTTTAGATTGCATGAATAAAATTAGGATTTTGTTGTAACTTCAGTAGTCCAATTCATAATGGGTGCTCATGTCTAACATCATTATCACAACAACATCAAAATTATCAAATGGGGAAATTGTTCTTATTTACTTTGTGTGTCTGATTAGAATCATCCTCAAATCGGTAAAAATCATCCAAAGATCGAAACCGGCCGACTGGATCGGTTTAAAACCGAACCGAAATGTGGCCGGCTCGGCTACGGTTTCAATTCTGGAAACCGACCTATGGTCGGCTCGGTGGACGGTTTTGGCCAAAAATCGAGCCGATCGTCCGATATGCAGCCCCTTAAAACCATAAATGAAGTTTTAAGGATATCCATCACTTTATATGACACATGCCATAAGTGTGTTGTAGTGAAGCTTGCATCTATCTCTTCTGGGTTGCATCTTACAATGTCATAAACCAGAATTTTAATGATCCAATAATTCAAGCCTTGGCATGACCGACTAGGACACCTAGGATTTACCATCATGGTTAAAATAATACAAAACTCTGAAGGACATCCTTTACATAACCAGAAGCTTTTGTTAACTACAATTAGAATTTGTATTGCTTGCTCTACGGAAAAATTGATCATTAAACCGTCACTAACAAAAGTTGTTCTTGAATCACCAACTTTTCTTAAGAAGATCCATGAACACATATGTGGATATATCCACCCTCAGCATGGACCTTTGCAGTATTTTATGATCCTAATTCACACATTTGTTAGACGGTCACATGCTTGTCTCTTATCCGCAAGAAATGTTGCATTTGTTCGGCTTCTCGCCCAAATATTTAGATTGTTCGCATATGTCCCATATTTTCCTATAAAGTCTATTCGGCTAGATTAAACTGGTGAATTTACATCACAAACTTTTTATGCATATTGTTTGTCTACTGGCATTGACGTTGTGATACGTTTCGCAGTGCGGAAAAAATAATAAACCTTCCCAGTACTAAAATATATAATGAAGTAAGGGTAAGAAAGGATCATTTTCACAGAGAGATCTAGGATTGTTACTTGTATTCTACATCTTATGTAAACAATTAGGGGATTTCTGTTTCCATAGAAAGGAAACTAACTAAAAAGAAACAATGAAAAGTAAACAAGAAAATTAAATATGTAAAAATATTGTTCAAGGATTTTGTTTTCATTCACAAACATGTTCTTTTCTTAAAAACTAGAATATCCCCAAATTTCTGAAATCATCACACTTACATGTAACACTATACAAGTACGAATTCAACCAAAAGAATAACCTAACATGGAAAGTGCACCAATCAAGTTCAACTCTTACGGAGCATTAAGATTCATGAAATTAGGTTAATCAATGCAATTGAAATACATTGTGCAAATAATTAAAAAAAGTTCACGATTCACTTGTGATTACGAGGATATATCAATACAAGAAATAACAACTATTATGCTACATGCAATCAGTATTTTATCACTTTTTCGGATAATAAACCTTAATCTAGCTATAGATGTGAATATGAATTCAGCTAATTTGAAACTTCACAAAACAAATACTGAAATCATGTTGTAATACGTCAATCATGCAACTATATTTACAGAGAATCATGAACGATAAAATTGAGACAAAACTAATTCATTAAACACAAAATCATATTTTGTAAAAGCCTACTCAAACCTTAACCAAAAGAAAACTAGATTAACATATTAATGGAGTTCACAACAAGAATAAAAAGAAGAACTATCATGTTGTAAAAACTAGAAAAAAAGTAGTAGAAGAGATAATAGAATGAACCCTTCTTCTTGTTGTGTAAATGCTTATGTAGTTTCTCTTGTCCCAATCTTTCATAAAATAACACAACACTTCCATATCTCGGCCAATTCAGTTTCTAGGTCATGCCAAGCCTAATTCACGCATATCTCACGCCAAATCAAGCCTTAAAGAAAGCCCATTTATGAATGATTTCATGCGTTATTGTAATGTTTTAGGACATCTTTCTTCCTGGAATGAAGGCAAATAGATATGGCGAAATCATTTTTGCAAGAAAACTTTTCATTCATCCTGAGATGAGGTTTGAGATTACTTTATAAGTTTTATTAGCCAAAACTATTAGGTCGAACTTCGTTGGAGTGATAGGATTAAGAGTTTATGGAATTAAAAAAATGAAGGCATACATCTCCTTAGAAATAATTTCGAAATGAAAAAGTGTTGCATCATTTTGACCAAGTCAGCGGCAAAGATTTCCCAATTTTGGAAAAAATGGCCGGAATCAAATGGACTTGGACATTTGTCAGGTTCTATGGAAAGCAACAATTGTTTTACTTCAGTCTCCAAAGGAGTTCGATACAACATATCATTATCACTTCGAGTAATACAATAAGGGATTAAATTTCTCATATTATCATCCATTTCAGGTTAACAGTGGTAGATATTGTTTGAAAATGACTAGTTATACACTTAGAGATTTCATTTCTGTTACCTAACCACTCATTGTTCTCATTTTTTAGAATTTTGATTATGTTTCTTCTAAATCTCTGTTTAGACTTGTTATAAAAGTACTTTGTATTTTTATCCCATAGAGCTATGTTTTGATCCCTATTTTTGTCTTTACAAAAATTTTCTTTTATAGTATACCATTTAGCTATGATCCTACTAGACGCAGGACAAAAGGCATCGAAAAGATGCGAGACAGGAGGTGCCGCCCTAGCCTACAGTGGCATCGAAAAAGCATCTAAAATTTTCTTAATATTCCAAATGTTTTTAGGTATATTGCCAAGACTTTTTTTTGTTCCAAAGCTTTGAGATATGCTTAACTGTTGCTAGCCGGTGAACCCCTGCACATGATAATTCCAAGTTTCCTGAATTAGTGGTCTAGTAGCCCATCATGTTAACCTTTATTTTGGGATACTAGATGTTCACCTTCCACTACCACCCCCGTTAGTTTGGGGCCTAGTGTGATTGTTTGGGGCTAGTTACTAGATGACAAAAAAAAAATCAGTAAAAGGTAAAAGAGAAACATTCCTTATCCAACTATTATAGATAATGGGTATTTTATCCCTGATCAACTAGTGGTAATCACGTGATTAATTAATGTTTAATCAAATTAAAGTAGAAATCATCTAATCTTGATTCATCATCAAAACATAACTTTTTTTCATTATTTTTTTTTATTTTTATATTTTTGAAAAAATAAAACCAGAATTGGTGTATGTTCATGCTCTCTTGGACTGTTTCTGGGTTGATTTTTTCTATCACACACACAAAAAAAAAAAAAAAAAACAGAATCGGTTTTTACACATATACACAAAAAACCGATTATTGGAAAAAAAATGAAATATAATTTAAATTATTCTTTATCTGAAAATGAGTATGATTTCATACTCGATCTGAAAGTGAGTATGATTTGATACTTTCGGCGTATAAATTTTATACTCATTTTTAAATCGAGTATGAAATCATGTAAAATCATACTAATACTCATTTTCAATTCGGGTATAACCAGAATCGGTTTACACGATACACACATAAAAACCGATTCTTGACATTGCACAACAGGAATCGATTTATAAAAGTACTCATGTAATCCGAGTTTAACAAAAAAAATATACAGAAAAACATTTAACTCTTCCATATCAAAATCGGGCTATGTTGCCATTAACGTAGACCGATTCTGGTTCAATTTTCTCCAAATAAAATATTGAATTTAATTAAAAAGACTAAAGCACTTCATATTGAATTGGCACGTAAACCACCAAATAAGCCAGAAGAGAAGCTGACGGAACAGATGGATCATACCGATTATTGAGAACATCAAGGACAATTGGTCTTTATGGGCATGAACAACAACCATTTCTAAATGAAATCAGTTTACGAGTACATTGATGTAGACCGATTTTTATAAAGCTAAAAAACTTTGATTTCAAAAAATTGAGATTTTTGAGTGATTGCGTGTTATTGAAACCTACTATAGGGGATTGGGTGTACCTGATTCGATCTAAAATGAAAAATTAACTAATCCCGATTCATCATCAAAACATGAAAAAATCAAATTATTATTAGGATTTAATTGATGTAAATTTAATAATGAATAGAGGGTAAATTAGTACCTTCATCCCTTAATTATCTTTTTTGTCTAGTAATAGTAGGCCTCAAATAATCCTACTAGGCCCTAAACTACCCAGGTTATTTTGGGATACTAGTAACGGCCCAATTTGCATGTTGTCAACCATCTCTCATTCTACAAAGAAGATTAATGGATAGACATTCCGATGGATTTAAGCATCATATTAGTGTTTGCTTATTCTTTTTTCGAATTTATTGTGGTAATGCACGTTAGTTTAATTACCCAATGTTCTCATTTTCTAACATCAATACCATCCAAGTCACATGACCATCATCACATCACCAATTTAACGGTTGTAATGCATCCATAGGGGGTAACATATTGTATCCATAAAGTACTAAGTACTAACATGATTACATCAGCGTTTTCGTACTATGTATTCCATAAAGTCTCTATGTGCCGACACTTTTAGTCAGCAAAGACCTATAAAGCTAGATAGGAGAGGGTTGTTGCCTTGCATGTCTGCAAACTATATTTTGTTAGAAGCACTTCAATTTTTGCTGAGCGGTTAAAATTACGAGAGACGAATTTCACATAAATGAATATAACGTGTCCCCATCGTCAAATTTATGTTTACCCTCATTATAGGCAGGTTATTATTAATATTAGCAAAATGGAAAAACAGAAATCTTTTAAGTAAAATGTAAAAACACAACAAAATCCCTAACTTCAGATTTGATCCAAATCAAGCCAACATGATTGCAAGATGAATATTACTGGAAAACAAAGTCATAGAACTTAAAAGAAGGATATTAAACTAAACGAGAATAAAACAACAAAAGCAACAGTCTTAGAACATAAAGAAAACAGCAAAGTCTAAAGTCATGACACTTAATTCCCCTTAAGATGAAGGTACGGTTGGTTCCGAAGAAGAAGGATTTGGGAATTTTTCATCCATCTCTGCCTGGTGTTGAGCCATCATTGCATTCTTTTCTTCATTATGCTTGGAATGCAATTCCGAGTGTCCCTTAAGATGTTTCTTCAACATCTCAACTTCTTGACGCAGTAAGAAATTCGCATCAATAATCTCCTTGTTCAGTGCATAAAAAAACTTGTTTTCTCTTTTCAGTGTGGCTTCAAGGATGAGATCTTCAGCCGATTCTTCAACATATTGCTCTCTGTGAGGAGCTCTTAGTAATGTGACGAAAGTCTCCAAACTACCCCAATGTTTTATGATTGTTTCCAACTCCCTATCGTTTTTAGATATATTGCGCCCTAAAAATATCCGAGCTAATACACAATCTGTTGAGCATTCTCTGTTGTATTTTGTACACGCATAGCACACCATCTACAAAAATAAGTTGAATAAAAAAATTATTAGATAAAAATAATTAATGCAAACAGTTGAAATCTAAAAAAAATTACAAAAATAAAAACGAAAATGGGTTTTGAGATTTTTTTGAAAAAAACATAATGAAAAAAGAATAACAACCCAGTAAAAAAAAAGGTGTTCTGACTTCTGAGCTATAACCAAGTCCTTAAGGCAGATACGACCAAACACGCAGAAATATAGAAGAACAAACTAGCACTAAGCTAATCAGATGCATGCTTAAAAGAAAAGAAAAAAATTTAAAAAATAATAAGCTAATCAGATGCAATAGTTGCAGAACTTACAATAATAGAGATTTAAATAGAAAAACGAAAATGGGTTTTTATGATGAAAGTCATTGAAAGGGTTCTGAAAAAAAAAAAATTAGATAAACATCAAAGAAGAACATAGAAAAACAAACATGTCACTGAGCTAGATAGATGTAAGAGTTACAGAACTTACAACAATGAGATCTTAATAGAAACACAAAAATGGGTTTCCAAGATAAAATGGTTCCGAAAAGAATGGATAAAAGGCAATGAAAACATAGAAGAAAACTCAGATGTAATAGTTTCAGAAAAACATTTAGACACCCTGATGAACAATTAGTCACAAAAACTTGTATCAACATTGATCATATCAACTATATATGATCAAAACCAGTTAGTTACATGAAAATGGAGTTTCATTCAAAAAATAACTAATGTGATGAACAAAAAAATATTAAATAAAAGAAAAATGAAATCAGAAATAAGGTTTTGATGAAACCAAAATGTAAATAGAAGAACAAGTCTTTCTCACACTACAGTGATCAGGACCCATTAAAAGGAAATGGGTTTTCTAAGGCATAATCAATAGCCATTGTCATGATATGAAAAGATAAGCTAACAAATGCTTAAAGATCTTGATGAAACTGAAGAACTAATCATAAGATATAAAATTACATAAAATAAACAGGTTTTAGAGATGTAAATTTCTACCTTGGAAGCAACAAACTATTATGATTAAGCAAGAGATCAGAGTGCAGCAGTTCTAGTACTTGGTAGTAATGTGAGTAGTAGAAAGAGGACTAGTTCTGTTTTATTTATACATCTCACTATTCTCTTCAACTACCTATCGAACGGTTCATATTGTTGATTTAAGAATTTCTTTAGTAATAATTTTTTTTTACCAAAAGTAAAGTTGTTGACTAACTAGGAAATATCACGCCCTACTTTGACTGGACTTATGTTTGAGAAACAAGTTTTGGACAAAACGATACAGACATACGTATCGGTGTTGTAACTTGTAACGTTTGAAATCCGATATTCACAATGATAGACATTTTGATGGATTTTAAAGATCTCAAACTATAAGATGGGTATATATGGAATACCAAAGTTTTAACATACAAACTCCACAATTCTTAAATACAAAAAAAAAAAAAGTAGTTTTATGATCAATATTAACAAGGCCGGGGGAACTATGTAGCGATTAGGGCCAGTCCAAAGTCCAAAAAGACTTCCATTTCATAGCAGTTGCGTCTGGTTAAAAAAAATCAAGCCTAAATAATATGCTTAAGCTAGCCCAAGTCTAGCCAACTTGGTTTCAAGCCACCCCAACATTCCTTTTCTAGATCCGCCACTGTACAAACTATGTAGCGATTAGGGCCAGTCCAAAGTCGAAAAAGACTTCCATTTTATAGAAGTTGCGTTTGGTTAAAAACAGAATGATTTTTTGGGCGCTACTCAAAAATGGAGGGGGACTACTCTTCAATTTTTTGGGTGGATATTTGAAGTAATAATGAGTCACCCCTTATCTAAGTTTTTTTTTAATACCAAACTTGTCCTTGGTAATTAAATTAGTTAGTGTAATAGTGAGGTTAGATTAATTAGTTGGATGTTTTTAAAAGAATACTTTTTGAGAAGAAAGTTTTTTTTTTTTTTTGTAAGATAGTTGATTTCGAAATGAGGGTTTTGGGTACTTAAGTATACTTCAAATTTAGTTAATGTTGCTTGAATTGCAAAAACTTTTGAAAAAATGAAAAATTTATAAACTGATTTCGACGATGGAAATAAAATTCGGCTATGACATCTGAAGAACAGGTAGCCGAACTCATCTACAAGTGTAGTTCGGCTAATGGTTCTGAAGACACAGGTAGCCGAACTCAGCTTTGATGGAGTTTTAGCTTTTAGAGAAAAGTTCGGTTAGGAAAAAAAAGTTGCGACGTAACCGAACTAAAAGTTCGGCTGGGAAAAAAAAAATCGACGTAACCGAACTGATCAATATATAGGTTTTCAGAGAAACGTTGTGTTAGGAGAAAAAATACAACGTAACCGAACTAAAAGTTCGGCTAGGAAAAAAGGAAAAAAAGTTGCGATGTAACCGACCTAAAAGTTCGGTTGGGAAAAAAGAATTGCGAGGTAACCGAACTTTTCTCCGAAAGAAAAAACTCCATTAAAGCTTAGTTCAGCTAGTTCGACTAACTGTTTCACATAATTTCTAGCCGAACTTCTCTCTGCAACTTCCATTTTGAACTCAGTTTGATGATTACTACTCATTTTTTCAACCAAGTAATGGGTTTGTGGAAAAAAAATTTAATCGAGACGATGAAGCGGAAAGAAGAGAAGAAAATGAATCCTCTAATAGTAAAGGATTTGTGAAAAATTAAAAGTAATGGATTTGTTATTATTTTGATTTTGATTTTGTTTACGTTATATATATATGTGTATATTTTTATTAGATTAGTTTTAATTTTAATTAGGTTTAGGGTAGGTTAGTCATTTTCCACAATTTGGGACACCCCTTATAAGTATAGGGTAAAATTCCTCTCACAAAATAATCCCCTCCATTTTTGAGTAATCCCCAAAAAATGGTTCTAAAAATAATCAAGCTTAAATAATAGGCTTAAGCTAGCCCAAATGTAGCCAACTTTGTTTCAAGCCACCCAACATTCCTTTTCTAGCTGCGCCATTGTACAAAACCCTAATTTCGTAGCTTAAACCATCCAACGGGCAGAATTGTAAAGTATAGATCCATCATCATGATGAAAAGGTATAGCCGTTTGTTGTCTTCAATTTCTCAACTGCAGATTAAAATAAATGAAATAACGATAACTCTTGGCAAACAAAACTACACGCAAACTGCATGTGACGTAGCGCTTACGTATTTGAAATAAAGAGAAAAAACGCGTCTGCCGAAGTCTGAAAAGTTGTTTGCAGGAATTTGACCGTCCATTTAAGCTTTTCATGTTTAAGTATTTTTGTCCTTCTTCCTTTAACTTTGTGTCTTTGTCCGTCTTCCTTCATTTACTCAAGGACCAGGGGTTAGCTCATCTACTCATTTATAATCCGGGTTCTAGCTATATGCATCAGTATAAGTGTACTTCTCTCCTAAATCTACACAGGCAGAACAAAAGTTTCAACAGTAGACCTGTTTCACATTTGAGGCATCAAAAACAGCTGGCTATGGTTAGATTTGCAGTTGTACATGCATCATTGATTGCAGCTCATCTAACAACTTGAATTCGATTCTTATATAACTAAAAGAGTGATTCTAGGTTGGTTGACCAAAAGAAAAATCACGAGTATTCTCACTGGAGGAGATCCTGTGGTTAAGAAGGGAGCGTTCTTAACATCTAGATCATAGATACCCGGATCTTCTCCGGGTATATTAATTAATCATTTTCGTATAAGAGAAGAACTCGTATGCTGGAGTGAATTTTTTTTTTTTTTTGTAGGCTCTAAAAACCTTGGTTAATGCACCCACAAATTCACAACAAATATAAACCAGTAACATATAATTCCTCGTTTGATTAAAAAAATGTTTAGTCCGACTGAAGAATCGTATAACTCTAAGAATGTTTCCTCCAACATCAGATTGTTGATCGAGCCAACAGATCAACGTTACTAATGGGATACCAATTAGCTAATGGGGTACACCAATCCATAGGTAAAACATATTTTTGTCTTATAGTATAACTCCAAATAAATCGGTGGCCGCATTAAAATACTTAATTTAAGATTTGATCCAAATCAAGCTCACATGATTGCAAGAAAGCTTTAAGACCAACAAAAGATAAATACTACTGGAAAACAAAGTCATAGAACTTAAAAGAAGGATATTAAACTAAACGAGAATAAAACAACAAAAGCAACAGTCTTAGAATATAAAGAAAACAGCAAAGTCGAAGGTCATAACACTAAATTCCCCTTAAGATGGAGGTACGGTTGGTTCCTAAGAAGAAGCATTTGGGAATTTTTCATCCATCTCTGCCTTGTGTTGAGCCATCATTGCCTTCATTTCTTCAATATGCTTCAAATGAAGTTCCGAGTGTCCCTTAAGTTGTTTCTTCAACATCTCAACTTGTTGATGGAGTAAGAAATTCTCATCACGTCCGAGCTGGTACTGTGCATACACGAGCCTGTTTTCTGTTTTAAGTGTAGCTTCAAGGATTAGAAATTCAGCCGCTTCTTCAAGATATTGGGCTCGGCGAGGAGCTTTTAATAAAATGACGAAAGGCTCTACACTACCCCAGTGGTCTATGAGGCGTTGCAAGTTTGCATCATCTTTAGATCGCCCGGGAAATAACCGAGCTAATACACAATTTTGTGGGCATTCTCTATTGTACTTTGTACACGCATAGCACACCATCTAGAAAAATTAGTTGAATAAAAAAATTATTACATATAGAAGTAATAATGCAAACAGTTGAAACCTAAAAAATATTAATACAAAATGAAAGATGATATATATCAAAAATGAGTTTGAAAAATTATGATGATAATAAAAAATGATCGAAACCCATTAAAATAGAAACAAAGAGATGAACAATTAGGTACAAAAAGTTCCAAAACAAGATCAATCATCATATACGGTTGATATAATCAAAACCAGCTAACATACGATCAAAACAGCTAGTCAAATAAGATGAGAATCAAAATACCACCAGTAAAGAGGATCATAAAGATAAGAAAAAAAACAAAAGAAAAACAAAAATAGTTCAAATGGGAAAAAACATAGATGATCCCGTTTTAGAAAGTTACTCAACAGAGATAAAAAAGCATTGAAAGGAAAAATGGGATTGAAATTTTATGAACATAGTAAATAGAAAAAAAATGATCAAAACCCATTAAGAGAGAAACAAAGACAAGATACATTGATGAACAATTACTCACACAAACCTATAACAACATTGATCATATCAAACATTTTTATGATCAAAACCAGTTGATATATGATCATGTATTATGCTTAGAAAAAAAATGCTAATCAGAAGCAATAGTTACAGAACTTACAACAACAGAGATTTCAATAGAAAAAAAAAAATGGGATGAAAGGGTTTTGAAATAATCAGATAAAAAGCATAGAAGAACAAACATAGCAGTAAGCTAACTAGATTTGATAGTTACAGAACATACAACAACAGTGGTAAGATGCAAAGACAACATAGAAGAAAATTCAGATGTAATAGTTTCATAAAAACTCTACATTGATGAACAATTAGTTACAGAACTTATACCAACATTAATCATATCAACTGTATATGATCAAAACTAGTTGATATATGATCAAAAACTGGTTAACATAACTAGTGTGATGCACAAAAGTTAAGATGAACAAAACAAGATTAAATAAAAGAAAAACTATAATAGATAAAGGGTTTTGATAAAAACAAACTATATAGAAGAACAAGTATTTCTCACATCAGAGTGATCAAGACCCATTAAAATAAAAAAGGGTTTTCTAAGGCATAATCAACAGCCATTGACATGATATAAAAAGATAAGCAAACAAATGCTTAAAGATCTTGATAAAACTGAAGAACTAATCGTAAACTATATAATAACAAAAAAAAAAAAAAATAGGTTCTAAAGATCTAAGTTTATACCTTGGGAGAAGAAAAGATTCAGATTAATCAAGAGATAGTGCAGCAGTTCTAGTACTTGGTAGTAGTGTGAGTAGTAGAAACAGGAATAGTTCTGTCTTATTTATAAATCTCACTATTCTCTTCAACTACCTATCGAACGGTTCATATTGATGATCTAGAAATGTGGATTTTTTTACTAAAATAAAGAGGTTGACGCCCTACTTTGACTGGACTTATGTTTGGGGAACAAGTTTTGTACAAAATGATATGGTACCGGGTGTTGGACCGTTATATCATCTCAAATCCGATTTATACAGATAAGAATTTAGATGAGAGACATTTCGACGGATTTCTAATTATAAGATCGGCCAGCAATACTTTTACAAGGTAACATAGAGTATCTGTAATACATAACCGTAGAATTATTCTTGTCATCTAATACTAGGCAATTCACTAGATCGAACAAACAAAAAATTAGAATTTTATTATGTGAACAATATCAACAGGGCCGTACGTTATTACAAAACCATAATTTTATAGATTGAAGTTGAACCATCAACAGGGTTACAGCTACTGGGAAGAATTGTAAAGTATAGATCCATCATCACGCATCCCAAGATGAAAACATATAGCCGTTTCTTGTCGTCGTGTGAGCTACTACTGCACATCCACTAGTTTAGACAGAACAAAAATTTTAATACTAGTAGCTGACAAGTTATACCATTTTAGGTATCAAAAACAGCTAGCTTCTATCTTTTGTAGTTGTACTTGCATAGGTGAGTGCAGCTCATCTAACAATTTGAATTTTATTCTTATCATACACCATATGCGACTGAAGCCTACAGATATGAACTCGTACTGGGGTGATTTTTTATTTTTTTTTATTCAAATACTGGGGTGAATCCACAAAATATCAAAAAAGTTAATTTAGTAGGCTCTAAATACCTTAGCAGAAAGGTATCTCCATTAAATGCATCCGAAAATTAACTGCAAATATAAACGAATGCTGTCAAAAAAAGTGCCCATCAATCACTACCCTCAAGTCATGCTTCACGAATCCAACAGTTGGAATTCAGCCACCTGTGGTACTGTAACTACTTTGGTTATAGAACTTTCTAGGAGATTTGCTTTGAAAAGAAAAGAAAAGAAACTTGGCTTGCAAGTATGGTAAAAAGTAAATACCTAACAAGTTACTGCAACTACTTTTCTTTATGAAACTTCTAGACTATAGTCCAAATTTACTATTCACAAAATTGGTTAAAAAGACCAAAATCAAAATTTCCCGGGTGAAAAGGACAATTGATTTAGATCTTTGTTTAAATGGACAAAAATTTAAAAATAAGCAAGATGTAACTTGATTTCATCTGTCCATTTTCAAATATTTTTTTTTATTTTATTTTACACAGGATGCATCCAGTTTCATCCTTGCTATTTTTTAAGTTTAAGCCAGGATGAATCCAGTTTCATCCTTGCTATTTTTTTTTGTCCATTTCACCCATAAAATTTTTACTCGTCCATTTGAACCGTGTTTTAAATTTTTTTGGACAAATGACCCATTTTCCGTTTACTATTCATCTAAAATTAGACTTTTGTTTATAGAAAACATCTGAAACTTAATCATGTGAATCATGTTCCATTGGACTACTCTTGCTGACTACAATTGAACAGCCAATTAAACTCCAAGTTCATATGCAAAAGCCACTGTCTGTTCTGATATGGTTGTGTGAAAAATATTCAGTCGTGTTGTGGTGTTTTTTGATCAAAGCCAAGTTCCTAACACTACACCAAAACCAGGATTTTATCACAGTGCGTATTGTCACAGATTTTTGTTCACTCACAGATACACCTGTGACAGGTCTTGTAACAAGTATAATTGTTTGAATTTTTATAAATTATGACGGTAATTCGAAATTTTGTAAAGTAACAATAATATTTGGTGGCAAAAAAAGTTGAGAACAACAATTAGCATCTAATTAGTATATCTCCCGAATAATCGGAAGTTAACCTATAATTCTATCTCCCGAATACTGTCGATGTTCTTGAGAAATGAAGAACACGACTACATTCGGGAGTTCAAAATCATGAATATCTCCAGAATCTGGGAAAAAACAGAAAAACCCTAGAGAAAAAAATGAAACAAAATTCATTCAAATACTGTACCCACTACATTCGGACGCATGCTTCGTATTTTGTCTACCAAATGCATTCGGAGGATAACAATAACATATTATCTATCGATTATGTAAGGGCAATTTTGCCATTAATAAATATGCGAGATAAGGGGTAACTCACTTTAGGTTTGGGTGACCCTATTTTGTTTATACTTAGAAATTACATAATTCTACAAATAGATACAAACGCTTTATCTCTTTCCCTTTGATTTGTCTTTAAGAATCAGATCCGGCATATGAAGCAAATAAAAATTTACATTTTGAGAGGAGAAATCATAGTGTAAATAGCTTGTTGTTTTTCCCATAATTCTTGTCGTTGTTTGCCCGTTTTGTTTGGAGTGGTTGATTTCCTTTGATCTAACGGCTGCAGCTTACAGTTTGACTGACCACCTAATTTGGGCCAATGTGGTTAGTGATGACTAGAGTCACCTAATTTGGGTCAATGTGGTTAGCGATGACTAGAGTTTTGAACTCAATGTATTCAATTATATGGTTTGGTGAATTGTTTCCCCAGTGAGTTGCATTTTGTAATCTATTACCCTAAATTCTTTGAATTTGAAGCTATGATTCTTCTACGAGGGATGTCATTTAAGGTTCTATTTACGATATGCACAAGCATTTGTTCGTTTTGATGTGGTTGTGTGAAAAACATGTGTGAAGTTCAGTCAGTGTACTGATCAAAGCTCTCGGGTTCTTGATCTAAGAAATTATGACCATTTCTAAGCAACAAACCTGTCTAATTAAATGAAATATTAGGGCATTGATTTTCAAATTTACCAACACAAATATCGTGACAACATTTTGCCCTCTCTGGCCCAACATTTGTAAGCAAACTTGTATTTGCAACTATTCTCCTCATCAGTTTTCTAGGTAACAAAAACATTGAAATAAAACATTTTTTGGTATCCGGTACATCAAGATTAATTACATCATTAATAAGAAGAAGAAAAAATACTCAAGTTAATTAGTTAATTGGTAAATTTGGATCACACACACAGAGGAAAAGTCATAGTTTTGTTTATACGGCGCTCTTACAAATTACAGTTTCCTAAAAATAAATACAACATCTTTCTCTTCTCATCTCATTTCTTTTTGAGAATTGATGAAAGGAAGGTTTTGAGCTTTATTTCCGAACTTTCAATTTCTCCTTTATGTTATATCATCTGGAATATGTAGACTTCCGGTCAGACCGAATTTAGATTCGTTTGCAAATGAAAAGAAAGATCCATAAGTTTTATGAAGCAGCCAGAAATAGAGAGAACTGTACTCAGCATCTAGTAGATCCAGCTGAAGATGGAAATTCTGCTATCAAAAAATCTAAGTTTAAGTTTTGAGAAGAGAAATCATTATGCTAACAGCTGTGGTGCTGCTATTGAACTGCCGCCACTTGTTTTTTCCATGATTTTTTTTGCCGTCCGTCGATGAGAAGAATCACAGATCTATCAAAGAGATGAGATAATTTGCTTTAGGGTTTGTTTCCTTACTAGTACCACTATTTATAAGGGGTTAGAGGTCTGGACGTTTTGTTTACACTGGTTGATTTCATCTAACGGCTGCAGCTTATAGTTTCACTGACTGTGGTTCGTGTTTTTAACCGATGAATTTGCATGGTGGCTTTGCACACTTTGGGTCAATGTGGTTTCAGATGAGTAGAGTTTCCAACGGGTTGGTGAGGGGCTGAGTATCTAAAATTTACTCGGTGGCCAAAAACCGTAACTGTAGGCTGTAGTTGTTCCAAAACATGATTCAAAATCCATGTGTTAAACTGAAATAGTTTATCATACTAATCCAAAACGCCCAATACCTCAATTTGCCACAAAGTCTGATACTTTTTCTGCATAATCCAACATATCTCCGATGACCCAAATTCCTACTCTCGGCTGTGGCCTTTAGCCATTGTGACAAAAAATCTGCCAAGTTAAGCACATGGCTGAAAATTTCTAGTAGCCCTTAATCTGCAACAAGGTTTAACATCGGCGTCATCGTAAACCCTAATTACCTTGTGACCGAAAATTTATCATGTGGCGAAGATTTGATTATCAAGTGACCTAAAGTTTACCTGACTATGACCCTGATTTTGTTAATTAACCCACTATATGCCAAATTACCTCCTTTTTTTTGATCTGAAGAGAAGACTTTAATAGAATGAAGAATTTACAGGGTTAACTACCATTGGTAGCAAAGAAAGAAAACAAACACGACTAAATTACAATAAAATAGCTTCCCAAGTGTTAACGAGGGTACTTGCAAAGTTCAGGTGGACACGTCTCCCAGCAGCTGCCGCCCAACTAAGAAGCAAAGATTTTGCGTCTACTACCAGATCAGAATCAGTCTTGAAAGTATAATCTTTTTCGAAAGTTCTGCAATTACGTTCACGCCAAATCACCCAAATAATGACTGCTGGAATCATCTCCCATATTAAGTTTCCTGAGCTCGAGAAGAAATTATTGTCCCAGCCCTGAGCTATAGCTGCAAATGAATTTGGAAAAACCCAAGCGAAGTTATCTCTTGGAGTTAAAGATTGCCATAACTTCGTAGTGACTTTACAGTGGATGAAAAGGTGCTCTTGAGTTTCTTCTGAGTTCCCACACATGATACAAGAGTTGTATATATCCATTCCTTTGTGATTCAAATTGTCTATGGTGTTTAGTTTTCCATGAACCACGCACCAAACTAAGAAGTTTATCTTTGGAGGAATTGCGGATTTCCATATAAAAGGGGAAGGAAATTGATCTAAGCCCTTAGAATCTACCAGCTTTGAATACAGAGATTTGAAATTGATCTAAGCCCTTAGGAAATTTATATATGCCAAATGACCTTAAGCGCCGCCTCATAATCTAAAAATTATATGAGTCCTAATAAATAAAAATAAATCTATAAGATAAATTTGCACTATAGTAATCCATACCCATCATAATAAAAAACCTGCATTTGATGTCATTCTCGGCAGAGAAGATCCGCCTGAGAAGCAAAAATGAAATCAATTGCTGTTAATAAATTTTTTGGATAGATGAAAATTTCACTAAGGACTTTGTAATTGTATTCCACGGGTACTATAATTATTGGTAACTCTCTGCCAATTGTGCAGAAGAATTATTAACTGTAGTCTAATATCTCTAATTCTTTGAAATGAAGATCCGATTCTTCCACCAGGCATATCACGTAATGTTCCATTTACAGCGGCAGGAGTGTTTGTGGCACTGGCATCACCTTCTACTGTTGGTAACTTAAAAGCCTGGCATCACCTTCTACTGTGGCTCACAATCTAAAATTTGCTCAGCAATCAAAAAAGATAAACTCACCTGGTTGCTCTGGATTATCAAGTGACCCAAAATCAACTTGTATTAAACTGAAATTTAATTGTCACCGTAGTCCAAAAATTCCCAATAACCCATTCCTGATACAAATTTTGCTTAATGACACAATATATGTTTCATGAGCCGATTTTTGTACAATGACCTTAAAGTTTGATCACCGTGCCTAAAAATTCCTAAGTGACCTAAAGTTTGTCAAATGGCCGATTTTTTTTTTTTTTGGATCCGTCAATAGGAAAATATTCATTGAAAATGAGGTGCATAAAGGGTACCTCAACCTAATAAATACAACGGCCACAAAAAAAGGAGACCGAAATTGAAATCGATCACCCAAAAAAAAAGACAACGAACAAAGAGCCAAGTAAGATTAAGTAAAAACAAACAAGCACTAAACGTCTCACATCCATCTCAAGGCGGCCGATGGAAATACCAATCCCATAAAGCTATTACCATGTTAGCCATCAAACCCAACATTCTAGTGTTTGACTCCGCCCAAGAATGTGAAACAAGGTTTAGCATTTCGCTTCGTGTCTCATAATGTTCCTCATGACTGAAAATTGATTCTCAGTGTAACCCAATGTTTGCTCATCAACTCCAAATTTTGTCAAGTGACCTAATTTTATCTTAAGAGGATAGCCTTGATATCCGATTCTGCAACTACAAAGAAATAATCTTTCGTTTCTTGGAGCTCTAGCTGCCAATTAGACCGGCATGAAAACACATAGAGATATCCAGGGACTGTGTCATGGAAATACACAAACTGTTGGACACTATCTGTTGAGCAGAGAATATCCGATCATAGAAGTAAAAAATCAAAGCAATCGCTATTAGATGCTCAGGTACTATAAATGTGAATTCTTTCACCAACGACGTAATCAAAATAACTAGTTGCATTGTGTAATCTATTATCAACAATTCTTTGATTCTTCTTCCACCAGGGATATCATGTAAGGTTCCATTTACAGCGGTAGGAATGTTTGTGGCATCACCTTGAGTAATGACTAGTCTTGTAAACTGCAGTTGAGGAATGTCTGTGTACTGGTAAATTTATTGACACAAATTTCATGACAACATTCTAACCCAGTATGCAACTTGTATCATTTTCCGCATCAACCTAGTCAGTTTATGCAGGTAATAAAAACATTGAAATAAAACATTTTTCGGTATGCTCCTGTGAATCTCTGATACATACAGATTACAGTATCTGGTATGTCCAGATTAATAATCACTATGAATAGTCATAATTTTGTGTATATACGGTGCTCTTACAAATTACGGATTAATAAATATGAAAAGTTCTCATTGAAAATCAGATCCGACGAGATTTGGTTGGAACGAGAAGGATTCTTGGTTGAACTGAAATGTGGTGGTTCCAGCATTTACAAAAAAAAAAAGGCCTTCTTCAGCATCGAATAAGAATGAGGTGACCGACTTAGCATATCAATTTTTTGAATTTGAAAGTTAGAAAATCAAAGAAATCCACGTTTTGAGAGGAGATACCATTATGCTAATAGTTTGTTCGTGGTGTTGCTATTGAACCGCCGCTTGATTCTGCCATGATCCTGTTTCGCTGTTTCCGCCGTCGATGAGAAGAATCACAGATCTATCAGATGAAGGAAACTGCTGTTGTTTGCGTTAGGGTATCTTCGTTTCCTTACTACCACTACTTATACTAGGGTCAGACACCTGCCCGTTTGGTTTAGAGTGGTTGATTTCCTATGATCTAACCGCTGTAGCTTAACGTTTGACTGACCGTGTTTCAACCTAATTGATCGATTTGCAAGGACCGCCTTGCACACTTTGGGCCAATGTGGTTACTGATACATACAGGTTGCCATGTATGATCTACTTCATTCAGCTCACTTATGTACAATCTGCTCGCCAGGTCCATATTCCATAGTTTGTTGTGGCTCACGATCTAAAATTTGCTCACTGACCTAGAAAGCGCGATCCAAAATAACCCAACATATGGCTTATGGCTCGTAATTTGTACAATGATATTAAGTTTAGTTTGATTATTGCGACAAAGAAACTGTTAAGAAGAGACGTTAATGATACAGGTTGCCATCTACAGTCTACAGGGGTCTACTTCATTCAGCTCACTTATGTTATCCCTAATCTGCTAGCCAGGTTCATATTTCATATTCTTATTGTGGCTCGCGATCTAAAATTTGGTCAGTGACCTAGAAAGCTTACCAAGTTGCTCCGAAAATTATCTCGTGATCCAAAATCATCAATATGCATGTGAAACCGAAATTTGTCATCAATGTAAAAAAAAAACTAATAACTCAATCTGTCCTTGGGAATAAAGATTTTGCTGAATAACCGAACATTTTCCTTATGACTCGTAATTTGTACAATGATCTTAAGTTAAGTTTGATTATTGTGACAAAGAAATTGTTTAGTTAAGAAGAGACATTCACATGACATAATGTTTTTATGGGACCCAAAATCTGCACCAAGGTTTAACATTTGCATCGTGCCCATTATTTACCTCGTGACCCGAGAATATGTCATCTAACTAAGGATTTACTTAACTCAAATTCTGCCATCTACAGCCTGTAGGCATGCACTGCAATTGGCCAGCCAAATCAACTCCAAGTGGATATGCACATGCACAAGCCGTCTCTCTCTGTTCTGATGTGTTGGTTATATGAAAACATTTTGTGAAGTTCAATCTTGTTGTTTCTGCATCAATGTCAGGTTCCTAACTAAAGTTGACCATTTCTAAGCAATTTCTCGTCGCTCTAAAAGAAATACAGTGAGTTTTGACTAAGTCTTATGGGCTAGATTGGAGGTGCTAGATTAGCACTTAAGTGTTGCAATTCAAAAAAAAGCGTAGCAAAAAAGTTAACACTAGTTCTCTCCTACTAGTTGCTAGCATGTGAACTAGCATGCTAGATAGTTACGCTGAATGATTCAGCGCTTGAAAAACTACCTTTTCACGGAATGGTTCAGCGCTGGGCTGACGTGGACTGCTAATCTAGCTGCTAGATTAGCACTCCCATAAGACTTAGGAGGTAGTCCTGAGTGCTAATCTAGGTGCTAGACTAGCACCCCATAAGACTTAGTCTACGGTAATAACTTGTCGTTGCTGTAGGTGGAATTCATATTTCAATCTTTTATAAAATGACTGTTTTGCATCACCTCGAGTTAATGACATGACTACTCTTGCTAACTGAAAACATTTTCGGTACGCTCTTGTGAGTCTATCACATCCAGATCACATCATAAATTGGAAAATTTATTTTTATCAGATCCATAGAAATTATTTCATAGTGTATTTTACATTTTACCAATAGTTACCTTTAGAAAATTAACCAAAAAAATACTAAAATTACTTTATATGGGTTTTGGTTTTGTGGTTCCACTCTAGTATCTAAACAAACGAGTTCTGGATTCTAACAAATCGGTGTACGACAATTTCTATTCCCCTCTCTCTCTCTAAAAAGAAAAGCGATTCATTTACCTGCTTTACTCTCCCCTTCTCGGCACAAAAAAAGATCCCCAATTCCATCACTCTATTTTTTCTTATAAACCCTAGATTTTCTAAACCCTCCTTCCTTTTTTTTTTTCTTCAACTGCAAATCGGGTTTTTATGGAGTATTTCAAGTTTCTCACTTCTTTCTTCAACAACAAAGGGGCAGAAGTTATGGATTATTTCGAATTTCTCAATTGTTTCTTCAACAACCAACGGGATTTGGCGGATTATTTTAAAACTCTCCCCAACGAGATTACGCTAGACATCTTAATTCGACTACCGGTTGAATCGGTTCTGGATTGCAAATTAGTCTGCAAAAATTGGAGGTGTATTGTTTCTCATCCACCATTCTCGAAAATGCACTTACATCACCATCTTAATAATCCTTGTAATTCTGCTACAGCATGAAAAGTTTTACTATTTTGAGTACAATGAGAATCATTATAAGTCAACAAACCCCATTCACAGAATTACAAGAATTAATTTTACCCCTCCAATTAAGAATTTTATGTTTGTTGGTTCATGTAATGGGTTGATCTGTCTTGTGCACGACCCATTCGATCCTGTTGTTTGTATTTGCAACCCCATCACAAAAGAATTTGTTATGCTTCCTAAAATCAAAAGAGATGATACTGATCACTATGCATTTTGGGTGACTGGCTACGGTTATGTTTCTTCAACTGATGACTACAAAGTTGTAGGAATAAATACATTTCAGACCCGGTATATAGAAATTCACATATACACTCTAGGCAGTGGCAATGGATGGAGAAAACTTGGAAGCTTCAATTCTGAATACAGTATCTATAATTGGTATTGTGCTGGTACCTTTGCCAACGAAGCACTTTATTGGCTGGACACTAAATTAGAAATGATAGTTTCCTTCGATTTGGCTGAGGAAAAGTTTTGTGCAAATTTTCCACTACCTCCTTTGCCACAAGACGGTGACTGGAGGGATGATCGTCATACAATAGGGGTTTTGGATGGGTTTTTGTATGTTTCTATTTACCTGCGTGACGAATGTTTTGGCATATGGCTATTGAAAAAGAAGAATGATAATCATGACATGAAAGAGCAAGAACAACATCAGTCATTCGCTTGGGGTAAAGAGTTTATGGTTGACTATAAAAGATTGTTAGCCATTACGAAGAAGGATGGTGTTTTAACTTACAGTACTCACTCTATCAACATTTACGACACAAAAACATCAACCTCGAAAGAGCTTTTGGAGTCTGACTATTGGATTCATCGAGTATCTCGTCACAAGAACACGTTAGTTTCGTTGAAAGAATTAGGGGAAAAAAACAAAAGTAATGGAGTCAGTTTAAACTGAGAAGACAGAAGTCCGGGAGCTGCTGCAGGAGGATGCGAACCCTGGAAACATTATAAAGTGGTAATATTTGTTGAGTTTGGTTTTGAATTTCGATAACTAGTAACATTATTTGTTGTTTTGTCTCTATATCATCCATCCAACTTATGAGAGTGTTTTCTACCTTCTCATTCTAAGCTGTATATTGCTTTGTTAACTTTCTATTTTGTTGGCGACTTGACCTTATCTGAATGGGAGAGTATATATGATGTTTACTTTAGTGATTTATTTTGCTTATATATGGGAATCGAATAAGTAAATGCAGACACAATAAAATGTAAGATTTCCAGTAGTATGAGGGAATATATTTTCATGTTATCTCTTAACATTATTCGACTGATAGTTTTAGGGATCCAATTTGTAGTTGTTTATATTTACGTCTAGATTTCTGATACTGCAAAAACGCATGGTAGTTTGAAAAGTAGAGTCTTCATGAACTGTTTTGAAGTTTGGTGAGTCCCATAATGTAATGAATGAAGAAGAGTCAGTGAGGCTCAAAGACATGGAAACTTAGACATTGAAGCTCAAAACTTCACTATCCTATGAAATTCTAGTTCTTGATAGTGCAAACTTCTTATATTCGGTTATTTTGACTGAGCAAAGAGCAAAACTTGCTTATTGCACTACAAGGTCAAAAGCTCGTAATTCCCACTGTAGAGCCAACAAAATTTCTTGCTCCGAGCCCTGTCACTGGACTTGATTCTGCTGAGATTAAGATTCAGAAGGTCTAGAAGAGTTACTGGAGTAGGACAAATCTCCCAGATTGTGCAGTTGTGGTGGAGGAGATTTCGTAAGCAATTAGCATCACTATTTCCTAATCTATTATTTTCAACTGCTATTGCCTTTTTGGATTTTAGATGCTGATTGAATTTGTTTTGTTCGAAAATGCTATAGGTGAGATGTTGGATTTTGCCAGTTCCAAGCGGAGTTGGTAAACTTTTTTCAACATTGAGAAACCGAAACAAGTGTTTCATGATGGGAACGGGTACTGTGCACTCAACTAGTTGTAAGGAGTTTTGTTTGTAGTTTCATGATGGGAACTGAAACTTTTTTGGGACTAATTTTGGTGGAAGAAGTACCCCACTGAACTCTTTTGGTTGTGTTTTCTCTTTCTTTCTGCGGCGGGCGCTGTTGTTCAAAAAATCAGTTCTGGTGGAAGAATCACATATACATCACTTAACTCTTATTAATGCAGATCAAACTACACCATTCTAATTTTGGAAATTTTATGCGGCATAAGGTTTTGTCCTAGTTCCTACTTCGTCTTCCCAATGAAGTTCATGATCTTCTGTGAATACTCAAGATGTTTGC
This sequence comes from Papaver armeniacum, assembly GCA_023531295.1. Taxonomy (NCBI): domain Eukaryota; kingdom Viridiplantae; phylum Streptophyta; class Magnoliopsida; order Ranunculales; family Papaveraceae; genus Papaver; species Papaver armeniacum. The sequence goes on from JAJJWW010010024.1 coordinate 461,492, forward strand.
TTCATGTCTAAAATTGTTGTCAGTTTGTCTGATATGCGTAGAAGTCTTAAATTAGATTTTGAAGTGTCTGTTTCATGGTTTTTCTTAATGCAGGGAAACAAATGGCAGAAGCCCAAGGAGGCAAGGAATGCAGAATTTTTAGATCAAGTATTAGAAATCAGTATATGGAGAGACTTGGTAAAGCTACTATGTTAGATTTTGAATCGTGTCATCTCTTGTAAATTACATTGTCGTCGTCACATCGTACTGACCCTGATAGTAGCACTGGTCAACCCGAAGATGTGTTGAGGTATTTCATTTGTGGAGAATAATTAATAAGTAAAGTCTGCACTTTTTTTTCTTTGTTTTGATCATTTAGTAAGTTATATATGTGCTGACGAGTTCCAACCTCTGGTTGTTGGTATCATCTCTCAAACTTACCACTGACTACATAGGCATCTGCAGTAATTTGTGGATATTGTTCAAATTCGAGTTGCACATGATATTGATGAGGGATTTTTCGAGTGTATCATGAGCATATGTTCGATGCGGTTTTATAAGATTTTGATATATATTTCTATTTTTGTTGTTCATCCGAGTCGTATTATGTACCCTTGCTGATACTCTGGTACAGTGGTACTCCTACTAATCTAGTCTTTTTGTTTTGCTAAGTATTGCTCTTTTGTCAGGCAAGTTGGCTTGTTGTACTATTTGGTGGATATAGGTAACATTGAATTCTTTTTTGGGTTATTTAGCAGTCGGATGGATCATGAATTATTCCAGGAAGAGTCTTCTGCTGTTACCAAATTACCATCATCAGGGATGGCCACATAGTTAGAGCGATTGGTTTATGAATTTGCGTAGTGGATGGGAGTTCGAACACCACAATCGATTGGTTTACTCACCTGAAAATGCTCACCATTGCATGTCTTACTGATGGTGTGGTTACTCTTACAAGTGTTACTTGTATTGTGGTGTTAGGATCATCCATTCAAACTGATTTCACGCTGGTAGCGAGGTATAATACGCTGCAATTCACTTTGAATACTTGATTTTGATTTTCTATAGATATTTGAGCTAAAAATCTGTACTCTCTCTGCAGTTATGTTCATGGATATCCTTTTCTAGAGAGCTCAAGTGGGTTAGAATCACTGCAGGCTTCTGAAATGGCAGCGGCTTCCCTTGGTAGAAATTTGACGTTCGACTTCGCTATTAGGAGTGAAGATACACTTCCATGCCGGTTGCTAAGATGGATAGGAAATCCAGCAAATCTCCTAGTTTCAGCTAGACCGCTCTCTGAATGCATTGATGGACCGAATGAAGCGGTTGTGACAAGGATGATTCTGCAGTTTCAGACACATCAAGTCGCAGATTATCAACTCCTGGTTTATATGAAAGTCCGGATTCTGCGTCTCCAATCCCACAACAGAATTTGCATAGGAACTAGGATACAGGTCGCAGGGATCCTCTCCGTGGCCTAGTTTTGATATCAAAACTCCATGACATCAACAGATATGCCAAGGTTTGTTATGTATCTGAAAGTCCCCTCCCCTGTATGAATACTTTTGTTTAGCAAACTTGTGCTTCTTATAGGAGGCCATTGATTGATTTGAATTCTAGGTTGATGCTGAGCCGCACAGTGAAATGTAGCAATGGAATGAAATGCTCAAGACTAATGTAACTAAATTATTCGAGCAGGACAATAATTTTCATACTGGGTCCTTCGAAGGGAGTGAGAACAACACTGTTGTTGATGCATATGATTTGAAGGTATGGATTTCTTATTTCGTAGTGCAGTCCTCTAGTTGATTACATTGGAACTGAGTAGATGTTTTATTTCATGCATGTCAGACTTGAGAACATTCTTGATAGGATACGCGTGATATCTAATTCTGGTACTACAGAGAGAAACCATCATCTTTCGTTGCTTGGAGCATCTGCTAATCTCCAGGGACTTTTAGATAGATAAAAAACCTGAAACTATGGTGAAAACAAAGAGAGAGTATGGGTAGTGCCATGACAATGGAAATACACAAACTGTTGGACACTCAGCGGAGGAGGTCCGACTAAGAAGCTACTACAATTGCTGCTAGATGTATTATGAAATTTCGATAGATAAAATTACACTGCTAAAACTTTGCAATCGTTTTCAATGGGAACTACGATTATCACCAACTTTCTGCCAGATTTGTGTAGAATTATGTGGTGAACCCTTTATTGTGAATTCTTCCCGAATTATGTGACCAATATAATTAGTAGTATACTATTCTGTATTATCTCAAGTATTTAGAATCGTAGATAAAAACAAGAACAAAAAAAAAAAAAAAAAAAAATTGAATTATTCAATTTTGTTATTGGTAAAATTGGTTGACACAGATAGAGGAAAAGTCAATAATTCTGCTCTTACAAATTACAGTTTCCTATTAGATTGGCCTACCACTACAGCTACTACAGGTTGAATTGAATCTAGCACTTCATAGTGTATGAGAAATCCGGAGATTATTAATCACAAAATATACATTCTGAGAGGAGAAATCATTGTGCAAATAGCTTGTTATTGGTGGTGATATTGAACCGCCGCCTCCGCTTGTTTCTCCCATAATTTTCTAGTCGCTGTCGATGAGAATCACAGATCTATAAATGAGTGTAGTTGTTTGCTTTAGGGTTTCATTGTTTGGTTATTGCCACTACTTATAAGGGTCAGACATCTACCCGCTTGGTTTGGAGTGGTTGGTTTCAGGTTTATGATTTGATCTAACCACCGCAGCTTAGTGTTTGACCGACAATGTTTCAAGTTTCGACGTGTTGCACACTTTGGGTCCATATGGTTGCTGATTGTCTAGAGTTCCGAACAGGTTGGTGTAGGTCATGTTAGATCAGTTTTGTGTCAATAACTCAATGTATATATAAGCGAAAGAATTTGCTTCTTGATTTTGTCGTGGGAATTATGAAAATGGGACCTGTATTCGGTGGAAAACCAACAATATCTACTGAGTTTCTACTTTTGTAAAATGAACCACGCAGAATATTATACTTCGGGTATCACATCCGTACCGCGTGTTGTACTTTGCTACCGTGCCAATAATCCTGGCCAAGCACCGCAAATTAAGCTAACAGGTTGTGCCGTGCTGGGCAGGGGCCAATATACACCCTTACCTATGAGAGACTATCTCCAAACTTTGGATTCCTCGTTTATGTTATATCTTCAGCATCATAGATTTCCAATCAGATCAAACCTAGAGTGGTGAACTCAGCATCTAGCAGATCCAGCTGAGGATGAGAATTCAGAAGTCAAGAAAACATAGATTTACATTTTGAGAGGAAAAATCGTTAACAACTTCTTGTTGTTGGTGCCTTGGTGGTGATGCTGCTATTGAGCCGCTGCTTGTTTCTTCCAATATTTTGTTTCTCCCATAAATGAGGTAAACTGTTGTTTGCTTCCACCAGGGATATAAATGGATCTTTTTAAAGAATATAAAGAAGCAAAAAACTGTAATTAATCAATTTAGTAGTAAAATTGGTTCACAACAGAGATGAAAAGTTGTTAATTTAGTTTATACAAAACTTTACAAATTCTTATATAAAATATATAAATAAATAGGAACGCTTCGTCTGTTACCCCTAGATTTAGGTAGAAGATGTATTTGATTTTAGAAAAGTTACAGACAAGCAGACAAGAGTGCCTCACATATAAAGCAAAGTTGCACAACAGAAAGATACAGGACTAACCAATAGAGACACAACAGATGTCACACTATGAAAGAGAGAAAACTAACCAATAAGGACAGTCCTAGGTGTAATAGTGCAGATAAGCAAATTAACCACTATTACCCCCCCTCAAGCTGAGCTGTTTGAGATGTGAAGGAATACTCAGAACATTCAGCTTGTTCTTTAGGAGAGCAAATCTAGGACCAAGCAATCCCTTTGTGAAGATATCTGCAATTTGCTCTATAGTGGAAATGTAAGATACCTTCAAAGTTTTGGCTTGCACTAGTTCTCTGACAAAGTGAAAGTCTAAGGCCATGTGCTTCATTTTACTATGGAAGACTGGATTGGCAGCTAATGACAATGAGCTGATGTTGTCACAGGATAAATTGGGAGGTACAACAAGAAATATATGTAAGTCCTGTAATAGCTGACATATCCATACCAATTCTGCAGCAGCCTGAGCTAGTGCCCTGTATTCAGCTTCAGTTGAAGATCTTGCAACTGTAGCTTGTTTCTTTGAAGACCAGGAGATGGGATTGTTGCCAAAGAAAAGACAGAAACCAGAAGTAGACCTTCTGTCATCAATAGAGCCAGCCCAATCAGCATCACTAAATCCCTGTAGTACCTGCAGTCCCTTTGTAAAGAATAAGCCATGGTCCAAAGTACCTTTTACAAACCTTAGAATTCTTTTAGCTGCAATCATATGAGTGGAGGTTGGCTGATGCATATATTGACAGACTTGGTTGACTGCAAAGCACAATTCAGGTCTAGTCCATGTTAGGTATTGAAGAGCACCAACCAATGATCTATATTCTGTAGGGTTAACCAAAATATCACCATCATGGGCACTTAATTTTTGAGTGGATGAAGCAGGAGTGGAACAGACCTTGGCACCAACCATGTTGAACTTATGTAGAAGATCTATGGCATACTTGGTTTGGCTAAGAAACAGACCAGAATGATTCCTTTGTACCTCAAGGCCCAAGAAAAAATGTAAATCACCCAAATCTTTGATGGGAAACTGTTTGCTGAGTGATGTAATCAGAGTTGCACAACTTGAAGCACAGTTCCCAGTGACAAGAATGTCATCCACATATATGAGAATCACAGTGATTGCCTTGCCAGATATATGAACAAACATGGAAGTATCTGCAGATGATGCTTTGAAGCCAAGAGCTAATAGTGCAGCTTGTAGTTTGTCATACCAGGCTCTAGGCGCCTGTTTAAGGCCATAAATGGATTTGTGTAGCCTGCAAACATAGTCTGGATGGTCCTTGTCCACAAAACCAGGTGGTTGTTGCATAAATACCTCTTCATGAAGGTCACCATGCAAGAAAGCATTGCTGACATCTAGCTGAGTAATCTTCCAGTTGAAGTGAACTGCTAATGCAAGAAGTAATCTGATTGTGGTAGGTTTTGCCACAGGACTAAATGTCTCATTGTAGTCCAAACCCTCTTGTTGGTGAAATCCCTTAGCCACAAGTCTGGATTTAAGCTTCTCAATAGTACCATCTGCTCTTTGTTTCACTCTGAACACCCATTTGCATCCAACAACATTCTGGTTGGGAGATGGAGCTTCTAGTGTCCAAGTACCAAAGATCTTTAAGTGTTTGTGTGTTCGATTACCAATGATTTTCTCCATTTTGGGTCTTTGTTGGCTTGAGTAAAGCAAGTAGGTGTGAGTGGTAAGTGTTTGTGTAGAATGGCAGGTGAGATAGGATGATTAGTGGCTAAGAACATTTTTGGTTTGAAGATTCCTGATTTACCCCTAGTTAGCATTTTGTGATCATTAACAATAGGAGGAGATAAAGCGGTGCGAGAGATAGTAGTTGTAGGAGCACCGAGGGTGGGAAGGGAAGGGGAATCGGTGGATATATCATGAGAGTGTTCGAGTTAAAGGTGTCTTGAGTAAGATTGCGGTAAGTGGGTGTGGAACTAGTGACAAGAGTAGAATAAGGAAAAATATGTTCATTGAAAACTACATGTCTAGAAATATAAACTCTCCACGAAATTGGTTCTAGACATCTCAAACCTTTTGCTTGTCACTATAACCAAGAAAGACACAATGAAGGCTTCTTGGAGCTAGTTTGTTTGGTGTATATGGTTTTAACCAAGGAAAGCATGAGCAGCCAAAGCACTTGAGATTTTCATAATTGGGCTTTTTGTGAAATAGTTTTTCAAAAGGAGATTGAAAAGTAATAGACTTTGTAGGTAATCTATTTATAATGAAATTGGCAGTGAGAAAGGCATCAACCCAAAAGGACTCGGAAGATGTGCTTGAATTAGAAAAGTTCTACCAATATCTAGCAGATGTCTATGTTTGGCTTCTGCAACTCCATTTTGTTCAGAAGTGTGGGGACATGTAATCTCATGCTTAATGCCATGAAGAGCAGTGAAACTAGCAAGTTCAGAATTGATAAACTCCCCACCCCCATCGGACCGATGGTGCTAATATTTAGAGATAAAAGATTTTCAATTTGAGCTTTAAAAGAGTAGAATACAGACTTAAAATCAGACTTAGCATATAATGGAAAAAGCCAGCAAAATTTAGTGAAATCATCTATAATGTTGACATAATATAAATAACCACTATTAGATAAAACTGGAGAGGGACCCCAAAGATCCATATGCAAGAGTTCTAAGGGTCTAGTAGTAATACTAGAGGAAAGAGTAAATGGTTGTTTATGGGATCTACCCAATTGACAAGTCTCACAAAATATAGGTTGTTTAATTACAGACTTATTATCTAAAGAATTACACACTCTCTGAAGTGTTTGAAATGAAGAATGTGCAAGTCTCTTGTGCCAGATATCTGAGGAGACAAACTTGATATGAAAGGCCTTATTTTCTTTAAGAGTAGTGGAGAAATGAATTGGATATAGTCCATTAAGTGAGGGCCTGCAGCGAGAATCTTCCCACCGTGAAGATCCCGCACGGAATAGCCAACGTAGATGAAAAGGTTATAGTGCGAGTGATTATCTGTGGTGAATCTATGAACAGACGAAGCTTAGAGGAAGCACTAGGAACATGGAGGATATTCGGAGGGAGAATTGCCACGATGGAGTTTTAAAAAAACAGAGTTACCAATGGAGGAGATAGGCATACCTTCACCACTTGCATTTTGTATGTAGTCATAGCCATCATAAGAAGTATAATCCTCAAAAGGTGCATTAGTTGGTGAGATATGTTGATTTGCACCACTGTCAGCAAACCATGGGTTTTCTCCAAAAATACTAGCAGCAGCTAGCATAGCATGTAGGTTCTGTGGTGGCTGCCTCCCTTGATAAGCAAAGTTCAGACGATTTGTGCACTCATTTGCTTGATGATCTTTGCCAAGACATATTTGACATGGAATGGTATCACCAGAGATAGTAGATGGTGGGGGTGCTGAAGTGAAAGCACCAGGAGGTCTCTGAAAGTAAGTGGGTGGAGGAGGTGCTGAATGAAATGCACCAGTTGGTCTCTGAAAATGAGATGTATAGCCACCAGAAGTATAGCCACCTCTAAGCTGTGAAGAATATGGTCTTTTGCCTCTATAATTAGGACTATGACCTCCTCTATACATTGGTGATGGAAAACGGTTGTTGTGACCAGAAAAAGGTGGTCTATATGGAGTGAAGAAAGCTTTATTTTCAGATTCAGCAGCAATAGACTTAGATCTAGCATTTAGTACAATTTCTTCACTTAACAACAAATTGTGCAATTCAACACTGGTGACAGGGGGATTACGAATGCGAATGGAAGTTGCAAACGAATCATATGCACGAGGTTAGACCAGACGTAGTTGTAACAACACATTCACTATCGGTAACAACGGAACTGTATGCGACTCTTGGTCACATGATTTTTCTAATTGAGTTCAAATAAGTTGTGATAGAGTCATTACCAAGACGAAGTGACTGAAGTTTGGTTCTCAATTGAATGATGTGTGTAGCGAAAGCAGGAGAGAACCGAGCATCAATATTGCGCCAAAGTTCTTGTGCCGACGTAGCTCCAACCAGATAAGGAACCACTGAATCGGAAAAGGTGGAATTAAGAAGAAGTATAATAGTTGAATCTTCATCCTGCCAGTTGATGTAGGCGGGATTTACAACGTTGTTGGTTTCATTAGGTCTTGAAGTGTATTTGACAGGACAGACAGTAGTTCCATCCAAATAACCAGTAATTCGAAATTTGTTGAATAAAGCTAAAATTAAAGATCGCCAGGTGAGGTAGTTATCTTCAGTAAGTTTCAATTGAATAATACCAATCAATTGATTTAAAGGAAGTTTTGAAAAAGAGGTTGAAGTAACCATTGTAAGATGGAAAAAGGTTTCTCAGATGTAGATTGAATCACAGAAAGTAAATCGAAGAAAAATGAACAAAGAACTTTGAAAGAAGATAAGTGATTCAATGATAAAAAATAGATGGATCTGAGAAATTATGTTGGAAAAATCTCCATTGATGGAGTAGATGAAAAACTTGGATCGAGTTTTGAGCTCTGATACCAAGGTAGAAGATGTATTTGATTTTAGAAAAGTTTTCAGACAAGCAGACAAGAGTGCCTGCATATAAAGCAGTTGCACAACAGAAAGATACTGAGGACTAACCAATAGAGACACAACAGATGTCACACTATGAAAGAGAGAAAACTAACCAATAAGGACAGTCCTAGGTGTAATAGTGCAGATAAGCAAATTAACCACTATTAGATTTCTCTTTGAGAATCAGATCCGGTATTATAGAGATTTGGTCGGGATAACAACAAGGAATGGTGGAATCGAAGTGTGGGATTCTATATAAGGAGAAGAAGCTTTCAATTTCTCGTTTATGATATATATCTTCTGGAATTCCAAGATTTGGAATACTGATACACATAAAGCAGCAAACAAATTGAACTCTGCACCTACTTGGATAAGAAATCAAGAGATTATGACCAAAAAAATTCACATTTTTGAGAGGAGAAATCATTGTGAGAATAGCTTGTTGTTGGTGCTGGTAATGAACCGCCGCCGCCGCTTGTTTCTCCCATGATTTTGTAGCTCCATCGAAGAGAATCACAGATCTATAAATGAGGGTTTCTTTAGAGTTTCGCACGGGTTGGTGTAGGTCATATTAGAGCAGTCCTAGATTTCTCTTTGAGAATCAGATCCGGCTTACCACTACTCAGGGTTGAATTGAATTGTGGTGATTCTAATCGATGAGAAGAAACTTTTGACCTTTATTGTCTCCTTGGTGAAGTCTCAATTTTCTCGTTGATGTTATTTCTTATGGATCATAATCAGATCGAGATTTAGGTTTGTTGAGGAAGATCCAGATACGAGAACTGAGTTACGTGAAGTGTCACAGCATCAGCTACTAAATCCACTATACACAAACAAAAGAAATTACATTTTGAGAGGTGAAATCATTGTGCGAATAGCCAACTTGTTGGTGATGATTTTGAACCGCCGCCGCCACTTGTTTCTCCCATAATCTTGTTGCCGTGAATGGGAAGAATCACATATCTATTAGAGACGTTGTTCTTTGGTTTTAGGGTTTCATTGCTTCCTTACAACCACTACATATAAGGGTCGGACACCTACCAGTTTAGCTTAGAGTGGTCGATTTCAACTTTAAGATTTCATCTAACGGCTGAAGCTTACTGTTTGACCGACCGTATTTTTCTCAGAGGAAACAATGACTCATAAGAATGAGTCGGACGAACATACATTTGTGATATGAGATCCGTGTTTGGACTGGACGTAAAAACAATGTTGGTTACTCTCGTTTTTCTCATCCATTATGCCCAGTTCATTAGTCACTCCAGGTTTGTTCATACTCATTGCAGTTCCGTCATATTAAAATTTATCAAGCAGTATCCATTCCATGATGCAAGATTAACGATTATTGAGCTGCAGGATAGTGAATAATTCATATGCCAGATTAATTTATCAATTAAGCAACATAGTGAATAATAAACTGCAGGATTACAGACTTGCAAATCATAGAGTGGAGAAACTTGAACGAAACAAACATAGTGAATAATGGAGCCTAATTCAATCCACTTTTTGCAACCCTATGCTCCTTTCATTTCATAGGGAACACAACACGATACACATAAGTAACCAATGAAACTATTCAGAGACCAAAGAAAAAGCCATCATAGAAGCAAATGACAAACTGAAAGGATTTTTTTTGTAAATAGTTGCCTCTGGATTGTTTTTTTTTATCGGTTAGTTGCCTTTAGATTGTAATTTGTAAACAACAATTGTGGAACAACATTTGTGATAATAAGCAAATTAGATGTGCATATATCTTCAGTTATGCAGATAAAAACATTTTTCCTTACGCTCATCTTGCTCATATATGCTTTTTTTTTTTTTTTTTTTTGATCGTGAAAGAGGGTGTATATTGAAGAAATAAGAATTATTACAATCAAACTAGAAACTATAAAGATAACATGGAGATACAACTTCCGATTGGAAGAGTAACATATAAAATGAGATAGCCCAAGAAAATCTAATCTCTTACAAACTGTAAGAATAGAAAGCCCATGAGACACAACCTCTTCAAAGCCTTAAAACCCATTAAATGACATAGGGGAGTTGCCCTGGTTATCCCAGATGAAACCCTAATCAGACACCATTCTTTTCAAACCTTACTGCTCACCACAGTAGCGCCGCCACCAGTGCAAACAAACCCTCGATTGATTTTGTGACTAAGTACAATCAGAAATCGGCACCTTTGACGATTAATAACTGATGATGGGAAGCCTAATCATCACCAATAACCAAAACTTTGTTGGTTAAGAACTGAGATTCATGGGATGGATGTATCAGAAACCAACATTTTTGTTGATTTAGAACTGGAACGGTATGGGGTGGGTGTTTCAGAAACCAACTTTTCTGTTGATTAGAACTGAAATTGAATGAGATGGGTATGAAAGTGAGATGGAGGTTTTGCTTAGTTTGAGAATAAGTGTTTGCAATTTTGCATATATCGTTTTTGATTGATGAATATTACATAGGATTTCACTGATTGTAGAGGAAAGGTAAAGATGTGGTATGTAAATACACCACCACAAACTAAGATGAGGTGAGATTGGAAGTGGGAAAAAAAGGGGATCTACATCTTCAATCCAGGATGGGAATTGAAGTGAGAGATGACCAGGTAATTCACATGATAACAGATGAACAAAGGATGATTTCCTTGCTCGGATCTATTTGATGAGAAGAAGGTTTTGATTATTTCCGAACTTTTAAATTTCTCGTTTATTGTATATCTTCTGCTTCATAGATTTCCAATCGGATCGAATTAAGATTTAGCCGAGAATGTTGAAAGTCACATAAAGCACCAACCAAACTCGCAAAAATTTACATTTTGAGAGGAGAGATCATCGTGCTAACAGCTTGTTGTTGTTATTGAACCGCCGCCACTTGTTTCTCTCGTGATTTTGTTGCCGCCGTTGAATGAAGGAACTGTTGTTGTTTGGTTGCTCTAGGGTTTCTTTCTTTCCTTCTTACAACTATTTATAAGGGTCTCCAATCTATATCATGTGGCATCTAGTTGGTTCAGCTCACTTATTTGTTATCTGCTCGCCACTATAATCCATATGTAGTGTGGCCTAAATCTGCCATTGTTATAACTTATAATCCTTGTCACTTAAAGCCTGCACCATGGCTCCGGATCTAAAATTTACTCACGGACCTAAAAAGCTTACCTAATGGGCTCCTATAATTACCTTGTGACCCAAAATCTAGTTCGTGATTTTATTACATTTGCATCGTGCCTCAAAGTTTACCTCGTGACCGAAAATCTGTCACATAACCAATGATTTGCTTAACTCAAATTTTTTCAGTTCACCTAACTTCAACCTTGTAGTGACCCAAATTCATAATGTGCCTAAATACCTAAATACCATCACCTAACTTCAATCTAAATTATCTTTAATTCTTTGCATTGTAGCTCTGATTCTTCCATCAAGGATATCACTTAGACTTAGTGGTGGTAATGTTTGTTGCATCACCTTGAGTCTATGTTGTATTAGGCGCTAGGCGAGGCGAGGCGCCAGACCTAGCGCCTAGCGCCCGGGCGCCCTAGGCGACCACCGATTCAGTTTGTGCTGTTTTGGACTTATAATGCAGATTCCAATACCACTGATATGTTAAATAACGAAAACAACTCAAATCCCAAGAGAAATAATGAGTTCTCAGTCAACTTACATGTCCAGAAAGTAATGAGTTAAAATAAAACAAAAACAAATAAAGAGAGCAAAGTAATCTCATGCTCTTTCTCACATAGTTCCTGGCACGAATTCAGTCAAACAAATCCACTACCACCAGTAGCTTTCCCCACCTCAGGGCCGCTCTTCTTTCTTCCTAAAGAGATTAGAGGCACATCGTTGTCAAGTGAATCGGAAGAATCATCAAGCTGAATTGACTTCCATCAATAACAGCACCTAACTCGAGCTCTCTGTCCATCACATCCATGGCAGCAAACCTTCTCGATACTCTGCTCATCATCGACTCGAATCATTAATCATTGGCAACACACTCCATATTATCTCGTACTCATCAATCTTCATAACCAAACTCGAGTTGTCCATCGTATTTCGCTGCCAAGACTACACTGCAGATCCAACTGCATCTCGTCATCACTGCCAGACTCGAGTTTCACCATCGTTTATTAACTGAGACTCTCCTAACCGAGCTTCTCCCATCTGTTCCATCTTCCTGCTCGACACTCATAGCTCCATTTACTCATCTCGAGCTTGAGTTCTATCAGCATCATTAATCTCTGGCAAAGCAAACCATCGTCACTGCCAAACAACACCTGTATAACTCCATTCATCACCTGAGATCGAGACCTTCATTGCCGAGAACATCACCATCACAGCTTCGAGTTCTTCCCTGTCATCACCAGCAGATGAAGAAAAAAAAGATTAGAGGCACGAAAAGACGAAGAAAAAAAAGGAGGCAGAGTCTCAAAGATGATGAAGAAGAACGCAGGAAATAAAAAAGAAAGAAACCTTTTTGTTGTAACCCAAAATGACCCCCCAAAACGAACCCTGAATGCTAATACGGTTACCCCCTACACATGCCGCCTTTGGTGCTTAGGCTGGCGCCTAATACTTAGGCGAGGCGTTAAAAGCGCCAAAAGCGCTCGCCTAAGGCGCCGGAGTGGAATATAGGCACGCCTTGGATTGGTGCTTAGGCTGGCGCCTAATACTTAGGCGAGGCGTTAAAAGCGCCAAAAGCGCTTGCCTAAGGCGCCGGAGTGGAATATAGGCACGCCTTGGATTCCTCGGGCGCTTGTGTTGCGCTTAGTGCGCCTTTAGCGCTTAGGCGCCAAAGGCGCACGCTTTTTACAACATAGCCTTGAGTAAAGGACTACTCCTGCTAACTGCGATTGACCAGACAATTCATATGCACAAGCTACCGTCTGTTCTGATGTGGTTGTGTGAAAACATTTTCAGCCGTGTTTTTGATATAAGCCAGGTTCTTAATCAAGTCAGACCATTTTTAAGCAGCTTTGTCTGTCTAACAGAAGTATCGAAAGGCACTGATTTTTAGATTTACAAACACAAATTTCGTGGTAGAACAACATTTGTATTTACAAGCTAACAACATTTGTATTTTTAGTTTTTGCAGATAAAAATATTGAAATAAAACTTTTTTCGGATTACAAGGTGGATGGGCTATCAATATACTCTTGCTCATGTAGGTGAGACGTGACTTTTGAGTCTCTGGTAGATGCAGATTACGGATCTATTTATGAACAAAAAGAACAAGAAAAAAACTGTAATTAACATTTTGTGAAGTTCAGTCGTGTTGTGGTGTTTTTCATCAAATTTATTAACACAAATTTCGTGACATTTTTCTCACCCTGCAGCATGCAACTTGTATCATGTATGTGCATCTATTTTCCGCATCAACCAGCTCACCAGTTCGTGCTAAGGCTGCACACGGTGCGGTTCGGTGCGGTTATCGCTAAAACCGTTGTCCTAACCGTAAGTATTGCGGTTTTCATTTTTAGAACCGTAACCGAACTGTGGCAGCAACGGTTCGGTTTCAAAACCAAGCCGACTCGGATCGGTCGGTTACGGTTTTCAGTACGGTTTTCGTCCAAAGAAATCAGATCTATAACTTCATCTCTAATAACTTGAAAAATATCAATTTTATTCACCGAGTTAATCGAGTTAATCATGGCAGCAACTTAATTCAACATCAATTTCTTCATTGAACCATGAAAACAAATCAATTACATCAATTCTAAACATTCCCAGATCTCTAAATTGCTTTGAAATCAACACATAGCAACTCAACTTAGTAACTCATCAAAATTGATAGTCAAAATAAATAAACAAACTAAAATTAAAGTTACAATCATTTAACACAGAGATTCAACAATAAATCAGAAAATAAAGTAAACCCAATAATTAGAATTCAGTCCTGTCTTGATCTTTTAAAAAAAAATCCCAATCGAAAGGTGATGGTGGTGTTGCAGGCGGTGTTGGTGGTGATGATGGTGTAGCAGGTTGCCCTGGTGTTGGTGGTGTAGCAGGTGGTGTAAGTTCAAAAAGAGCAAGAAGAAAAGAGGCAATCACAGAAGGACAAGAAGAAGATGGTGATTGTGGTGGTAATCGGTGATGATAAGTAGTTGCAGTGACCATAAGAAAAATCAAAGATAAAAAGATAGAGGCAGGCAACTGTAAAGAAGTTGCAAAGAAGAAGAAAAAAAGAGATAGAGAGGCGAGCGAATGAGTATTTGATTTAGGGTTTCTAATATATATACTCTAGGGTTACTCGTTTTAGACGGCTAGGATTGATCCTTATAGAAATAAATCAAGGGCCTTTAATAATCGGTTAATACGGTTCGGTTAGGGTGCGGTTATGGGTATAACCGTTGACCGAACCGTAAATCTAACGGTTATCAAAATGAAAACCGTGACCGACCGTTGGATCATCGGTTCGGTGCGGTTTCGGTGCGGTTAGTGCGGTTTCGGTGCGGTTTCGGTTTTCGGTGCGGTTAGTGTGCAGCCCTAGTTCGTGCAGGTAATAAAAAGATGAAATACAACATTTTTTGGTCCGCTTTTGTGAATCTATGGTACATCCAGATTACATCATAAATTATGGGGGTCTTTTCATCATGAGATCAAAGAAGAAAAAGAACTGTAATTAATCAATCTATTTATTTGTAAAATCGGTTGACACACAAAGAGGAAAAGTCATTAATTTTGTTTATACAAATTACAGTTTCTTATCGATATAAATCTCTTACCCTTTGATTTTCTCTTAGTGAATCAGATCCGGCTTACCACTACTACAGAGAGTTGGTACAAGGATGGTTGAAACTGAAATGTGGTGATTCTATTTGATGAGCCGAACATTTTGGTCATAACAATTACCAGATCAAAGCTAAAAGAAAACGCCATAAAGAGCAAACGGAACTCGGCATATAGCAGATCCAGTTTGTTGATAATTGCAAAGACAAGAGAAAAGCTAAATTTACATTATGAGAGGAGAAATCATTATGCTAACACCTTCTTGTTGTCGGTGGTGATGCTATCCAAACAGCCACCGCTTGTCTCTCCCATAATTTTGCTGTCGCCGCCGATGAGAAGAATCGTAGATCTATATTAGAGATGAGATAAAGATGATGTTATGGTTTGGTTTAGGGTTTCTCTGTTTCCTTACTATTTATAAGGGTCAGACAACTACCCGTTTTGTTTAGAGTGGTTGATTTCCTTTGATCTAACGGCTGTAGGTTACTGTTGGGCTGCCCGTGCTTCCACCCAATTTGACCGCAAAGTGCCTTGCACAATTTTGGTGAGTTTCGAACGAGTCAATGTATGAACGAAAGAATTTGATTCTGAATTTTATGGTGGTGAATGAGACCAGTATACGGTGGAAAACTAACAATCTTTTACTGAATTTCTTCTTTCATATTAAGGGACGCTTATTGTGTATCGGATATCCAGAAAACTGAACTTCCATCTACGTCTTGTAGGCATCATCATCTTCTCACCAGGTCCATCAGATCATCTACACAGCCCCTAAAAATTCCCTGTGGCGAAAAATCTACACCTTAATGGAAATGTGTTTGTTGGCTTGTAGCCTAAATATGTAGTTATGACCTATATAATCGATCCGCACCATAAATTTTGTTACTTGCACCATGAGCCTATTAGCTGCTGCGACACAATATATGTCTCACCATCTAAAATTTTCAAAGTGACTCAAGGGCCTATTTGGCTACTCCAAAAATTATCATGTGACCCAAAACCAACATGTTAAATCAAAATTTGTCACCGTAGTCTGAAGTGCCTAAAAACCCAATCTGTCATCGTGGAACCTAAAATATTTCTTGTGAGCTGAATTTTAGAAAACCAATGCTATTTGTTAGCAGCTTAAAAATCACCCCTAAAATTATACAAATCCAAACCTGCGTTGGCTGCCCCACCCCAATTAGAGGATGTCTGTGTGTGAAGATAACAATCCATTCTTTCTTCTAGTCATTATCCGAATCCGGATTCGACCGACATATGCCTCTCTCTCTCTCTTTTATTTCGGTGCTTTACCTTTTCATTGCCCTAATACCCAATCTCCCATTGCTTAAACCCTAAACTAAGAAGAATTTCTGTTTCTCTCTTTGAAAAATTAAAAAGGGTTTTTCATGGATTACTTCAAAATTCTCCCCGAGGAGATCACAGTGGACATTCTAACTCGCTTACCAGCTGAGACAGTGCTTGATTCCAAGTTAGTTTGCACAAATTGGAAGAGTCTTGTTTCTCATCATCCATTATTCTCCAAGTTGCACTTATACCATCTCAATAATACATCTACCGCTCTTTCCGGTAAGTTGTCTTTTCTTGCTTTTGAGGATGTTTATTATCAAATTACTACTCGACCTGGTTATGAAAAATTTCACTATTTTGAATATAAAGATGATGATGAGTCAATTCAGAGAATTAAAAGAGTTAATTTAGTCTACCCGTTTGATGTTATGACCTTTGTTAGTTCATGTAATGGGTTGATCTGTCTTGCTCTAGGCCGATGTGTTTGTGTTTATAACCCAATCACTAGAGAATATGTTATGCTTCCGGAAATTGATAATGGCACGGTCAGCTTTGGTTATGTTCCTTCTACTAACGAGTACAAAGTTGTAGTGGTATATGGTAAATATAAGTCGAGGAGCCAATTAGATGAGGTAGAAGTCCTTATATACACTCTAGGCGGTGGTACTGGATGGAGAAACCTTGGAAAATTCAACTCTGAATCCAAACCAGACGATTGGAATTACGCTGGTATCTTGGCCAATGGAGCTCTTTATTGGCTGGACTCAAGGATAGGAAGGATCATTACCTTTGATTTGGTCAAGGAGAAGTTTTGTGAACATCTTTCACCTCCTTTTTGGCCAGCAGATGGTGATTGGTTTTATAGAATAGTGGCAGGGCCGGGCCAATAGGGGAAGCAGGGAAAGCCCCACTTCAGGGCAACAAGGCCCAGGGGGGCAACAAAATAGTTGTTCTGCTATTTGGGTTTTTGTTAAAAATAAAAATATTTTAGGGGCTTATTCATAATTGTGTTGTATACCCGACAGAATATTGAATAGTCGGTGCTAAAACGGAAGTGTTTTCCCCATTCCATCAGATAATCATTACTGGCGGGCCGGAATCACAAAAGAAAGAAAAAAACAATCTAAGCTATTAGGATTTAGGAGTGAAGTTGTAAAGGTTTTCTAATTCTCATCTTTAATCTCTCATTCTTCTTTTGTATGCTTGTATATATGTTCATTATCTTGATAGTTCGCTATTGTTATTGTTCGATCATTGAAGAAAAAAATGATGATTGATGTAATTATGGGGGCAACAAAAAAATTGTACGCTTCAGGGCAAAAACAACTCAGGAACGGCCCTGATAGTGGTTTTGGGTGGGTTTCTGTCTTTTGCTATTGGTCCAGACATCGAAGGAAGCGTATTTAAGGACATATGGCTTTTGAAAAAGAACGATAATCATGGTAAGAAAGAGGGAGTGGAACGTCAGTCATTGTGCTGGAGTAAAGAGTTTACAGTTGGCGATAGCCGATTATTTGCCGTTATGAGGAATGGTCGTGTTCTAACTTATGGTGATTACCATATCAGCATTTACGACACAAAGAATTCCACCACAAAAAGGCTTTTGAAGTTTAAGAATCCTCTTTTTCAGGTATACCCTCACAAGAACACCTTAATCTCGCTGAAAGAATTAGGGGAAAAAGATACAAAAAGAATGGAGTTAGTTAAAATTGAGGATACAAACAGCCATGATGTTCATTTCGAGCAGCTACAGGAGGATGCGAACCCTGAATACACATACTTATAAGCTGGTAATCTTTATGGAGTTTTGTAAGTGGTATTCATCTTATTTTATATGTAGACTTTTGAGTTTTCATTTTGAAATTGTATAACATGTAATGGTTACATTGTAACCTTTGTGTGAACCTAAATGTCATTGACATTGGCTTAGTGAGTTGTGTTCTGTAGGTTACTTGTATTCTCCCGCTATATCACAGCTTTACTGGTGTGTTTTTTATTTTGAGTTAAGCTATATTGCTTTGTTATTAACCATTTTGTCAGTGACTCGACCTTATTACAATGGAATAATGTGATGCATACGTTTAGTGACTTAATTTGTTTGTACCTGGAGTCGAATAAGTATATGCTGGCAAAATCTGCTGACTTATTTTGAAACTGCTCATGTTATGTTGTAATTGCTACTGTCATATATATTACAGAAAGTGGTAGTTTGAATAAGAAACTGTACCATTAATTTTTCTTTAATAACTTACATGATTTACTTTTCTGTTTCCATGGGAAGGATCAATTAGCAAGGTATCTTGCAGAGTGCTAGTCTAATTTCATTTTGACAGAATTAATTAGTCTAGGTACAGTAGCACTTTTCTTCATTCTGTTCTTACAGTAGTGACGATTGACTAGACAGATAATCAGTGTGTACGGTTTATCATTTACAATAGCTTAAGGTATCCTGCTCTTCTAGTAAAGGTCATCGAGTAGATTCCGCTTCCATCTTCATCAAACCCTATGAAAAATGTAGGAAAACTTAAAATCTTAACAAACTGTTTTGAAGTCTAGTGACGAAACTGTTTTGCAATCCGGTGAATTCCATAATGTGATCAATGAAGAGTCGGTGAACTTTAAAAACAGAGAAGCTAAGGAATTAAAGCTCAAAAATGCACTTTCGTATGAAATTTTGGTTCTTGGTGGTGCAAACATCTTTTGTGTGGCTACTTCGAAGTGCAAAGTGCAAAACTTATTGCACTAAAAGGTCAAAAGTCATAATTCCGGTTGTAGAGTCAACTTGTTTCACAAGTTAAGCTTCAGAAAGTTAATAAAGAGTTACTGGAGTCGGAGAAATCTCACAGATTCTGCAGTTGTGGTGGTGAACCTCTGGTAAGCAATGGGCATGGACAAGGACATGTACAAGAGCTCCCAAGGTAATACTCACTTGACTAACCATATACTAGTTGCAAAGAGTTTTGTTTGTTGTTGCTTATAGTTTCCTTACCGATGGTGGTTACTCCTACTAGTGTTGCTTGTATGCCTGATAAGTGTGGTTAGGATCATCCATTCAAACTGATTTCACGCTGGTATGGCAGGAATATTGCACTGCAATTCACTTTGAATACTGGATTTTGATTTTCTATAGATACCTGAGCTAAAATTATCCGTATTGTCTCTGCAGGTATGTTGATGGATATCCTCTCCTAGAAAGCTCAAGTGCGTTTAAAGCACCGGAGGCTTCTGAAACGACAGCGTCTTCACTTGGTGGAAACTTGACGTGCGACCTCGCTATTAGGAGTTGGAGGAAATCCTGCAAATCTCTTAATTTCAGCTAGACCGCTCACTGAAGGAATTGATGGACCGAATGAAGCGTTTGTGACCAGGATGATTCTGCAGTTTCAGACCCATCACATCACAGATATTCGACTCCTGGGTTATATGAAAATCCGGATTCTGCATCTCCAATCCCACAAGAGAATTTGCGTAGGAAATAGGATACAGGTAGCAGGGATCCTCTTGATAGCCTAGTTTTGATATCAAAACTTCGTGACATCAACCGATATGCCTAGGTTTGTTGTGTATCTGAAAGTCCCCTGTATGAGTACTTTTAAGTTGATTAATTTGAAGTTTAAGTTGGTGCATGAGCTGATCATCAGAGCAATGGGATGAATTCTTAAAACAGATTTAACTAAATTATGTCAGGACCACAATTTTCATATTGGGTTCTTAAGGAGTTGAAGGTAAAAATTTATTATTTGGTAGTAGTGCAGACCTCAAGTTGATAACATTGAAACTGAGTTGAAGTTTTGTTTATGCATGTCAGGCTTGAGCACATTCTTGATAGAATAGCCTTGATATCAGATTCTGCAACTATAGAGAAATCATCTTTCATTGCTTGGAGCATCTTCATTGGTGGAGCTCTAGCTTCTAATCTCCAGGGACGTTCAGATACATAACAAACCTGAAACTGCCATGAAAACACATAGAGATCTCCAGGGAGTGTGGATAGTGCTATTATGACAATGGAAATAGTAATACACAAACTCTTGGAGACTATCTGTTGAGCAGAGAAGATCCGACCGAGAAGCAAAAATCAAATCAATCGCTGCTAGAAATTTGGATAGATGAAAGTTCCCAAAGGACTTTGCAACCGTATTCCTGGGGATTACAAGTATCACTAACTTTCTGCCAGATTTGTGTAGCATTATATGGTTAACTGCTTTACTGTGAAATCTTTCCCCAACAATATAATATTCTAAATTATCTTTAATTCTTTGAGTTGAAGCTCTTCTGATTCTTTCACCATAATGTTCCATTTACAGCGATAGGAATGTTTGTGTCATCACCTTGAGTAATGACTAGTCATGAAAACTGCAATTCAACTCCAAGTTAATATCCACAAGCCGCTGTTTGTTTTATTGTGGTGATGTGACAACATTATGGGAAGTTCAGTCGTGTAGTGCTGTTTGTGGCAGCACCTTGAGTAATAATGACTCTTGCTTAACTGCAATTGTACAAGCCTCTGTCTGTTCTGATGTAATTGTGTGAAAGCATTTTGTGAAGTTCCTAATCAAGCCAGACCATTTCTAAGCAACTCGTACCTCTAAAAGGGGACTGAATTTCGTGACAACATTTTGCTCTCTGGTCCATTGGACAGAGATTTTTCCTTGAAAGATGCTGAGCTAGCTCATCGATACAGCTTGTCTTGCGATCAAATTTGACTACATATGTGCCACTCGCAACAGTCTGCAATTGGTAAAGGTTATTTAAAGACTTCTTGATATTCAAAATATCTTTGTAATCAGTAGGGATTGCATTTTCCCAAGTTCCAATAAAAAGAAGGTGGTATTAGCTAAAAATAGAAGAAGGGGCGAACAGTAGAAAGGAAATGGGTTCTGGATTTTCGTAATTTTTACCTCTCCATGCATGAACCCAATATCTTGAAGGGATTATTTACAGCCACATCCAGCTTGACACACAATATTATTACCTCCATGCATGACAATTAAATTTGACAGTTGACTTTGGCCGATCGGAGTTGACTCAACTACAAAAATTCTTGACGAACCGAGCTGAAGAAACCAGCTCAAAACCTCCACACAAAACCCACCTCTGCACGTCTCCCGAGGGCACGGGCCCAATGGGACCTATAAAAAAAAAATTGTTTGTGAGAGGCGGTTTTTAACGTGTTTGGAATTCTCGGTTCATATAGAACCATTGACTCAACTATACAACTTTCTCTATAAAGTCTGACTGAGCCCATATCTCTTTGCGTTCGACTTTCTTTTTCGTTCTTTAATCTTTACCCTTTTCGCAAACCGAAAACCCTATACCTAAGAGTTTCTTCATTCATGGATTTTTTCAACAGTCTCCCATTAGAGATTACATCAGAGATTTTGAGTCCGAGTACCAACGGAATCAGTTTTAGAGTGCAAATTAGTATGTACTACTTGGAATAATCTAGTTTCTCATCATCCGTCATTCTCCAAGATGCATTTTTATCACCTCAATCATCCTTATGTTGCCGATGATGGTAAGTCAAGTTTTTTTGCTTCTACTACAAAGAATAATGTTTTTTGGTATTTTGATTATAATGAGAATCATGAGTCAACAAACCCCATTGAGAGAATTAAAAAAGTTAATTTAACCCCGTTTAGGGTTACTAGATTTGCTGGTTCATGTAATGGGTTGGTATGTCTTCTTGACTACTTTGACCCATGTTGTTGTATTTGTAATCCAATTACTAGAGAATATGTCATGCTTTCGAATCCGGTAATTAAGAGAGATTGGTCTGATAATATTGAAGGGTATAACTGGGAGAGGAGCAGCTTCAGTTATGTTTCTTCGACCAATGAATACAAAGTTGTAGCGATGCACGTGTCGAAGACCCACGTAGAACTTCACATATACACTCTAGGCAGTGGTACTGGATGGAGAAACCTTGGAAAGTTTAATTTTCAATGCAGTATCCATACTTGGAACGTAGCTGGTATCTTTGCCAATGAAGCACTTTATTGGCTGGACAATGAATTAGGAACAATCATCACCTTTGATTTGGCCGAGGAAAAGTTTTGCGAACATCTTTCACCACCTCCTTTGCCACAATATGATGATTGGTGGGGTAGTAGAATTGGGGTTCTGGATGGGTTTTTGTATTTTGCTGTCAGTTTAGGTGTCAAACACGCCATATGTCACGATGTGTGGCTATTAAAAAAGAAGAATATTGATAATCATGAGATGAAAGAGCTAGAGGAACATCAGTCGTTGGTTTGGAGTAAAGAATTTAAGGTTGGCAATGGCAGATTATTAGCCGTTACGAAGACTGGTGGTGTTTTAACTTACAATACCTCCTGTATCAATATTTACGACACAAAATCTTCAACCTCGAAAATGCTTGTAGAGTTTAACAATTGGCGTCTTCAGGTATCTCCTCACAAGAACACCTTAATTTCTTTAAAAGAATTAGGGGAAGAAAATACTAAAACAATGGAGTCGGTTGAGTTGGAGGACGAGGACACACATGATTATTTACAGGAGGATGAGAACCCTGATTACATAATTTACTTCTAAACTGGTAATCTTATTTGAGTTGTCGAAGTAATACTCGTATTATTTTAAATTTTTTTGAGTTTTGCATTTTGAAATCGAATAACAAGTGACTTATGTGCGAACCTAATGACATCGTCTCAGTGAGTTATGCAATATAAGTTACTTTATTATGTCTTTATATTACTTTACACTAGTATTCTGTGCATTTTGTTAATGACTCGGACATTATTTGGATGGAAGAATGTGATGTATACGTTAGTGGGAGACTTGGTTATACATGAGAATTAAATAAGTACATGCGCAAGCAAAACTATGGAAAACGAGAGCTTTCCCTGTAGTAGGGAATACTTAACATTATCCGATAAATAATTTTAGGGACCATATTTAGAGTTATCATATTTTTCGTCTATAGTTTTGATTCTGCAGTTTTTTGTATCATTTATTACAGGAAGTGGTAGTTTGAGTGAGAAACTGCACTATCAGTCTGTCTTGGTTCCTCAATAAGAATTTCACAAAAACAATTGAGTTAACCAGACAGATTTCACTGCGATAACTATCATATGATTTAGTGTTATGTCGTTAATATCTGCGGGAAGGATCAACTGATCCTATGAGGAGCAATTGCTTGCTATTAATTACAGAACTGGAATGTATTTGTTCATGATTCTGCTCTTAAGCTCTTGAATCACACAAAACAGATTAAATATGTCTCTCTTGTAATTACATTGAACTGAATTCATTATCGACAGCTCAGACTTCTGTTTCTTACCTGGGGTGTTGAAGTTTGGACTGGCGATTACTAAGCAAGAGATAACCATTCTCTAAAGACCCAACAAGCCTCAAACAACTGTATGTCCTTAATTTGTCATGGGTAACGATGTAACCATTATTCCAAGATATAATTACATCTAATCTTCTTTGCTTTCACAAAATATTATGAAAATAATTTGTGTGCTAAGTTGTACGTCTACTCAAAACGCCAGCTAGGCTCTTAGTTTTCTCTAATTAGGTGTGGTTTATTTGCCAAACGTACTGATTTTCTTGATCCTTTTTGTGTGCAGCTTGTTCTTGGTCTCTTACCTGATGACCCTTTGACTGAGTTAAGTGACCCTTAGAGATCTCTCAACATAAGCTTCTATATTCCACTCGTTGTCTGCGTTATGCTGAATCCTGTTAACTTGACATTTTTGACTCACCGGGTCATATATAACTAAACAGCAATTAATTTCGTCAAATGAATATCCCTCGCTTGTTACAAACAAAACTTCACCGTTCTTGAATTCCCGTAGTAATTTCACATATCTTATGGACATCCCAACTTCTGGGAGCTGGACAAGGAAGAATTTAGTCCATTATTCAGTCACACTGTAATCCTTCTTCACCCATACTTCAAAATTAGATCTATTATGATATGGGCTGGATAAAATGCAAAGACAACCTCCTAAAACACCCAAATTCAGTCGACTGTACTTCCTACCATTCATTAATTTATCGACTTGAGGGTGAGTGCTATTTCGTTGAAGTTCTCGCCACCGATATCAAAAGAAACAACAGTTCTTGTGTTGCTGGATTCAAGTCGTCTGGCTATCCAGTGAAAAGCTCCACAAACAAATATTACTTCAGCCATAAGATGCATACTTGTAATATCATAAGGAAAGATGCAGGGTAAAGTTTTGCATCTATTCGATTCTGATGTATAAACTTGAATTTTGCATCCCTTTCAGTTACTACTACCATAACACGTAGCTATCACAATCTTGTGGATTACCATCTCTTAATGAATAGAAATTTAATCTTTCTGGTCCAATGCTGTGTTTAAAACGACTTTCAATAAAGTCATTGTTATTGAATAAGCTGCACCAGTTTTTCGAAACGCACCTGAATCTACGTATTGATTTTGCAGGTTGTAACATCAACAGTATATCGTCAACGATGTTATCTGGGAGATCCGGAAGTATCCGTGTTTGTAACGCTCTTCGTCCTTTTCTCGAGGTATTCTTCATCATACTTTAAACCGGACGGTGATGATCAGAGAAACAGATTGGAGTTTGACTTAAGGTCTGAATTCCACCGCTGAAAAAAACATGTTTATAGCCCACGGGCGCATGGGCCAGTAAGTAGTGCTAAGACCCCTCCCAATACAGTATGATCATTACTCATTAATAGGGCTGTACTGCAGGCGTGGTAAATTATCATGTCTCTTAGTGTATATTACATTTTACCAAAATTTACCGAAAAACACTAAATTTTGTCCAACCAAACGAGTTCTGGATTCCAACAAATCGGTGTATGGGAATTTCTGTTGCCTTCTCTCTAAAAAAAGCGATCCTCTATTTCGTCACTCTATTTTTTTCTTATAAACCCTAGATTGATTTTCTAAACCACCCTCAGTGAATCCTTCTTTCTGTTTTGATGGGATATTTCAAGTTTCTCACTTCTTTCAACAAACGGGTTTTGACGGATTATTTCAAGTTTCTCACTTCTTTCTTCAACTACAAAGAGGATTTGACGGATTATTTCAAGTTTCTTCCGAGAGGATATTACATTAGACATATTAACCCGATTACCAACGAGTCAGTTCTTAATTGCAAATCTGTATGTGCAAATTGGAGAAGTGTTGTAGCTCATTCATCATTCTCCAAGATGCACTTTAATCATCATAATGTTTGTACTGATGATAATTCTGGTAAGTTGGGTTTTATTATCTTCGGTGTTGATCAAAAATTTGACTATTTTGAATATGATGAGAATCATGATAACTCAACAAACCCCATTAAGCCAATTAGAAGAATTAATTTAACCTATCCGATTAGGTATTCTATATTTGTTGGATCATATAATGGGTTGATCTGTTTTGCTCGGGCCCCACTTTTTTGGATTTGTAACCCTATCACACGAGAATATGTTATGCTTCCAGAAATTAACAGAGATTGTTGTGATACTGATAGCTATGTTCATTGGGTGAGTGGATTTGGTTATGTTTCCTCAACTGATGAATACAAAGTTGTAGGAATACGTTTGTTGAAGAAGCCCCATGTAGAAATCCACATATACACTCTAGGCAGTGCCAATGGTTGGAGAAACCTTGGAAATTTCAGTTTTGAATTCAGTATCTACAGATGGGATGAAGTTGGTATCTTTGCCAATGAAGCTCTTTATTGGCTGGATTCTAAATTAAAAATGATCGTAACCTTTGATTTGGCTGAGGAAAGGTTCTGTGAAAATATTTCACTACCTCCTTTGCCACAAGACAGTGATTGGAGTAATAACACAATAGGGGTTTTAGATGGGTTTTTGTATATTTCTGTTTATCTGCGTGTAGATGGGGACGGATGTTCTAGCATATGGCTATTGAAAACGAAGAATGATAAACATGACATGAAAGAGGGAGAAGAACATCAGTCCATCGTTTGGGATAAAGAGTTTACGGCTGACTGTAGAAGATTATTAGCCGTTACGAAGAGTGATAGTGTTTTGACTTATGATATAAACTATCTCAACATTTGCGACACAAAAAATTCTACCTCGAAAAGGCTTGTGGAGTGTCTGGATTGGATTCGTCAAGTATCTCTTCACCAGAACACCTTAGTTTCGTTGAAAGAATTAGGGGAAAAAGATACGAAAGTAATGAAGCCAGTTGATATTGAGGAGACAAAAGGCCGTGAGCTGCTACAGGAGGATGCGAACCCTGGATACATATACTTAAAACTGGTAATCTTTGTTGAGTTTGGTTTTGAATTTGGATAATCTTTGTGAGAACCTGTATGCTGACATGGTATTAGTTAGTATCATATTGAGACTACTGTTATTTTGTTTCTATATCATCCACCCAACTTATGAGAGTGTTACTTTTTTACCTTTTTATTTTAATCTATCTATTGCTTTTTAACTTCACATTTTGTTAGCGGCTTAACCTTATCTGAATGGGAGAGTATCTATGATGTTTACTTTAATGACTTATGTGCTTCGTATATGGAAGTAGATAAGTAAATGCGGGCATTTATTTAGAAAGTAAGATCTTTCCAGTAGTACGAGGGAATATATTTTCATGATATCTCTTGAAATTATTCGGTAGATAGTTTTAGGGATCCAATTTGTAGTTGTTTATATCTATGCCTAGTGTTCTGAATCTTCTGATACTGCAAAAATGCATAATAGTTGGAGTAAGTACTGAAGTTAGTCCATGACCTTTTGAAAATCCTGCAGTTGCTTCAAGTCTAAACTCTTGTGGCTCGTCAGTTTGTCTGTTGTGTATTGAATTTATAACTGCGTATGAAAGCCAAAAATGTTCTTAATTCAATACAGTAGATTATATTTAGGTTATCTAACGGAGAATATTTCATGCAAAGGTTGCAGCATTAGTAGGACCTGATATCTAGTTGATACGGTTAAGCATTTGCAATATATATTCCTCTTCCAGTAAAGATCATCGTATGGTTTGCCATCTTTATCAAACCCTACAAAACATGTTTCAAAAATTACAATCTTCATAAACTGTTTTGAAGTCCAGTGAATCCCATATTGTGATCAATGAAGAGTCAATGAGCTTCAAAATCTGGAAACTGATAAATTGAAGCTCAAAACTACTCTTTCATATGAAATTCTGGTTGTTGATACTGCTTTATAGGAAATCTTGGGGAGAAAATAGCAAAACTCGCCTATTACACCAAAGGTAAAGCTCATAATTCGCATTCTAGAGCCAACACTTTTCTTTTTCCTCCGAGACCTTCAGCAGACTTGATGCTTCTGCGATTGAGTTCAGAAAGTTTGTAATAGTTAACCGGACTGAAAGAAATTTCGCAGATTCTGCAGTTGTGGACCTACAATGGTTGACCTTTGGTAAGCAAAGTGGTATTTCCTTAAGCAACTAGCATATAAGTATTTTTTATGCTGATCTAATTTGGCTTTTTCTCAAATGCATGAGTTCAGTTTCTTTCTTCAACATTGAGAAACCAGAAACTGCTGTTTTACGATGGGAATGGGAAAGGACAAGTGCTTCCAAGGTACTACTCCCTTCATCAACCATACAAACATAGTTGTATTTTCTTTTTCCTTCTGTGGGGGCTCGATTGTTGAATTTTGCGGCTGACATTCCCTCCCTTTTACAGATCATGCTTTTGTTCCTTTTCTATATACTACGAAGTTTCAAACAATCAGTTCTGCTCAAAGAATCACCTAAACATCACTGTACTATTATTACGCAGGATAGCAAACATTTCTCCAGGGTTAAAAGGGTTTGAGTTTGTGTTTTATCATGGATAAGGAGTTGGAGAAAAAGGCTCTGTATTGACATCAGCTTGTGCACAACTTATAGATCTGCTTATCATCAATGCTCCAACAAGTAAGACTCTTCCTACCCTCCCTCCCTCTCCCTGGGAGTTTAAAAGAATTTTTAACAGTTGATTTTGATTTCACAGATTGTATATAGAGAAGTTTTTAAAGGGCTAATGGGATGAAGAAGAGTGTTTCAGAGTGGGTCTCTTTGTTTATGAAGTTTGACCTGATTTTGATTTTGGTAGGAACATCTGGAGGAGAAACAACTAGTGAGTCTATCGGAAGATGAAGCTGATTCTGGGTTTCCAAATTCTCCTCAGTAAAGGAGGGCAATTTTGATCGAGCTACGAACATCGGTATTTCAATTGAACCTTATAACTACGATATTACATTATTGTCTTTGTTGGTAAATTGGTTGGTTATTTGTGTGCTTTGTGCGTGTATGAGAAGGTTGCTATGAACGCTGAAGGGTTTTGATTTATGCATGATAAACAGACCAAACCTTTATTGGTGACGGGACTACTGCGAATGAACCTTGAAAAATAAATTATTGATGAAGTGCAGTTCCTGTAGTTAATGAGAAGGGTTTATTTAACCCCTCCACTTTATAATGTTAGCTTTGTTGGTTCCTATAATGGGTTGATCTGTCTTGTTGGAGTACAAACTGATAACCCTGCTGTCTGTATTTTTAACCCCATGACAAAAGAATATGTTATGCTTCCTGCAATTAAGAAAGATTGTTGTGATACTAATGAATATGATTATTGGATGACTGGATTTGGTTATGTTTCTTCAACGGATGACAACAAAGTTGTAAGAATAATGTCGACGTGTGAGTTTTATGAAGTCCACATATACACTCTAGGCTGTGGCACTGGATAGAGAAACATTGGAAAGTTCTATCCTGAATACGGCTCACATCCTTGGGGACAAGGTAAGTTTGCCAACGGAGCTCTTTATTCGATATGCAGACAATTAGAAATGATTTTGTCTTTAGATTTAGCTGAGGAAAAGTTTCGTGAATATCTTTCACCGCCTCCTTTGCCCCCAAACAGTGATTGGTACTATAGTCGAATAGGGCTTTTGGAGGGGTTTTTGTACTTTGATATTAGGCTAGATGTCATCCAAGGAAACAACTTTTATGATATATGACTATTGAAATAGAAGAATGCTTATCAGGAAATGAAAGAGGGAGAGGAGCATCAGTCATTGGGTTGGAGTAAAGCATTTAGGATTGACGATAGAAATTTATTAGCCGCTACGAAGAGTTATCGGGTTTTAACTTACAGAGGTCATGATCTCATCATTCACGACACAAAAACTTCAACCACGAAAAAGCTTGTAAAGTTTAAAGATTATCTTGTTGAAGTGTTCCCTCACAGGA
Organism: Papaver armeniacum; assembly: GCA_023531295.1. Taxonomy (NCBI): domain Eukaryota; kingdom Viridiplantae; phylum Streptophyta; class Magnoliopsida; order Ranunculales; family Papaveraceae; genus Papaver; species Papaver armeniacum. The sequence goes on from JAJJWW010010024.1 coordinate 490,909, forward strand.
ACGTCATGGTTTCGTTGAAAGAATTAGGGGTAGAAGATTCGAAACTAATGACTTCTGGATAATATTGAGGAGACAAAAAGCCGTGAGCAGCTACAGGAGAATGCGGACAGTGAATACAAATACTTATAAACTGGTAATGTTGTTGCTGAGTTTGATTTTGACTTTCGATAATATTTGTGTGAACCTAAATGCATAAATTGTCTTAGTTGGTGATTAATCGAGACCACTGTGTTTTATCTTTATATATAAATCATGTATATAACTTATCGGATTGTTGCCGATCAAAAAAAAAAAAAACTTATCGGATTGTTTTTACTTCCTTACTGTTAAGCTGTATTGCTTTGTTAACTTTGCAAATTGTTAGTGACTTAATCTTATCTGAACGGGAGAGTATAATTGAGGTATACTTTAGTTAAGTTTCCATTCACAGCGGTAGGAACGTTACCTTGATTACTCTTGCTAACTGCAATTTCCCAGCCAATTCAACTCCATGTTCATGTGCACAAGCCTGTTTGTTCTGATATGGTTTTCAGAAAAATTTCTGTAGTACATTATCCTCTAAATCTTCCTTGTGGATCAAATGTGTGCAACTGCTGCTGCTGCTCCTTGATTGAGAGAGAAATGCACATTCATAATCTTATTATGGATTCACTTTCTTATGTATCATTATTGGTCCATAGAAGCACTTGTTATGGAAAAAATCATTGTTGTAAAAACTCTGCATTTTCCCTCCAGTTGGTATTTTGATCCACACAAGGTATTTGTAACACAGATTCAACATATGCAGTTCCAAACCCTTCAATTTCTTCAGGGATTTTACAGAGGATTTTGTGATGCATCTAACCAAGTTAAACTCTTTTAAAAGTTAACATTGGTTTACTCAAATTGGTTCCTCAATATGTATATGTATGTTAAATTGCATTGAAGAGTAAATGGATGCATCCCCGCCAAATATGTTTCGCAACAAGTCAATCATTCCATATGTATGTCAAATCTCCAGAAAGATTCCCCTTGAGCCTGTTCTTATCAATCAAAGTGGGGTTTGAGACAGATATTAGTCTAAAATTACCGTTGCTCGTCAATTTATCTCATATGTATGTTTTAAAAGCCACAAGCGTTCTTAGTGCAGCATCAAAACTTGTTCCTTGCACAAAATTGTGTTTTCGGTTGCAGCATTTGTAGGACCTTGCTTTATTCCATCCTAACTGGTTTGTCTTCAAATAACGCTACTTTTCATCTCCACGAGAAGGAACAGGTTGGTGAGACATACTAGACCGTTCTAGTCTGGAAATCAATTCTGCAGGCTTCTTTGTCCTGATTCCAACTCTGTCTTTGCCAGAGTCCACGACAAAAGATGTTTGCTTCAAGTTTAATATTGCTATGGATCCTCAATTTGTCTGATATATCTGGAATTTCGTTTTGGTAAAGCAGATCAAGAGACTTAAATTTTTATCAGAACCCTCCTCTATCGAAGGTACTTCACTTCATTGATCTTCACATCTTCCTTCTAAAGCTTGAGATGTACGTACCATAGGTGGGCTCTTGGCATATACATGTAGATAGTCCCAATAGGTTTGGGTTTGCTTGGCACTCATTCTATGAGGAGCAATTGCTTGCTATTAATTACAGAACTGGAATGTATTTGTTCATGATTCTGCTCTTAAGCTCTTGAATCACACAAAACAGATTAAATATGTCTCTCTTATAATTACATTGAACTAAATTCATTATCGACATCTCAGACTTTTAAATCTTACCTGGGGTGTTGAAGTTAGGACTGGCGATTACTAAGAAAGAGATAACGTTTTCAGCACATCATAATCTCTACTAAGTTTCTCAGCTGTTGTCAATTAGAGAATGATGGAGTAAGTTAGAAGAAGCTACACCTGATTCCAGGTTTATTGTTATGTAGTAATTGGGCTAATTCTGAGTTAGACTATTGGATTTCAAGAATTCTTTCCTTTAATCCTTGACAAGAAATATGTCTAATGACATTTGATTCATCTTCCAGAAAAAGGACATTGATAAACACACTTGCAGCAAGGAAAGGATCTCGACCAAGAAGGCCACAACCGAACCGGGATGTGCCTGCTGTAAAGAAACACAAATGGTAATAAGAAGAAGCGCATTTGCTCCACACTCTTTCTAAAACAAGTGAATGATACTCGATGGTCTTCACTGAAGACAAACATATCTTAAGCTATTGCAAATGCAAATGCTAAACCTTTTCGACTACTAATCTGTCTAGTTAATTATCACTGAATGAAGCAAGGTGATCCGATTGCTGAAACCTTCGTAGCAAATATTGATACAATTTTAGCTGTTAGATAACCTAAATACAATCTGTATACATGGAACAAGTCTTGCTGCCGCATTAAGAACACTTGTGCACCCACTTAGGACTTCCATACATATCATACAAATCGCCAAGCCATGGCAATTTTAGCAATGAAGCAAACATCTGCTGTATTCTTAAAAGATTCTGGACTTTATGGGAAGACAAAGTTGGAACTAGGAAAAAGATGCAGCATCAGATTTCCAGAACTAGAATGGTCTAAAATGACCTGCACAACTTGTTCTAAGTTCCAGTGGTCACCATCCACATAGACCCAAAATGAAATTATGCTAGCAGTCTGCATGGTACCTATGTTGTGTCAGGCGCTAGGTGAGGGAAGGCGCCAAGCCCTTAGCCTCGTCTCGCTTAGTGCCTAGGCGCCCCTAAGGCATTCTAGGTGCCCAGAAAAGAAAATAACCAAAATAATTTCTCACATTTCTGCACCTTGGGCGTTTTGTTAGCTAGGCGCCCCTTTGACGACTCGTGCACCTAGGCAAGCGCCTAGCTCGCCTTTGACAACATAGCAAACTACCACTTTTAGTGAAATAAACTTGTAATTATAGTACTAACAAATAGCACTGGGAAAATTGAAACAGTAAATTTGAAAACCTAAAATAATTTATCAAGTGATCCCTTATACTACTGGGAAAGTTCTCACTTTCCTTTTACTTGATTTTGCCTGCATATTGATCCCCATGTATAAATGAAATAAGTCACTAGGACAACAACGTATGCATCACATTCTTCCATTGAAATAATGTCTACTTACTAACAAAATGCAGATTTCATAAAGCAACATAGCTTAACCCAAAACAAAAAAGTACAGCTATCAACTTAAAGTTGGACCAATTATGTGAAGGTTACTCAATAAATCTGCAGAACGATATGTTATTACATCCAAAAGTCAAAGAAGATTACCAGTTTATATGCTTTCATGCTTCACATATTCCTGGAGCTTCTGAAAAGAATAATCACGGCTTATGGTCTCCTCAATTTCAACTTACTCCATTACTTCCGTATCTTCTTCGCCTAACTCTTTCAACGAAACTAAGGTGTTATGGTGAGGGGATACCTGAAGACCTTGACTCTTAAGCTTCTCTAGTCTTCTCAAGGTTGAGAATTTTGTGTTGAAAATGCAGAGATAGTCATAACTGAATGTTAAAACATGACCACTCTTCGTAATGGCAAACAATTTGCTCCTTGGAATCCTAAACTCTTCACTCCAACCCAATGACTGATGCTCTTCTCCCTCTTTCATGTCATGATTATCATTCTTCTTTCTGAATAGCCATGTACTATTAATCACCGAACTAAAATAGTAAGAGACAAAAACCCATCCAAAACTCCTATACGGCAACTAATGGGTTGTCGCAAAGGGGGCGTTGAAATAGATTCACAAAACTGTTCATCAGCCAAATCGAAGACAATGATCCTTTCTAATTTAACGTTCAGCCAATAAAGAGCACCATCGATAAAAACACCTTGTCCCCATTTACTGCTGGATTCAAAATTGAAGTTTCCAAGGTTTCTCCAACCAATTCCACTGCCCAGAGTGTATATCTGGAATTCAATTAACCCGGTCTTCAACCTACACATTCTCACAACTTTGTATTCATTGGTTGAAGAAACATAACCAAATCCACTCATCCAACGACCACAGTGATCAGTATCTGTCTTAATTTCCGGAAGGATAACATATTCTCTGGTTATAGGGTTACAAATACAAACAGATCTGTCTCGAACAAGACAGATCAACCCATTACATGAATTAACTAAATCAGTAGTAACCCTAAAGGGAGAGGTTAAATGCTTAAACGGAGAGGTTAAATTAACCTTCCTAATTCTCTGAATGAGTTCTGTTGGTTCATCATATTCAAAATAGTAAGAAATTTGATCACCAGTAAAAGCCATAAACCCCAACTTACCAGAATCAACAGCAGCATTAGAATTGAGATGATAGTGCATCTTTGAGAATGATGGATGACCAACAACACTTCTCCAATTAGGGCATACCAATTTGGATTCCAAAACCGATTCAGTTGGTAAACGAGATAAGATTTCTAATTTAATCTCCAGAGGAAGAATCTTAAAGTAATCCATGCCTTTTAATTTTTCGGGTTGAAGAAATAGTGATGGGATTGTAGGGCTGTGGAAAGTGGAAAAGAGTAAAGCAGCGAGAGAGAAAATGAAAAGGAAAGCGATATAGAAGAGAGAGAGAGAGAGATATTGTTATCTCCACACGCACACTTTATATTTTGGCAGCTATATCCATATGTGGGATGTGCCAAGAATACAGCACCACCGCACAATATACCTTTGATGAGCCATCATATTTCATGTAACCAAGGATTTGCTTAACTCAAACTCATAATTTGCTACTTATATACCAAAAGCGCACCTCATAATCTAAAAATTGCACCGATCCCTTAGACCAAAATATAACCATGTCCCAAGTTTTTCTAGTGAGCTATAATTTGCAAGAATAAATATTTTCCTCATTGACAAAAAAATCACCCCTATGAGCTGAAATTTACACTATAATCATAAAATATGGCATGGTAGCGAAAAACCTACATCGTAAATCAAAATAAGTTGTCTAACCTGAAATTTGCTAATTGGCTTCAAGTATACCGTTTATCCAAATCTATCTTGGTATCCAAATTTTGGTAACCCAAAAAGTTCGCACCATAATTTATCACGTTAACTAGAATCATTTTTCGAAACGCAAAATTGTTATGCGATCTGAAAAGCCGCATTACAACCCATAAGTTACCTCATGGGTTAAACGCTGCTCTTACAAATTACAGAAAAGTAAAGTCATAATTTTGTTTAAGCCCTACTTAGAGTGTAAAACATGCCCGCCTAGCACAACTCAGCCCACGAAATCACGTACTTAGCGTGCTATGTGCCGTGTTGCTGTGCCGGAGATTATGACGTGCCGTGCTGTGTCGTGTTACAAGTCATGCTGAGCTGGGCTGTGGCAGAAAAATAAACGTGATGTGTCGTGTTGTGCTGTCTCGGGCGCATTTATTTTATATTTTCCAATATAAATGTTTTCCAAATATTTAGGTATTATATGCGTTTATTATGAAAATAAGTCAACATAACGATAATAAAATGTTGATAATTGGCTAGAATAAAGGTTCTTTTGTGAAATATACACAAAATGTGATGTATGTGCCATGTTGTGTAAGTATTTTATACATCTTATGAACTACTTTCTTTACGTGTTGTGTTGTGCCGTGCCATGTGCTTATCCGTGCTGCGTGTTGTGTTGGGCTACTGTGCCGATTAGTCAAACCCAGCTCGTCCCATGAAACTAACGAGCTGGGTTATGCTGGACTAAGTCACGTGCTGGGCTGTGTTGTGCTTCAGAATGTTAATAAAGAGTTACTTGACTCGAAGAAATGTCACAAATTATGCAGTTGTGGTGGTGAAGCTTTGGAATGCAGTTAGTATTCTTTTCAGCAATTAGCATTTTTGGGATCTTTTATGCTGATCTGATTTGGTAATTTCCTACCAAATGTCATAGGTGGAAGGCATTGGATTTTGCACTCTCAAGCACACTGCATTGAGATACCAGAAACCTCTGTTTCACGATGGTCATGGGCAAGGACATGTACAAGATCTTCCAAGGTAATACTCACTTGATTAACCATATAAATAGTCGCAAAGAGTTTTGTTTGTTTTTGCTTAGTTTCCTTGCTCATAATTAAGGACCAATTTTTGCCAAAGAGGTCGCCTGTGAACTCTTTTGGCTATAGTTTCTTTTCTTTCGGTGGCCGGCAACTTGTGTGTGCATCATTTTTGCCAAAGAGGTCCCCTATTGAAATACTGATGCATTGATTTTGAGATTTCGTGACAACATTTTGCTCTCTGGCACATCATTGGTGGAACAACGTTTGTAAGCAGCTCGTGTGTGCAGCATCTATTTTCCTGCATCAAAAAGATTGAAATAGAACATTTTTGAGTATGCTCTTGTGAGTCCAAAATCGACATGTATTAAACTGAAATCTGATTGTCACTGTAGTCCAAAATGCCCAATTACCCATTGCTGATACAAATCTTCCTTAATGACTCAATATATGTCTCATGAGCCGGTTTTTGTACAATGACCTTAAGTTTGATAAGTGTGACTAATAAATTGACATAAAGTCTGTCAAATGGCGGAAAATTTCTACTGGCCCAAGAATGTGAAACAGGGTTAACATTTCGCATCCTGGCTCATAATGTTCCTCACGACTGAAAATTGATTTGCCACGTAACCCAAAATTTGTTTATCAACTCCATATTCTGACGAGTGACCTAATTTTATCTTTGAGGAGTGACCTAATTTTATCTTGAGAGGATAGCCTGGATATCCCATTCTGCAACTATAGAGAAATCATCTTTCGTTGCTTGGGCATCTTCATTGGTGGAGCTCTAGCTGCTAATCTCCAGGGACTTTAATAGCAAAGCTGAAACTGCCATGAAAACACATAGATATCTCCAGGAAGTGTGTCATGGAAATACACAAACACTATGTTGAGCAGAGAATCGACAGAGAAGCAACCCTCGAACTAGCTAAGTAGTTAGCAAACACATAGAATTGCTGCAGCGAGATAAATTTTTGAAGCAATAACTCTCTTGCATTCAGAACTATAATTGTGTATCGAAAAAGACTGATGTAATAAATCATGGTTTCAGTCACTTCCTACTCAATTAGTAGTACTGAGCTATGTTCTATTAGGCGCCAGGCGAGGCGCCAGACCTAGCGCCTAGGCGCGCCTTAGGCGCCCTAGGCGACCACTGATACTTTTTGTGCTCTTTCAAACTTTTACCAAGTTTTTATACCACTGAATTGTAGATTAACAAAAAGAACACAGTCCCCGTTAAAGTTTCAGAAGTAAAAAAAGTAATCAACCGGAAAAAAAGGCAAAAAAAGACGAGAAAATTGGAATTGATGTCAATGCCAAAACCATCTTCCCTTAAAACAGAATCAATCACGTTGTTTCTTTAAAATTAATATTTGTTTCCATATTAAGATCATTGATTATCGATGGTGATTGATTTTTTCATTAATATTAATATTTCATTATATAAAAGTTCCCATACTTGATCATTCATTGCCATGCCTCCATGGGTTGGAATTGCCGTGATAATATATCGCACTTTAATGCAGTTTCCATATTTTAACCAGTGACTGGGATGAAGTTGACATGTACGAATTTTATTATATCGCTATAATGAAGTTTCCAAATTTCAATCACTATAATTGAGGAAGAAGTAGATATGTATAAATATTATTATCTCAATATTAATGATCTTTCCATATTTTTATCATTGACTGTTTCTAATGTTTCCATATTTTTATGATTGCTGCTGAAATGGATCGGAGTGATTGAGCCCGTGTAACACCGGCTTCCTTTCCCTTCATAATAATAATTACTGCAAACAGGTTCAGAGCACCATAAATGAGAGAATTCGTTGGAACTGAGAATAACCAGGTTCAGAGCACCAGAAACATGTTTACCACCTTCCATGGCGCCTTTGACGCTTAGGCTAGTGCCTATTATTTCCTCTAGGCGCTAAAAGCGCCAAACTGGCTCGCCGAAGGCGCCGGCGTGGAACGTAGGGTAGAATCGGATTCCTCGGGCGCTGGTGCTGCGCTTAGTGCGCCTTTGGGGCTTAAGCGCCAAAGGCGCTCGCCTTTTACAACATAGGCTGCTACTGAGCACTGGAAAGATTTGTAGTGTTTGAAATATGGCACGTTGAATTTGGTAATCGTCTTTTAGGAACATGACCAGTCTTTGTTATGGCAAAAATCACATTGAGATGGAATTTGGGGTTTCGTAAGTGCTTTGCTTGGGTAGGTTAAACTTTTTAAATACTTGGGTTTTAATTTTTGAAAAATTACCATTATGGAATTCGATTGGCAAGCCTGATAAATCATCTCATTCTTCTTTAGCTTTTCCTCCTAGATAAACATATTGTTCAGCATACGTGAGTTGTTTAGTGGAAGCTTAGTCTTAACAATACTAGGATATTACATTCTTGAATATTTGTTTTCGTCGAGTTCAGATTCTTTTACTAAGTTAGAAAGCCTGCTAGAGTGGCTAAATAGGTTGTTTCTTTGCGTGTTATCTGCAATAATGTTAAGGCTGCTATAAACACCTCAAGGGTTTTGAAGTTTCTATGATAAGTGAACGAAACTATATTGAGTACTCATACTACTCCTAATGAACCTAGAAAGATAAATTAGTAATGGAGGGCAGTTCCCTTAAGAGAATTTCAGCAATGTTGGACTAAATATGCTAGTCTATTTGGACTCAACTAATTAAACAACCTGCGTCTGAAATTTGAGCCTAAAAGAATCTCTGCAGTCGGCCAAATTATTTTGGGATTGTAGGTCTAACCAACTGAAGCTACAATACAACCTTCACAAAATACAGACCATATTCTCTATGCGCTGGCTGCCAAAAGATGGAATGTGCGTGTGAATATAACAATCTATTCTCTCTCTTCTTTTATATTTTTCTTCTTCCGTATTCTCGCTGCTTTGACTCTTTCTTTCCACAGCCCTAAAACTCAAATCACTAAAATTCTTCAACCCTTGAAGAAACATTAACGATTTCATTTCATCAATCAACCATGGATTACTTCAAGATTCTGCCTATGGAGATTACGTTAGAGATATTAAATCGTCTACCAGCTGAATCGGTTTTGGAATCCAAATTAGTATGCACAAATTGGAGACATCTTGTTTCTCATAATCCATCATTCTCCAAGATGCATTTGCATCATCTCAATTCTAATGCAGCAGTTGATTCTGGTAAGTTGGGTTTTATTGCTTTAACTGAGAATGAAAACTTTTACTATTTTGAATTTGATGAGAATCATGACGATGAACCAACAAAACCAATTCAGAGAATTAGGAAGGTTAATTTCACCCCTCCATTTAAGCATTTTAGTTCATGTAATGGGTTGGTCTGTCTTTTTCGAGGACCATATGTTTGTATTTGTAATCCTATCACCAGGGAATATGTTATCCTTCCAGATCTTAAGAGAGATACTACTAATCTGTATGCTTGTTGGATGAGTGGATTTGGTTATGTTTCATCAACCAATCAGTACAAAGTTGTTAGAATTTATGTGTCCAAGGCCAATGCAGAAATCCATGTATACACTCTAGGCTCTAGCAATGGATGGAGAAACCTTGGAAAATATAATTCTCAGTTGTTTAGTATCTATAATTGCGAGCAGTCAGCTGCTATCTTTGCAAATGGAGCTCTTTATTGGCTGGACAGACGATTAAAAATGATCATCACCTTCGATTTGGCTGAAGAAAAGTTTTGTGAACATCTTTCACCACCTCCTTTGCCACAAGACGGTGAGTGGTATAGTCCTAGAATAGGATTTTTGAATGGGTTTTTGTATTATGCTGTCACTCAATTTGTGGAAGATGCCGAAGTATGTTTTGATGTCTGGCTACTAGAGAAGAAGAAGGATAATCATAAAATGAAAGAACGAGAGGAGCGCCATTCATTGATTTGGAGAAAAGGGTTTAGTGTTGACTACGACGATTTATTAGCCACTACAAAGAGAAATGGTGTTTTCACTTGCGTCGGTAACTATCTGAAAATGTACGATATGAAAACTTCTACCTCGAAAAACCTTGTGAAGTTTAGTAATTTGCTTCAAGTATCCCCTCACAAGAACACCTTAGTTTCATTGAAGGAATTAATGGAACAGGATTCAAAAACAATGGAGGCGAAAGACCATGATAATCCTTACAAGCAGCCACAGGATGGGGACACTGAATACATTTACTTATAAACTGGTATTCTTCATTACATTATGTTAGTAATATTCATATCATCATACATTAGACTTTTGAGTTTTACATTTTGAAATTGGATAGCAATTAACTATTTTGTGTTTCTTCATTATCCTTATCCTTATCCTTATCCTTATCATTATCCTTATCCTTATCCTTATCCTTATCCTTAAGCAATGGTGTTTGATCCGCCACCTCAAGTAGATGGAAAGAAAGATCTTGTATCCTTATCTTCGCAAAACTCTCCTGAAACCTTCAATCGCTGCAAAGATCTTGTGGTGGGTTTTTTCGTCGGGAAAAAGATGGATTTCTCTGAAGTGAAAAAATTCACCTCAAACTTTTGGAATCTTAAAGGGGAGGTAAGCATTTCTGTTCATGGTACTAGTGCTTTCGTATTTGAATTCAAGAACAGTGAAGATCGAAAATTGGTGCTTGAATTAGGTTCCTTCTACAGTCACAATAGACTTTTTGTTATCAGACCTTGGTCTCCTTTAATTGATAAGAAAATCTCTGAGATGAAGACAATCCCTATATGGGTGTTGATTTATGGTGTTCCTCTACATTTTTGGGACAATTTGGGTCTCAGTAAAATCTCTAGCTACCTTGGAAAACCTATCATGGCAGATGAGCACACTCTCAAGAGATCTAGATTGTCTTATGCAAGAATTTGCATTGAGATTGAACCAAATTTCTTCTACCCTAATTCAATTCCTCTTTTAATTGATGGTTCAATTCCTATGGAGCTGCCGGTTGAGTACCAATGGAAGCCCCCCCAAATGTGAAAGTTACAGTGTATTTGGGCACTCTTTGATCAAATGTCCTAAGAAAGGATTGAAGATTAAAACTCATTGGGTTCCAAAGAAGAAGATTGTAGAGCCTATTATAGAGAAAGCCCCTGTGATTGAGAAAGCTGATCCTCTTGTACCTACATGTGAGAGTGTGAGAAAAAATGGTGAAGATCAGGTGGTTGAGATTCAACTAGTTGAAGAGGAATGGATAGCTTATTCTAGCAAAAAGAAGCATACAAGGAGATTAGAAGAAGCTCCCTTTGTTGAGAATGTTGAACATACAAACTCTTTCAGCATTTTAGAATCTAGGTCTGATCCAATTTGAGCTTCGAGTCTATTGAGGAGAAATTGAAGAATACCGAAGATGAAGTTATTCCCATTACCAAAGTCACCGACTCTTCAAAGTGAGCTTTTGGAATTAGGGCTTGAAAATCTCTTTGGAACAAGTGAAAATACAATAGAAGATTCTGAAATTCAAGAATGTGATAATGACAAGGTGTTGGTCTCTTCAAGAGAAGTGCAGGGAAAAACCCTTGAAGCTCAATGGTTTGAAAAAATTTCTGCTTTGATTGGAGATCCTAGCGGAAAACAACCAAATAGGAACATCATTAACAGTTTGAATGAAAATTTTCAGAAATCTAGGAAGGAGAAGGAGCTTGCTAAACTAGGCTGGAAGGATGAGCCTATCAATGACAAACTTGGAAGAGGTCATAGAAAATCGATAAAGAAGAGGAAATGATGCCGAAGAAATACCTTTACAATGTTTGTAGAGTGTTGTGCTTTGTTTTTGATTGTTAGACTTTTGGTTTAGCTTGTCAACGGTTTGCTTTGTAGTTTTTCTCTTGTTTCTTTGTTGGATATTTCTCCTCAGCTCTTTGTAGCACTTCCATGTGCTTTTTCTTTCTGTATTTTTCTTTTTCTTCAATACAAGTTTAACCTTTCTCCTAAAAAAAAAAAAAAAAACTATTTTGTGAACCTAGTGATATTGGCATTGTCTTAGTATGAAGATATGGGAGGTTTAAGCTGTTTTGCTTTGTTGTTGTGTATTTTATTAGTGATTCGACCTTATTGCAGTTGTTACCTTATTGTTACTAGTATCAATTACAGAAAGTGGTAGTTTTAATGGGAAATTGCACTATTAGTTTCTCTCTGATAAGTAATACTCCCTCCGTTCCAATTTAGATGATGTTGTAGAGTTTTTCACGCAGATTAAGAAACATCAAAGAGAGTAATTTTTTTCCAAATCTGCCCATATTAATACCTTCCTAAAAATTTAAGCCTCATAGTTTTTTGTTTCTAGATTCTAGTATAAATTATGAATCCCCATGTAATTCCACTTGGGATGACCAAATATCCTAAGATAATAGAGAATAAATTTAAAATCTAAAATTAGATTAATTATCTCTCACTGATAACAAGGGCAATGAATGTTTTGTTGTGATTCCAAAGCAGGGGTAAATTAGTGAGAATTTAGAGGAAATAACTAAACTCTCATCTATTTTGGAACATACAAAAAACCCTAAAACATCATCTAAAGTGGAACGGAGGGAGTAGTATGATCGTACTATCTTAGTTTCTATTCTGTCGTTAACAACAGCTGGTTTGTCTTCAAATAATGCTACTTTGCCATCTCCATGAGAACTAGAAGGATAAGTTAGTTCAGACTGCTAGTGAAATTGTATTTTGGGTCAATGTGGCTAGTGACGGATGGACTTAGAACTGGTTGGTGCAGGACATATTACACCATTGCTGTGCTCGAAATTCGAAGCCGTATACTTCTGTCCTAGTTCCAACTTTGTCATCCTCACAATGTCCATAACCTTTTGAGAAGACTGCAGATATTTGCTTCAAGTCTAAAATTGTTATGGCCTGTCAATTAATCTGACATGTATAAAAGTCTTAAGTTCGACGAAAGATACAATTTCTTAACGCATATGGCTGACTTCAAATTACTAACTGTATCAATGAATTCCTGCAAAGCTTTGTGGAACCCATGAGATCAATATTTGGTGAAACTAACAACTTTCAATAAATTTCCTCTTCTGTAAATTAAACAACACAAATTAATTGTGTTTGGTTTAGCGCCTAAATTTGTATTTATAATTTTACATAAGAAGCCTAAATTTGGTGAGTTGAAATTTTATTTCATGTATGTCAGGCTTGAGCACATTCTTGATAGAATAGCCCTGATATCGGATTCTGCAACTACAGAGAAATCATCTTTCATTGCTTGGAGCATTGAACTTCGTGACAACGTTTTGCTCTCTCTGGTCCATTGGTGGAACAACAACTTGTATGCGTGCATCTATATTTCTCGTCAACCTCATCAGTATCTGTAGTTAAAATACTCACTCCATTCGTCTATTTCCCTCGCTCTCTCTTGTTCTTTCACTTTACTCTTTTCTACACCACTAAAACACCATTCTTTCTTTTTTTTTTTTTTTTTTTTTTTGATCGAGAAAGGGGGATTTTATTGAAGAGAGGAGAAAAAATTACAAATAGCAGTTCGATAGCAGTTACAAGAATATATGAAAACTAAAGAAAGAAAAGAAATCACAACGGAATACCCTCCAAACAGAATGGATTGGAAGTAAAAAGAAAGAGAAGAGTACAGGTTTGGGTTAGTGAATGCACCAATCCAACCTGAAGTTAAAGTTTCTTTTGAACGCTGAGCTCCATGAGAAGAGACGCTTTTGTAAGGAAACGTGAGTTTCCTAGTTTAGGTCAAAGAAGACGGCTAAATTCTAGGAGGTTCCGGAAAGGCTCCGTTTGGGAAACTTAGATGGTTTAGGACAACTTCCATATATAAGATGGGTTTCCTAATTGACCATGGTTTCCTTGGGAACCAAGTTTGTGACTCCTATATAAGGAGGTCTAGGCTAAGTGTTTTAGTCATGGAATCCTCAATGTAAATCTCGTAGAGATGTGAGGGATTCATCCCACCTATTGAGGTGGTTGTGTGAGAGACCTAATGGTGGATGGAATACACCATTATGGTGCTTATGGGATACTTATCGATGTTGGAAGATATGTCGTTATGGAGTATTCATATGGAGATGTTGGTAAGACATCTTGTTGAAGAGAAGATCATCTTGTTGTGGTAGATAATGTGGTAAACGTTATCTCGTATGGGTGAAGACGCTACTTTGGATCTTATAGGGTGCTTGTGAGAGTTCTTGTGTTCGGTCACATTATGGTGAGTCGATGGGTTGATTAGTCAATCAGTTGTGTAATTCTCAGTGGTGATTCTATAATGAATAAAGAGGTCTTAGCCGTTTGGTGGATGTAGACAATATAACACACATTGTGTATATTGTTGAACCACGTTAAATCCGTGAGTACTTTATTCTTGTTGCTTTGATATATGGCTTGCATCTGTATGGTTCTCTTTCTCTTCTTCTTATCCTAGATCGTAGTGAGGTTCATGGAGAAATCCAAGAGATCAAGTGTTTCTTGTTAGCTAATATGTTTCCGCAGTATTAGCATGTAGATGGATCTGAACCCCAACAATTGGTATCAGAGCGATCCAATTATCCCAACAATTGGTATCAGAGCTTTAGGTTGGATATAAGATTTGAAGAGAGAAGTTTTGGATTTTTTGGATTTGCAAGAAAATTTTGAAGAAAAAGGATTTGGTTTCATCAAGTATGTGAGGATTTGATGTTACAGCTTCCGAAGATGCAAAGTTTGATGTTATCAAGTATGTGTAGGATTTGATTTCATTAGTTTTGGGAACAAAGCAAAGTAAAGCGTACTTCTGAAGGAATGGGATTATACAAGGTGATCTGCATTCGATATGGTCAAGATGTATGGTCTTGATGTTTTGGTGCTCTACATTGGAGATTTGGCATTGATTCTTATTGGAGCATAAACCCTATGCATGGCTTCAAGTAAGGTTATTTATTCTCTATACTTCGTACTATATTCTTGTGAACTGTTTGAAAGATCTTCATAGATTGGTTTTCAATTAATCAGTGTTTGCTTGGCAAGACACAAGAAGGCAAGAGTATCGTAGTTGAGACACGAATATTGTTTCGTATGTTTGTGGAAGTAAAGATGGAATATAAGCATGTCAAAGTCTCATTATTGTTCCAAACCAAGGGAAACAATAATTTGTTTATCAATCGTCATTAGTTGGATCATGTTGCTGTGTTTCTTTAACCCGAAGTTGAAGAATGTGAAGATGAATTCATACTCGTTCTGCCTTAGTTGTTTACTACAATAAGGATTTGGGAAATCTCTTAGTAGGTTTCGTTTTGGATGTATTGTCCGTTGGACAGGGTGTGATATGTTCCAGAAGTGAAGAGTTTGATATTCATTCTTAGTATTTGAAGCGTGTGGCTACAGATAGTTGCAGGACATTGATCGTTGGATGAAGATGTGATATTTGTTGTGGTGGAGCTATGGTTTCTTATTTTTGTAAGAAGAAGTTTGTCGACACAGTTTGTAGGGTTGTTTGTCTGTGTTGAGTATGACATTGTGTCGGGTAGAACAATGTTTTATGGAGTTTCTCTCGTATTGTTTCTGATGGAGAAGCTAGATAGTTTGTGATCTTTTGATTCTTCCCGATGACGTTCAGTCGAAGATTTGTTTGTTTGTACACCATTTGAAGTCGATCGGAGCTAGTTGAAGTGCAAGACCGTCTGAGGAAATAGGTTGGTCTATTTGTGTTGCGGATACGTTCCTACTTTGGTGAAGACCAGTTTTGAGAAATTAAAAAGGTATTGCTTGGACACTTCAAGAGTTTAAAAAATAAAGACATAATACTACAATGTGTATAGTGGTGTGGCTATGTAAGCTGGCGCATACTACAAGGAGAAAACATGGTGCATGAATTTGAGAAGGGCTACAATTTCGACGTGTTTTTCCATCAACCTTTATTATCCATTGGCTATTTGATTTCCTGATGATCAGTGTGAGACTTTCTATTGGAGAGAGCTACATTATAGCGATGATAATATTTTGGGGGTTGCTCATCTGCTATGGTCATTGAAATTGGTTTCAATAGGGACAGAGCCTGTAGAGATGAAGGTAAAGATTTCTTTTGAGAAATTTGGTTCAGCAATGATATAGTTTCCGTCAAGTTATTTTCTCTACATAGTTTGAGAAGATAAACACAACAGCGTCTTGAATTGCTTGGAGCTTGAGGAAGTTACCAAAGGTTTCAGATTATGGCTGGGTGTGATTGAGTCTTTGTTTGGAGTACGGATTATCAGATTTCGAAACGTTGGTGTATGTTTGGAGCAAGATTCGGAAAGGGATATTCACAAGAAAGAATATGTGACATTATGTATTGTTACGACGGTAACAATGAATTCTTCGACATTAGTCATGAGTGTTATCAGTGTCTTATTATGTTGTGGTTTGACTCTCATGAAGTCGAAACTACATGCTTGCTATGAAATTGATAAAAGACTATCTTGACAATTATGTTAAAGCTCGTAAAAGGGACATTGTTGTCAAAGCCCGTTGAGGTTGCTGAAGTGATGAAGATGATTGGTGTGTCAGCTGTCAAAGTCTCTGTGAAGCTGGACACGTGCGTTATGGTATGTATGCATTAGTTGAAGATATGATGAGCTTTTTGAAGGAGTAAAACTTAATTGGGGAAATATGGTTGTAGAATCATAATCCAATCGGAGATAGGCTCGTAAAGCAAGATTCATAAGAGATGAGCTCGAGATTGGCACGTAGTGGCAATGATCCATGGATTGGTTGTATTTGGTGCGCAGTTAGAGTCATGCTCAATATGCTTTGGTACATACAAGATGGTTAGTTTCTTGGAAGCTAACATGAAGGTTGGTTTTATAAACTAACGCAAGGTTTCTCGTTAACTTCGCTTTGGAGGACATGCTCATGGAAAAGAGCAAGTATGTGATCGTTGTTTAAATAAGCAATTGACTCGGTGGAGTTTAGAGACGAAGATGAAGACTATGGTTCTGCTAAGGTAATGCTTAGGCAGATGCATGGAGGCTACTGTGATAGTTTCATTTGTTGATCGATTAGTTATGGATGTCAACCCTAACGGAAGTGGTGCGCAACTTGGAGTTAGTGGCTTATAAGAGCGTAACATTAACTCGGGTGGAGCAAGGAAGGCCAAGACGAAGTTTGTGTTCATGGTATGGAACAAGTTCGAAGGTGGCAAAGGCTCAAGGGCGCATAATGACTATAACTAAATTCGAAGGTGGCATATGGACAATGATCGTGTATGATTTTGATTGAGTTGGCATGCAATAAACTTAGAATGATGCCAATCAATGTGGAGTTATGAACATAAAGTAGTAAGTTGTTTCTCAAGATGTTGCATAACGGATGATCATAAGTTGTCGATTTGTTGAGATGGTCGATTTTTCACCGTTGTGGAGATTTGTACAATCACCAGTAGGTTGGATTGTTAAGTCTGAGTTGGTAACGTTCAAGTTTGGTTTGCTCTCTTCTGGTGGAGGTTCTATGGAACAATTTTGGGTGAACTACATTTTGGTTTGATTCCTATTGAGGATATGTAGGCAACCAGTGATGGTGCAATCGATGTTCAGAAGATGGAGGGATAACAAGTTGATCGTCTCATGCATGAATGCATGATCCGAGGTGGAGAATTGTAAGGAAACGTGAGTTTCCTAGTTTAGGTCAAAGAAGACGGCTAAATTCTAGGAGGTTCCGGAAAGGCTCCGTTTGGGAAACGTAGATGGTTTAGGACAACTTCCATATATAAGATGGGTTTCCTAATTGACCATGGTTTCCTTGGGAACCAAGTTTGTGACTCCTATATAAGGAGGTCTAGGCTAAGTGTTTTAGTCATGGAATCCTCAATGTAAATCTCGTAGAGATGTGAGGGATTCATCCCACCTATTGAGGTGGTTGTGTGAGAGACCTAATGGTGGATGGAATACACCATTATGGTGCTTATGGGATACTTATCGATGTTGGAAGATATGTCGTTATGGAGTATTCATATGGAGATGTTGGTAAGACATCTTGTTGAAGAGAAGATCATCTTGTTGTGGTAGATAATGTGGTAAACGTTATCTCGTATGGGTGAAGACGCTACTTTGGATCTTATAGGGTGCTTGTGAGAGTTCTTGTGTTCGGTCACATTATGGTGAGTCGATGGGTTGATTAGTCAATCAGTTGTGTAATTCTCAGTGGTGATTCTATAATGAATAAAGAGGTCGTAGCCGTTTGGTGGATGTAGACAATATAACACACATTGTGTATATTGTTGAACCACGTTAAATCCGTGAGTACTTTATTCTTGTTGCTTTGATATATGGCTTGCATCTCGTGTGGTTCTCTTTCTCTTCTTCTTATCCTAGATCGTAGTGAGGTTCATGGAGAAATCCAAGAGATCAAGTGTTTCTTGTTAGCTAATATGTTTCCGCAGTATTAGCATGTAGATGGCTCTGAACCCCAACAATTGGTATCAGAGCGATCCAATTGTCCCAACAGCTTTGACCTCGACGCTGACTTGAAAATGTGACTGAGATTTTCCCTCAAAAATTCTTGCGTTACGCTCATTCCAAATTGCCCACATAACAGCGCCAGGAACCAAGTCCCAGATTAGTTTAGCAGGCCCCGTAATGCCATTAGTTGACCAAGTTTGTGCCAACTGTAGAATTGATGATGGAGGGATCCAAGGAAGATGGTTTGGGAGAATAAGGGACCACACTTTGCGGGTAAATTGGCAGGTTAAGAACAAATGTTCAGTGGATTCCCATTTAGAGAGGCAAAGTGCTCATCGACCGCCGATTTGAAATTTCTTCTTTGGAGAGAATCTTGAGTGGCAATTTTGTTGAGAGATGCA
Organism: Papaver armeniacum; assembly: GCA_023531295.1. Classification (NCBI taxonomy): domain Eukaryota; kingdom Viridiplantae; phylum Streptophyta; class Magnoliopsida; order Ranunculales; family Papaveraceae; genus Papaver; species Papaver armeniacum. The sequence continues at coordinate 509,646 of JAJJWW010010024.1, forward strand.
ATCCAAAAGAATAGGTTAACTTTTGGAGGTACATGAGGGTTCCGGATTGTCTTGTAGGGGAAGTTAGGAACTGGTTGGGGTTGAAGTGGTACCTTTTCAGTAGATTTGACTGAAAAGGTACCTGTAGTTGTAGGCTTCCAAGTTCCAGAGTCAGGCTGGTCCGAGAGCGGTGGTGGAGAGTGCCCAATGGCTACCAACATACTTGCTAGATGATTTACTTGACTTCTTTGAGGTCCTCTTAAAAGTGAAAACACCAAATTTGGAACCATCGGTGGATGCATGTTCCCGGATAGAACCATTTTTCATACCAGAGATTTTATATAAAGTAGGAAACATGTCTTTTAAGCATTCAGCGGATCCCCATTTATGAAGCCAAAACGAAATAATGATGCCATTGCCAATAGATATCTGAGATAAAGATGTTATCAGTTGTACTTTCATGGTGATATGCTTCCACAGGGAGCAACCGAAAGGAGAAGAAGGAATTTGGGGAGTCCCATATGGATTGAGGTTCTCCATACTTGTCTCGCATAATTTTGTACCATAGAGAGTCCGACTCCTCACCATATCTCCAAATCCATTTTGCTAATAAAGTTTTGTTCATCTTTCCCAAACTTTTTATTCCTAGCCCACCTAGTTTCATCGGCTTGCAACGTTCCTCCCAATTAACCAGGTGAATCCGTTTAGATCCACATAAAGTTTCGCATGATCTTATCCAGTGACTTTATTGTGCTAGATATATAGAAAAGTAATACACAACAAGATTGGAGAGCACTACTTTAACCAATGTGACTCTTCCATCCCTTGTGAGAAAAAATTTCTTCCAAGAAGGAAATCTCAGAAAATACACAAAAGTGTGACTGATAAGTGAAAAAATTCCCAAAGTGTGACTGATTCCGAATATCTTCCAAAAGTGTGACTGATTTTACCTAATACCCAAAGTACCCTTTTATAGCCCGATGTTTACACATCGCGTAAGGATGTCCACATATTTATAGTTGATGTCCACATATATATGGCCTGATGTCCACATATATATGGCCTGATGTGTACAAATCATGTGAATATGTCCGATGTGTAGACATCGGAACATGGATGTCTACATTTATCCAACATATGATTATGCCTAGATTTTGGATGTCTACATACAATATCTACACATCGGACACTATTCATGGTGGAGTATCAGTGCCCGATATGTACACATCCTTACGCGATGTGTACACATCCTTACGCAATGTGTAGACATCCTTACCCGATATGTGGACATCTGAGGACAAAATTTGGTATTTACAGAAAAGACCGGGGCATACTTGTCCGTTGACCGGTCATGGTCACGCTTTTGGAACAAATTTCATTTTGGTCATAGTTTTGGAAGAAAACCACTTATCAGTCACACTTTTGTGTAAGTTCCCAGGAAATCTGGAGTCAAATTTTTCGATGACAGGATCCCACAACGATTTTTCTTTTGATTTAGCCCCAAGCGGCATCCCAAGGTATGAGAAAGGAAGTGCTTCCGTTACACATCCAAGATTTGCGGCCCATTGATTTAACTCTTAAACTTGACCAACTTGAATTAACTTAGTTTTAGAATGATTTACTCGAAGACCAGAAACCACTTCAATGCATTTGATTATGCTCATTAGATTGTGTAACTCGTTCCATGATGGGTTGATGAAGAACACAAAGTCGTCGGCATAGTGTAAATGAGAGATAGGAGGAGAACCTGGTTTCACTGAGAAGCCAATGAATAGACCAATGTCAGCAGCCTTGTCAATTATTTTGGAGAGACCTTCCATGGCGAGAACATAAGTAGAGGGGAGAGTGGGTCTCCTTGTCGGAGTCCTCGGGAGGATGTGAAGTTGCCGAAAGGAGAACCGTTTAGGAGAATTGAGAAACTTGGGGAACCATAGCAATATCTCAGCCAACTTAACCATTTTTCTTTGAAACCCATTTTTTGTAAAACATCCTCAAGAAAAGACCAACTTACTCTATCAAATGCTTTTTCTAGATCAACTTTGCAGATCAATCCGGAGGCTTTATCCTTGATTCGAGAATCTACAAGTTCGTTTGCAATTAAAATACCATCGATGATTTGTCTTTAAGATATGAAGCCAGATTGACTTGGATCAACTAAATGAGTCATTAGTGGTTGTAGACGAGATGATAAGACCTTGGAAATGACTTTGTATGCACTGGAGAGGAGGCTAATGGGCCTATAATCTTTGATTGTCTCCACATGTTTCTTCTTTGGGATCAGTTTGATGAATGTGTAGTTGTGCCTCGTATCCATGTAGCTAGTACTTGAGAATTCGTGAACCATATCCATGAAATTGTGCTTGATGAAGGACCAGCATTTTTGAAAGAAGATTGTGGGGAAACCGTCACGACCTGAGTCCTTATCAATTGCCAAGTTTTTTAAGGCAATTAGGATCTCATTTAAGTGATAGGTGAGTCCAGATTGGTTGCATCTTCGGATAATTGAGGCAGATGTACATCACTAATTCCTGTTCTTTGAGGGAATTCTTCTATGAATAAGTTGGAGTAGAAACTGGTGATATGGTCAACAATTGAATCTTTATCAGTGACAAGTATTCCATCAATGGATATTTGCTTAATCCAGTTTGTTCTTCTTCTATCCGACGCTGTCTTGTGAAAAAATGGGGTATTACGGTCGCCAGCTTTTAACCATTCGTTGCGAGACTTTTGCTTCATTGAGATTTCTTTTTGAACAGCAGCATCTTCAAAATCTACTTTGGCTTGAGCTCTTTCAGTAAATTTTTCTGTCGGGAGGGAGCCCAAATCAGCCTCAAAACCATCAAGTGTGCTGATTGTGTGAAGACACTCTTGAATCTTATGATCCAGAAATCCGAACTCAGACTTGTTCAAGGTTTTGATTTTGTGTTTTAAGGATTGAAGCTTGTTCCAAAAGATGGTACTGGCAGATCCGGAGAAGGTGAAGGAGGACCACCAAACATTAAGATTTTCAATTAAAGATTAATAGTTAAACCACATAAGCTCCAGCCTAAATGGTGATGGTCCCCATGAGGGTTCCGCTAAGTCCAAAACAATTGGGATTTGATTTGACGTCGGCCTTGTTTTAGCCAGCTGAGATATGAACGGGAACTTGGCTTCAAAATCAATTGAGAAAACAAATATATCTATTCTCGATAGCACTGTAGATGCATGTGTGGAGATGAATAGACAAAATTTTCTCATGCTACGCGTAATACCTCTTGAAGTATTTCTTTCTTCCATTCGTCGAATGACATTAAAGTCGCCCCCGACAACCCAAGGAATTTCCCAAAGGCCTCTAATATAGTGTGTTCACGCCACAAAAACTTTCTTTTAGCCACCTTGTTTGGACCGTATACTCCTGTGAAGAACCAATGAAAGTTAGTATCCACAAATCTACATTCAACAAAAAGTGAGTATTCACCCTCCAGTGAAGAGATGCCTTCGATTATATTAGGATTCCAAACTATGATGATGCCACCGAAAGCACCTACGGATGGATGGAATGTCCATCCCATCGAGCGCGACCCACAAATTTCTGCAATATCAACATTTTTACATGTAGTCATTTTTGATTCTTGAAGAACTACAATTGAAGGTTTATGCAACTGTAGAACTTGTTTGACTGCCGCTCTTCTTGAAGAGGAGCACAGACCCTTTATATTCCATGACATGATTATGATACTCATTTGAAACTCTTGTGTCCCTTTTTTCTTGCAGACCTTGGAGGTAATTCCACATGAGATGAAGTATGAGCATTGAAGTTGAGCCTTCGATGTTCCCTTTATAATTTTTTAGATACTACTGGTTGAAAATTAACCAAAGAAGAAGGGGTAGAAGAATTTGGGGATACATGGGAGGTGGGGAGGATAAAGGGGAATTGAAGAATCAGGGGCTAAGGGAGATGAGGAGATTGAGTCAGAGATTTCTGAATTGGTTGAGGCAATATCACAAACAGGTAGAGAGGGGAAACATCAAAAGGTCAGGGATATCTGAGATAATGTCTTCTGAAACAGTTCTATGTGAATTTGGGTTGTATGTAGCAATTGGGGGTTCTGAGAGAATAATGGAATTATGGTCAATTGGGTCGAGGATTGATAAGGAAAATTTTTCATATGGTTGAGAAATTTCAGGAGGAAGAATGAAAGGGGAGGTTGATTTATCAGTCAGTCCATCTCTAGCCACGAGAGAGTGGAAAATAGATTTGGATAATAAATGTGATGAGGAAAAGTCCATACCTGCAAGAGATCCCAATTGTAACAGTCGAATAACTTCTTGACTTATCCAGTTAGACGTAATTTATCTAGCATTATGAGCATTTGGAACCAGAGAGATGAGCCAACATGGAGCTGGACAAGATCCCAGTATTCCATCAAACCTAGAGTTACTCATCGACTTGTAAACGACTAAGTCTGAAAAATTCGAAACCGACAGAGATGGAGGATGTATAGTGATATCGGTGGTGAAAGTTGAGATCAATACTGACTCAGGGCTAGCGAATGAATCAAGTAACGAAGATGGTGGGTGCTGATCATGGTTATGGGTGAGGGGTGGAGGTGTGAAAGAGGATGAGATATGAGTTAGAGATGATGAATCCTGGGGTGATCTTGATGATGATGAGAGATGCTTAAAGTCAAGAGAATGTGAATTTGCATTTAATTTTGGTGATTGAATATTGTGGTTGGAGTTGGGGGTTGAGATAACTGCGAGGTATGATATGAAATTTCTGTAAGAGATGATGATGGGTTGCCCGTGTTAGTCACACAATTTGACGTGTGAGATAAATAAGGACAAGGGCTTGGGCCATTAAAAGTGTTAAGGTACCTAACGGGTATGATCCTGAGTTGATAATGGCCCAAGGGGGAGAAGTGAACCAAGGCGGGTTTGGTGGGTCCATATCATCCAAATCCGAAATAAGAAATTTTGAAAGATTCCTTGTTTCTCGTACTGTACTCGGTAGTAGCATTAAATACCTGAGAGATTGATTGAGACTACTCATGGATAGAAGTTGGTTGTTGTAAAGAGACGTTAGGTGGCAGGTATGGACTTCATTCCATTGGAGAAGGTTCTTCCCCCATCTGATGCCTGGACCTCTTTTTTGTCTAATGGAGCCTTAGCTATGTTACTGTATTCTGCAGAGTGAGTAGGTGAATGAGCAGAGTCGCTTGGAGTGGTCACATTCTTGTTATCTTTGACTCCTTTTCTCTGTCTTTTTTGATGTTTTAATCTTCCACTTTTGCCCCTTGTTATCTGGACGGGATCAACCGAGAACAGAGGCCATTTCCAGAAATGATCTCGTGGGACCACGTCTTCAATTTGAACTAGAATTCCGGTGAACCCAACCTACCTTTCAAAAATTCAGCCATCTAGGGATTGCATTGATCCCTTTAAGATTTCTGATTCTAACTCTTGCCGCTGAAATATCAGTTAAATTTAATGTTGATTTATCAACTTCAACTAGTTCTCCACATTTATTAGCTAGAGCGTTGATGATCGTAGAGGACCATAAATGCATGGGGAGACCATAAAACCCAATATTGTGTGTTATGATTATGAGGTATTAATGAGGATGGTTTCCAGGAAAAAAAAGTAAGAAAGTTATTATCCAGAGCTATAGATGATGATTTGGAGAAGAGTATTCGTACTTTTTTATCTTCAAAGAACATCATTGCTCTATGATTGTCAAAAGGCATTATGTCGAAAGATTCTAGTGTTTGTAGAGAGTTTACCAATTCTAGTTCAATATCCTTCCTTTAGAAAAATAAATAAAAATAATTGGTTAGACAGCATAGCCAGACATGACCAATGAATAATTAATATACAGACAAACATTTCAAGCGTTATTATAGGCAATAGCGATAAATAAATACTGTTACGAAATTGATAATAGTACAAGAAAACAATAACTCTGTTAACAAAGCAAGCTATGTCTCTTTTGGTACTAAAAGTTGAAATAGAGAAAGCATATTCGAGTTTTATCTATAGTCTTCTAAGAGAGATACTGAAGAGCTGACACCTTCACATGCGTAGGCATCTAGCGTATATTAGCAATCATGTATAAGACACCCAATAGGTATCAGACTTTCACGGCATCCACTCGTGTGTTTTAGCCAACACAAAATCAGTAAAGTAAGTAATGCATCATTAAAATATCTAACCTATGCTACTATTGTCATATAGGACAAAATAGCATAAAGAATCAACATATATAAAAGTAAATATCCAATAACTTTAAATTAATCTGAAAGTATGTGAAGTATACTTTTCATGTAAAGAAGCTTGGAAAAATGATAAAAATGAAAACTTCATATGGATTCTACGGAGAATCATAAGAAGTTGACAACTGTTTATTGATCCAACCACTTTCAAATTTAGAAAGGATTAGGTATGCAGTTGATGAGAAAAAGAAAAAGATGTGTACGAATCCTTTACGTTTACATAAGCAGTACAAAGGATAAAAAAGAAAAACAGTAAAAGCTAATAATTTCTCCATCTGCTACTACTGTCAAATAGGACAAAATAGCATTGGAATGAATGGGTGTACTTTAGGTTTACAAAAAGGAAATAAAAAAATCCAACAATCTTCCCGTGTATAGTAGCAGGAGATTGCTATCAAAGTTATGTACAAATGTGTACAAAAGAAAAAAAGAAATACCATTCTCATTAGTTGTCTACGCAGGTCCCAATATAAGAAGACAAGAGACAAAGAAGAGACTATAACATCAAGTGACGTATGCTTTTTAATCTTTCTAATGGAGAAAGAACAAACGATACAAGACAAAATAGTTAGAAGTACTATGATGTCATCTATGTCCTTCTCCTTCTTTATTGAAAAGAAATAAAAATAATAGCCAACTACTTTTTGTAATATAGAAAAACAGTATGATATCTCGTGGGTACTCATCAATATCAAACACCCTAACGAAAAGAAAGAAAAACCTAAAAAAGGTAAACAGATGTATTGTTTTTATTTCACTACAAGAAAATGGGTCTATTGCCTCATTACTTTGCCACACATCTATAAATAATGTGGGAATAGAGGGGTTTTAGCCTCACACAACAATAGGTGTGGCATTAAGGAAGATTTTTTGCTACACATGTGGACGGATGAGGCAACAAATAATTTGTTGCCTCATATTATTGGATGATGTCGCAATAGTTTAAGTTTTAGCCACATAGGCGTGGCAACAAGTATACATATAATAATAAAAAAAACAAGTATACATAATATGGAATATTATTACAAATAATAAATTTTATTTCCTTTTAAGTCATATATGAGGCTAAATATACTCGTATTTATTAAATATCTTTTTTATTTCCTTTCTCCGCACAAAGGTTTAATACAAAATATTTATTGCAGCGGCCTTATTTTAGGTATAGCAAAAACTACTACTAGTAATTTTAATTTAGTTTCCTAAACTACGGAAATGAAAGTAAATTAGTTTTCGTATTCATAGGAAGAAAATAAAAGAATTTAATATATTTTTTGAAGATTCAAACTCCAACTATCCTTGTTTTCCCTTTCTCACATATTCCCTATCTGTAATCTCTAGTGTTCTCACTCCCTTTTTTTTCCTTCCTTTCGGATCTAACAAAAGTGTACATATTATTTTGATAATTGATGGTAATCATATCGCGGAATAAGTTTTTGAAGTATTAATCTCTTGAAGGTTTGATCTTGTAGGACTTCAAAATGAAGGTTATTCAATCCTGATATCGACCATATCCGCATAAGTTTGCTTGATTTGGAAAATCTTGGGATTATTTAACTTTCTTAATGTTTGATGATATTGAAGGAATCCATTGTCTCTGTAACAGATACATGAATTGAGATAGTTATTTGATTTAATGGTTTGTTACTTTAGATAAACATGCTGGTGTTTGCTTCGATCAATAATCTTTTAATCCCTTTCATTTTTGTTTATTAACCAGGTGAGTCCAGTTTATGAAATTTGTTGATTTTCATGTCATAAGTACATACAGCTAATCGAGTTGGAGATATTTCAATTGCAGGGTAAATTTCAAATCTTGCATACATACAATTATTATTTATAAAAAAATTTTTTTGATGGTTGTATTGCGTATTGATGTTTACAACGATTCATGATTATGAAAATGATTATTTTCCTTGAACATTGATTTTGCAGGAGTATTTCATTCAGAAAAGAAAAGAAGAAAAAGATTTCGCAGGAGTTCAAAGAAAGATTGGGATGAAATTTGGTTTCCGCTTTTCATTCTTCTTTTCCTTAAAAGCGTGATTATTCTTTTTTCCTTTGTAGTGACTATTGAATAAAGATAACTTATGCTGTAAATTTGTATATCAAAAATAAAATTAATACAATGAATGAGAATTTTCGCTCTTATCTTATATCCATCAAATTACATCAAATGATTTAGAAGAAAAAACTTGGAATTGTACGGTATTAAGATTATGAAACGAAAAACAAAAAATGGAAACAATAAAAATACCATAAAACTGCCTCACCCATTGGTGTGGCAAAAGATTTTAAAGCAAATATAGTAAATATTATTTTATTATAAAAGGAAACAAATTAAAAAAATAAAAAATTATTAAATAAGAAAATACTTATTTTTGCCCCATTTATTGCTACACCGTTTGGTGTGGCAAAAAACCCAGCTATTGCTACAGGGTACTAAAGATGTGGCAATAATTTTTTGCCACCCAGGTTGTTGCCACAGGTGTGGCAAAAGATTTTAATGTGGCAAAAGATTCTTGCCACATGAAACAGGGGTTCTCGCCACACATTTAATATGTTGCAATATACCAGTTTTCTTGTAGTGTTTCTTTACTCAGAGCAAATAATGAAACGAAACTAAAGTCAATCATCACGCAGTACGCGACGTACATGGATGTTTCTGGCTGACAAAAGAAAGAAAAAGAAAAAAAATACAACTAAAGACAGAAAAGAATGAAGGTTAAAAATATATATTACCACTCAGTTGGTGAGCAAGTGCGCGATAACATAGTGTGACACAAATAAAAGACAGAGAAAGTAGAGAGATAAGAAGAATTCTTATTAATGTGTATATCAAGAAGGGAGGATACAACCTCTATTTTTATAGGCTAGAAACAAGGTCATATAAGTAAAATAAACGTAAAACCCTAGATATTCCCTAGATTACAACCCTTGCAATACAGGTTTATAACATATTTTATATTTTAACTTTATCCTACAAAGTATTTTATATTAAAAAGAAATACTAGTGGGGCCCTAGAAAACCAAATCTGTTAATTTTGTTCTGCTTTACCATAGTGGAGAAACCCGTTTAACCATCACGTGGCTCAACAAAATTTTGAGTTTGAACATTACCATAAGAAATGCTCTAACACCATATGTAACGCTGCATACTTTATTTTGTGATAATCCGCACGTCTAATTTTAACCATTGGAATCTTTATTTTGTTAAACTCTTTATTATATGGATTTCAAAGACAATGCTTTTTGGAATCAGAATTTTGATCTTTCATCAAAATCAAACCGTAACTAGAACCCACAATGTTAACCCTTAGACTACTTTTATGATCTTTGAACGGAGAATCCATCTTAACATACTCACAGTGGTCTTTTTTAGATACTGTATATAACGACGATGATTTTTTGATATGCATGTAAAATTCATGGGGATTACCATCTTTTAATGAAAAGCAATTTAAACTAATGAATAAGCTGTACCAGTGTTTGCAAACGCACCTGAATCTACATATTGATTTTGCAGGTATATTGTCAACGATATCATCTGGGAGATCTGGCAGTATCGGTGTTTATAACGCTCTTCGTCTCTTTCTCGAAGTATTCTTCTTCATAACCGGCCGGTGATGATTTGAGAAACAGATGGAATATGTTTTAGGTACATTATTTATATGTCCCTACTTTTGACACCCAATAAATATGTCCTTATACAATAATAAATATGTCCCTACTTTTTTATAACCTTATCCATTTGATATTAGATTACCTTACTACCCTCAACTCTATAATATTTTTCTTTATTTCAAAATACAACAAATTTTTTCCTCTACTACTTCACCACCACCACTAGCACCACCACCACTACCATTCCACCACCACCGTTCAACAACCACCACCTACCAACCGCCACCACCACTAATATTCCACCACCACTCCTTCACCGCCACCATTACACCACCACTAGTCCTCCACCACCACCATTACACCACCAACAGTCCTCCTCCACCACTAGTCCGTAAATGCCGCCGCCACCACCACCGCCGCGCCACCACCATATTGGTTTAGATATTTTTGGATCAACAATAGTAGTTGATCCAAATAAAAATAGAACCAACAGTATTTGATCAAAAAAAAAGAATTAACAGTAGAAGTTGATCCAATTTAGTGGATAAACTTCCATTGTTGATCCACTAAAATTGGATCAACAATGGAAGTTGATCCATGTAAAATTGGATCAATAATGATAGTTGATCCATGTAAAATGGAGTGAACTTGGCGTGAGTCGAACACGCATCATCTGACATGGAGTCAGTCATGCTACCATTGCACCACAAGTTCAACATTGGAAGAAATTTACATGATTTAAACTACAAAGCATGAGTTCAAAGGATCAACAACAGTAGTTGATCCCATATAGATGGATCAACAACCATAGTTGATCCAAAATATATGGATCAACAACCATAGTTGATCCAATATCACTGCCTGCTTCAACCCATATAACCACCATATTTCATTACCTGATCATTACATGTAGCTTCATAAACACCAACAGCTCCAAGAACAGCTTCAAAACCAATCTCGACAACTACAAACAACCGAAACACCATTATACTACTATTTCCATGACTAATTTCTCATTCGCACCTCTCCACCATTACCGTCACTAACAAATCACACATTTCCAAAGACCACCACCAACACCAAAACAACCGAACCAAAATCCAACAATTACTTTATCCATTTCAGTTGGATCAACAATGGATGTTTATACATTTTGATTGGATCAACAGTGGATGTTTATCCACAGTAGTTGGATCAACAATGGATGTTTATCCATGCTGATGGAAAATGCTACCATTTAACCAGTTGCAGTTTCAGATCCACCAACAAAACCATCAAACACCATTTATAATCCATAGCAGCACCACCATTGTATGCTCTGAAATCTGCAACACCAATTCGAACCATCAGAACCACCATGAGCTCAAACCCTAGCTTCAATTTATGCAAAATCACAAAATCAAATCCTAATTTTAGATCCAATCTCACAAATCACCACCACCAACAATTATACTCAATCTTCACCACCACCCACAACTGTCTATAGCACCAATTTCATGAACCCAAATTATTACAATCATTATTCTAATCTATTCACTCCTTTTTTCCTCCATCACCACCAACACCATCTCCATGACCACCACCATCATCAAATAACATAACAATGATTCGATATCCTCCTCCACTGCCACCACCACCACCACCATCATCAAATAAAAGAGCGGCGATTTAACATCCTCCACCACCCAGATCTAAGTTCGGAAGGCTATTTTCTCGTTGATTGTCCGACAGATTTGAGTTGTATACCTAAATCAAGTAGAAATCAATATAAAAACGACTGTTTAAGAGTTGGGTGTGGTGATGTAGGTGGTGGATTAGGTAGTGACGGAGCTGATAATGGCGGTGATGAAGATAGAGGTTGCTAGCGGCAACGAAGATGGTTCTGGAGCTCGATTTGTTTTCTCTGGATGAGAAATAAAGAAGATAAGAAGAAGCAGAAGTCAATAAGGTATAAAGGTTTGGGTATATTTGGAAATCTCTATATTGTGGATGGGCCCCTGATGGGCTTATAGATAAAGAGGGACAAAATTATTATGTGAGTTGTACACGGCGACACTTCACGTAGATGAGCCCTGGTGTCAGGGAGCAAAGCTTAGCTGTCATTCACCAGGTCAGCTCAGCGGTGGAAAGTCGGCGACCGGGCACGAAAGATTCAGCATTGCGAGTGCAAGCCAGAAGGTGGTGCCAAGAGCGTTTTACTTGCCAAGCGGGCCTCTTTCGGTAAACTCTCATGAGCCCAATCAATAAACATTCAATATGCAACTTTCAATAGATAATAACTAAAATATAGCGAGGGGTGTAGTGTGGGATTGCGCCATTACATACATGCGTTAGAAATAGGATTTGAGCAAGGATCGATTGGGCTCGAAAGAATTTGGATTACTGGGAGAAGAGATTTCCAAAAGATATTCAAGAATTCACAAAAGAAAGAGGAAAGCAGAAGAAGAAATAAGTGGGAACCAATCTAATAGTAAGAAAGAAGTGAGATTTGAAAGCGAGAAGCGAAAGAAGAGAGTCATCGACGACATAGAATGACGAGAGTCAAATTAAACACAATCTCCCGCAGTAACGCTGCCGCATAGGTGACAGCTTGGAGAGTCTGAGCCTCAAGACCAGAAGATACAACAATGAACAAGGAGGAAGCAAGTGATGAATGGAGAATGGAATTCAGAAACGGTAGTCGGCAACGCTGAAGATCGGCACAAACAATACATCTAGTTAGCAGATCTATGTATTTAGCAAATTTTCGACAAGACAAAATCATGAATCGGCGGATGAAAATATGAGTAAAGAAGGAGATCTAGAAGTAGCGGCGGAGATCGTCTTGTGTCGAATAGAACAGGAAGGAGAAGCGCCCCAGTGCCGGTAAGCAACATAGGTTCATGGCATGCCAGAGAATTGATCTTCTATTTCCCAATTCTCTCGCCATGCTCGTATTCGGATTTTGTGTTTTCTTCCTCGGCACTTTCTGGTTGGTAAAACTCTCCTTCTTTCTTCTCTGTTCGACCTAGAACTTGATCTCACGCTACTTCTAGATCTCCTTCTTTGCAACCTCATATTTTCCATCCCCGATTCATGATTTTGTCTTGTCAAGTTTGCTCGCTCTTTCTTCTAATCGTCTCTTCGTGTATTGTTTGTCTCAATCTTTCTAACGCTGCCATTTCTTCGTTTCCTGGATTCATTTCTCCATTCATCCCTTGCTCTCCTTGTCCATTGTTCACCAGCTGCTGCTCCTCTTCTCTCTCGTCTTCAGAATCAGATCTCCAAGTATGCACACTTACTCTATCATAATCCACAGTAGCGTTTGCTCTTGGGAGATTGATGGGCTGGTTTTGACCTTCTCCATCATTTCTCATTCATCCTCGATGACTCTCCCTGTTTCATTCCTCCTTTTCTCCAGCAAGTCTCCCACTTCTTCTTACAATCGTTGGTTGCCCTTGTACATTTCTTCCTTCTAGCCATCTTTCTTTTCAATGAATTCTTGAATATCTTTTCCAAATCTCTTCTCTATTAATCCAAATTCTTTCCAATTTCTCATCAATCATTTGCTCATCTCTGTTTCTAGCGCATATGTAGTAGCAGGAAATCCCACACTACACCCCTCACTATATTTTGGTTAATTAATCTATTGAAAGTTGCATAATTGAGAATGTTTATTGATTAATTTCATGAGTTCTACCCAGGAAAAGTAGAATTACACTTAGCAAGTAAAACACTCTTAAACTTTCTCTCTCCTAATAACTTGCCTCACAATTCTCAAAAGATCTTCCCCTCACAACAGACTCACTCGACCCTTTATAGGGTAATACATAGTGGATGACAGCTAAGCTATCCTTTATTTTCGGGAATGTCTCGCGAAGTGTCGCCAGTGTACAACTTTTCAATCTCGCGACACTCTTAACCTCGCGCAGATCTCACGTCTTCTTTATGTCTCGCCTGTCGTTATTCTTTGCGTCGTTTATTTTAGCTCTCTGCGACTGCCTCGCGACATCGTTGTTTATACACTTCGCGAGTCCTGTACGTTGCGATATTATGGTCCTACACTAGCTTAGATTGAAAATCCAAGGTACCTCTCCACGGATGGGTTTTATTACCCCCAATCTCCATGACTCAGGTTCCAGGGGCGGTGTAACCTTTTCCCTGAGCCACGTTACAGATACCCCCTTACATGGCGCACTTTAGGTACTTTGCCTCTTACGAAATTTTATTGTGGTAATTGAATTATTGTCCCTACTTTTGAAGGTCTATACAAATATCCTTATCACATAATAATTTTGTCCCTCTTTATCTATAAGCCCATCAGGGGCCCATCCACAATATAGAGACTTCCAAATATACCCAAACCTTTATACCTTATTGACTTCTGCTTCTTCTTATCTTCTTTATTTCTCATCAGGAGAAAACAATCGAGCCCGTAACCAGTCTTCGTTGCCGCCGCAACCTCTATCTTCATCACCGCCATTATCAGCTCCGTCAGTACCTAATCCACCACCTACATCACCACACCCAACTCTTAAACAGTCGTTTTATATTGATTTCTACTTGATTTAGGTATACAACTCAAATCGTCCCGGACAATCAACGAGAAAATAGCCTTCCAAACTTAGATCTGGGTGGTGGAGGATGTTAAATCGCCGCTCTTTTTATTTGATGATGGTGGTGGTGGTGGCGGCAGTGGAGGAGGATATCGAATCATTGTTCTGTTATTTGATGATGGTGGTGGTCATGGAGATGGTGTTGGTGGTGATGGAGGAAAAAAGGAGTGAAAGAGGTTAGAATAATGATTGTAATAATTTGGGTTAATGAAATTGGTGCTATAGACAGTGGTGGGTGGTGGTGAAGATTGAGTATAATTGTTGGTGGTGGTGATTTGTGAGATTAGATCTAAAATTAGGATTTGATTTTGTGATTTTGCATAAATTGAAGCTAGGGTTTGAGCTCATGGTGGTTCGATGGTTCGAATTGGTGTTGCGTATTTCGAGCATGCAATGATGGTGCTGCTATGGATTATAGATGGTGTTTGATGGTTTTGTTGGTGGATCAAATGGCCCCAGTTAAATGGTAGCATTTTCCATCGAAGATGGATAAACATCCATTGTTGATCCAACTACTGTGGATAAACATCCACTTTATTGATCCAATCGAAATGTATAAACATCCATTGTTGATCCAATTGAAATGGATAAAAAATCTTGTTGGATTTTGGTTCTCGTTGTTTTGGTGTTGGTGGTGGTCTTTGGAAATGTATGATTTGTTAGTGACGGTAATGGTGGAGAGGTACGAATGAGAAATTAGTCATGGAAATAGTAGTATAATGGTGGTTCTGGTTGTTTGTAGTTGTCGAGATTGGTTTTGAAGTCATTATTGAGCATTGGTGTTTATGAGGCTACATGTAATGATCGGTAATGAAATATGGTGGTTTATATGGGTTAAGCGGCGTGATATTGGATCAACTATGGTTGTTGATCCATATATATTTTGGATCAACTATGGTTGTTGATCCATCTATATGGGATCAACTACTACCGTTGTTGATCCTTTGAACTCATGCTTTGTAGTTTAAATAATGTAAATTTCTTCCAATGTTGAACTTGTGGTGCAATGGTAGCATGACTGACTCCATGTCAGATGATGCGTGTTCGACTCACGCCAAGTTCACTCCATTTTACATGGATCAACTATCATTATTGATCCAATTTTACATGGATCAACTTCCATTGTTGATCCAATTTTAGTGGATCAACAATGGAAGTTTATCCACTAAATTGGATCAACTTCTCCGTTGATTCTTTTTTTGATCAAATACTGTTGGTTCTATTTTTATTTGGATCAACTACTATTGTTGATCCAAAAATATCTAAACCAGCGGCGGTGGCGACGGTGGCGGCGGCGGCGACGGTGGCGGTGGTGGTGGCGGCGGCGACGACGGACTAGTGGTGGAGGAGGACTGTTGGTGGTGTAATGGTGGTGGTGGAGGACTAGTGGTGGTGTAATGGTGGCGGTGAAGGAGTGGTGGTGGAATATTAGTGGTGGTGGCGGTTAGTAGGTGGTGGTTGTTGAACGGTGGTGGTGGAATGGTAGTGGTGGTGGTGAAGTAGTAGAGGAAGAAATTTGTTGTATTTTGAAATAAAGAAAAATATTATAGAGTTGAGGGTAGTAAGGTAATCTAATATTAAATGGATAAGGTTATAAAAAAAATAAGGACATATTTATTATTGTATAAGGACATATTTATTGGGTGTCAAAAGTAGGGACATATAAATAATGTACCCAATTTTATTCGCGAACTAGGGTGTACGCCATGAAGGTTCGTCCCATTCTGATTATTTTGTTAATTCTTTGTTATATGTAATATAGGTACCGCCTACTATGACGCACTTTAGGTACTTTTCCTCTTGCGAAATTGTGTTCGCGAATTAAGGTGTACGCCATAGTAAGTTCGCCTCTTTTTGATTATTTTGTTGATTCTTCTTCCCATATAAGCTCTTTTGTACTTTCGCAACGCATTTGCCATTTGTAAAATATATTTTCTTCTTCTTCATATCAACTCTTACACGACTCCATTTTCACCACTCAGGATTTTTTTTTTTTTTTTATAAAAAAAACAACTTTACATTTGCCTTCCTCTCCCCGCTTTTCTCTAACAATCAACAATTACGAGTTATTCTTTATATAGGACATTACATTTGTCTTCTCCCTCCATACTAGAAAAAAAGATCCCTTTCGTAAGTCATTCGGCTCTTTATAGGACATTACATAATGGATGACAAAATAAGCTGTCCTTTATTTTCAGGTATGCCTTGCGAAATCTCGCAAATGTACAAATGTCAAATCTCGCGACACTCCTCGATCTCGCTACATCTTCACATCTTTCTCGTGTTTTGGCTGTCGTCATTCGTTACGTCGTTTTTACTTCCATCCCGCGATGTCTTCGCGAGTGTGTCGTTTATGGACTTGAGAGAATCTTGGTGTTGCGATATTGCATCCTACAATTGGCACACGTGGTATGGTATGCCTTGGCGCGGTTTGGCGTGGCCAAAACTAGGATTTTGGGCCAAAGGTTACCATGCGTTGTTTGGCAACCTCGGGACCGCTAGGATTCGCATCTAGGATGGAAGGGTGGCCGTTGATCGTCGCACACCATCGTTTTGGTAGCCGCACAGGAAGGCCGACATGGTATGGCGCGGCAAGGCATGCCATTGGCACATGTGTTATGGTATGCTTTGGCGCGTTTGGCGCGGCCAAAACTAGGGTTTTAGGCCAAAGGTTACCATGCGTTGTTTGGCGACCTGGACGGCTAGGGATTTGCATTTAGGATGGAAGGGTGGTCGTTGATCGTCGCATGCCTTCGTTTTGCAGTCGCATAGGGAAGGTCGGCATGGTATGGCGCGTCAAGGTGGTGGTATGCCATTGGCACGTGTGGCATGGCATGCCTTCGCGGTTTGGCGTGGCCAAAACCAGATTTTGGGCCAAAGGTTACCATGCGTTGTTTGGCGACCTTGGACCCGCTAGGGATTTGTATACAGGATGGAAGGGTAGCCGTTGATCGCCGCACGCCTTCATTTTGGTAGCCGCAATAGGAATGGCCTGGGCAAGGTGGGCCAAGGAAAAAAATGGCGCTGATGCTCTTGGGCATAGTGGGGCCAAGGGTTTGGCACGGACGGCTTGGCATGGTGGGGCCAAGGCAAGGTGCGGTTGGCGTGGCCAAAACTAGGGTTTTGGGCCAAAGGTTACCACCGTTGTTTGCTTACCTTGGACGGCTAGGATTTGCATCTGGATGGAAGGGTGGTAGTTGATCGCCGCACGCCTTCGTTTTGGTAGACGCAATAGGGAAGGCCGGCATGGTGGGTCCCAGGAAAAAAAATAGCGCGGATGGTCTTGGTATAGTGGGGCCAAGGGTTTGGCACGGACGGCTTGGCATGGTGGGGCCAAGGCAAGGTGCGGTTGGCTTGGCATGGTGGGGCCATGGGTTTGGCATGCCATTGGCGCATGGTGCGGCTAGCATGGTTGGGGCCAAGGCAAGGTGCGGTTGGCTTGGCATGGTGGGGCCAAGGGTTTGGCATGCCATTGGCACATGGTGTGGCTAGCATGGTTGGCATGCCTTGGCGAGGCGTGGGCTGGCATGGTTGGCATGCCTTGGCGCGAGATGTGGTCGGGCATGGTTTGCCATTGACACGCTGGTGCGGATGGCATGGTTGGCTTGGTGGTGAGGGGCATGGTTTGCCATTGGCACGATGGTGCGGGCTGGCATGGTTAGCATGCCTTGGCGGAGATGTGGGCGGCATGGTTTGCCATTGGCACGGTGGTGCGGTTGGCATGCCTTGGCGCGGAGATGGGCTGGCATGGTTTGCCATTGACACAGTGGTGCGTCTGGCATGGTTGGCATGCCTTGGTGCGGTAGCATGAGAATTAAGGTTTGGTATAGATGATGTCGGTCATGTTAGGGGTTCCCGCCGTGGAACATGACACGTGAAAAAAAGGTACCCTGGTAATTCTTACGTAGGCATGCTGATCGATTCAATAAATGGTCATAGTGACATCATGTCAGTTGTACAGTTTTACGATTTTAACCCTAAGCTAAAACCCACCATCAACACCAAGATACATTACAAGTTATGATCGGTTCTACTAACTCACACATATTGGTAATCCAAAGATATGCAATGAATAACAATACCAATAAGCCTAGCGATTTCCTTTCGATTCATAAACAATTCATGAATGTACTTCCTTTAAACAAATGTAAACATTGTTTCCTAGGATGAAATCTTGACCTTTACCCATACACATAATCACAATAGCATTCATATGATTATGTCGATGTCATATATACGAAGTTCAAAAGATAAGCATTATACTTCGTATTCTAATTCCTTAACACTATGATCATGTGATCATATCTCACTACTAGAGTATAATCATTCATTAGCCTTCAGTTATGTTTTCAATATAGCACGACTTGAAAGATACGTTAGGAATGAAACAGTTCAAGTCAATATTAATGACCTCAAGAGGAAGGATGATGTCGTCGTTGAAGCTTGTTACTTCTTCACATTCTTCGTGTCTTCGAGTAATACTTGTATGTCTCATAATCCTAGACTTTCTAGTCTAACCTATACGAAGTTGTCTCTAGTACATAATCAAGCGACTCTTAGATGAGTTTTGATTCACTAAAATATGACAACCAAACTTGACATACCAATGCTTGGTGGGTTCAACCGAGCTATGCTCTAACAAAGACGAAGAAGATTTCTTATTAGTTCTTATATCTTTGTGTGTGCACAAAACTTGATCGTCTAGGATCGAACTAGAATTAGATTTATTCGATTGATTAGTTGCGTGAGATCGGCATCACTTTATAGCTTCTCGTTGAGATCTATACTGATGGATTGCGAATCTAAACTTAACTGCTTTGGTAGTTATTGGATAGATTGATCTAACAAGGCAAAGGAGTTTATTAGATTAAACGGAAGAGCCTTTGCGTATGACTTGAGATATCTTTATCTTGAAAGAATCAATAGAGTTGTTACCAAACAGATTTGTTGTTACTTTACTTGTTTGGAATACGATCCAAATGGATTGTACCAAAGTGCGTGACCTTCGAAGTCTCAAGCAGGATACCGAGGAAACTAAGTGAACTAGGGTAGTTGCTTGGTCTCAACTATACAAAGTTGGTGTAGATTTTGTATAGCGGCTTAATTCTGAGAGTATTCAATTCTGGATTAGGTCCCGGGGTTTTTCTGCACTTGTAGTTTTCCTCGTTAACAAAATCTTGTTGTGTCTTTTACTTTTCTATTTCCGCAATTATAATTGTTTATTATAATTAAAAGTAAAATACACAAACGTTAACTCCGATATACTTTATAGTGATCCTATAGAGTTTGGTTAAGTCCGAACCTATTATCAAGTATCACACTTTGGTAGTCGTATTGTCTCGATCTCGTATCTGTGGGGGCGAAATATTGCACAAGACAAATCTGCAACTTCGGTCTAATCAAAACAACCTTAAGCACGAAGATACAACAATTATCAGGAAATAAGGCAAAGAGTAATTACGCGATAATGGAGGAAAAGCGCGCAGAACAGCTGCATGATAAAGATAACGCGATGATCATCTCCACAGAAGAAGCACGAAGAACCAAGTGCCAGTGCGACAGAGATAGAGACAACTCTCAAAAGCCTGGCGAATAAGACAAACTGAAACAAAAATAGTCAACTGAGATCTTGCACGTGAATTATGGTTGTCCTCTACTGATGTATTTGCCTATATAAGGGCTCACAAATGATGGAGAGAGATCAGTTGAGATAGATAAGCTAAGAAATTTATCAAGAGGGAAAAGAAATAATCCATTAGAACTTAGCTTTCATCATATATTTGATAAACACCTAATATTGTATATATTCTTATCATTTTGTGGCGCATGATATCTTGCCGCATTTAATTCCCTATATTTATGCCAAATTATATATTTTGTATCACTTGATCGTTTGCAAGTAAAATTTGTGGTAATTTTCCCGATTTCTTGTTTTGTAATGCTAGAGGATGAAACAATGGAGTAAACATGGGATCTGCACAAAGTAGAGCTATGCCTTGTCGAGCTAGATGTCGGGTCGGATTAAGCAATGGAGAAGGAAGTCGGGTTGCGAGCATATCTATGAAGTGAATGGAACAGAGAGGTGAACAAGAAGTTCAAGAAGAAGAAATAAATCGGTGGGCAAAGTTCGAACTCAAATACATGGAAATGAAATCAAGCCCAAGGTTCATCTTGGAATACGAACGATTTTGGGGGACCAAACTTTTTTGGGGGACCATTGTTTTATTTTGGGTAAGACATTAGAAGTAAATCTAGGGTCACCCCTTATCTAGATATTTATATTAATACCTAAATAACCCTCTTGATTAATTTTGGGTAATGATTAGTTAGTGTAATGATTAGTGAAATGATTAAGTTAAAGATAATTGGTGAGATTAAAAAATCAGATAGGTTTTTTTCTTAAAAAGAAGTAGAATTATTGAGAGAGTAAAGTTAGAGAAGATGAAGAAGAAAACAATGGAAAATAAATTTTTTTTTGAGTTCACTAAGCTTGAGTATTCAAGTGATGATTCAAGTGATGATAGCTCATCTGAATCTTCATCTCCTTCCTCTCCTAGAGTATTCGTTAATCTTCAAAATGATTCGGATATGAGTTATTTCTTAGATGGTGATTGTGTTCTTCCCCAAACTCAATCTCAAGATGAAAACGATAGATTTTACCAACCACAACCGGAGGAAGAGTATTTGGGTACCCAGGTATGCTTCAAACTTAGATAATGTTGGTTGAATTGATCCTAAATTTCAAAAAAAATGTAAATTTTTAAAGTAGATTTGGGCTAGTTCGGTTACCTTATGTGAAGAACAGTAACCGAACACATTTGAAAGTGTAGTTCGGTTACTTTTTCCAAACACGTAGGTTACCGAACTTGCTCTTAATGGATGTTTTTAGTCGTTCGGTTAAAAGACATGTTACCGAACTTTGTTTATAGGATTTGCTGCAGTAATGTTAGGTTTTCCCCGCAATGTTTCCGAACTTTAGGGTCTAGAAGTTCGGTTGGTTCGCAACCAAATATCTAACCGAACTTCACGTAAAATAAGATTTTACCAAGTGTACAAATTTCGGTTGGTTCGCAAAACTATAACCCAACCAAATTTCTAACCGAAATTTCATAAAAAATTAGATTATACCAAATGTAAAAAATTTGATTGGTTCTCAAACTTTAACCCAACCATGTTTCTCAGCCAGAACTTCACGCACCAAATGTGATTTTAAGCAAACTTTTAACTTTGGTTGGTTCGCAAAAATGCTTTTACCAACCGAACTCTGTGTTCGGTTATGTCGATAAAATTATTTTGTTCTGCCGAACTTATTTGTGATTGCACTGATGTTCTTCAATTTCTTGTAGATTGAATGCCAACCTATACCAATGGATAATCAACCTAAAGTTCGAAGATACATCCCATCACTATGTCAATGAGTTAGTGAAAAGGCGAGGGTACCCAAATATACCTCAAGCTAAAAACTTTTCCTACCTATAAGTCCTTTCTCTGAAAGTGATTGTTTACTTTTATGATCGAGACAATACAACTAATCGGTTCACACTTCGTGTGATCGTCTATGGATGCGAGATCGAGACAATACAACAATGAAGTATGTTACTTGATAAAAAAGGTTAGGACTTAACCAAACACAATAGGATTCACTTATCAAGTAAATAGGAATTAACGTTTGTGTGATTTACTTTAATTATAATAAAATGAATTATAATGCGAAATATAAAGTAAATGACAAAGAAGATTTTGTTAACGAGGAAACCGCAATGAGAAAAACCTGGGACCTTTGTCCAATTGAATACTCTCGTGATTAAGCCGCTACACAAAATTACACCTAACTTCGTATAGTTGAGACCAAGCAACTAAACCTATAGTTCACCTAGTTAGTTCGTCAGTATTCCCACGCCCGACCTATGAATAAGTCGTACTTGGAACAATTCCTTTGGTTCGTATTCCAAACAAAGAAAGGAACAACAAATCTGTTTGGTATCAACTTTATTCAACCAAGTGATATGAGTTGGACAAAGGCTCTTCCGTTTATCTTAACATAAACTCCTTCTTCAGTCCATAGATCTATCTTATGTTCAATTAACGAAGTAATCGTTTAAGATTAAGCCAACAACACTATTAATCCAAAGAATTATGTTGATGCCGATCTACTAATTAATCAATCCAATCTATCACAAAGATAAACCGATTATTAATTGGATCCTCTTTTTACCGAAAAACAAGTATTGTGCACACCAAAGATTATGAACCCACAAATCGAAACTGCAATATCTTCTTTGTCTTCATATCTTCTTAGATCTTCAATAAACACTGCACACAATCACTTGAATCTCTTGTGATCAATCACGATTTAACGAGTCCAGTAACAATGGATTATCACAAGATCGCCTTTGAACTAACAACAGGTCTAAAGATCCTCGTCGAAACTCGAACTAGTTTGAGTGAATCTTATATCGAAGAGAAGATTCTCAAGCATAAACAAATTAGGTGCAATCAAAGTTCAACCACCGTTAGTCAATCAAATCAAAGAAAATAAAAGATAAAACGCAATTATCTAGTTTCCCACAAACGGGTAATCGCAGAGCTTCTTAATCCCAAAGAAGACTTTAAAGCGAGCGGTAGTGAAGAGATTTCACCTAATTAGGTTACTCTCCTCTCCGAATAGCGGCTACACAGCAACAACACAACAAAGAGGAAGTCCGTTGTTACGAAGGTTTAGTTTGCTAAGAAAGGAAAACTTCAAGTATTTATAGACAAGAAGTTTGGACACCAAGCGAATTTCCAAACCAAAATATTCTCAAGATATTCATTAAATCACAAATTAGGTTTCCATAATTCCTAGAAATGCTTTGTCCAAAAAATAATGATCGAAATCTCTAGGAAAATCTCTAACCAGTAAATGCACATTACTAATTTCTTATTTCTACAAAATGAAGTTAAATACCTTAATTAAAAGATTCTTAACTTATTTGTGTTTCGATCCCGACCTTTTCTCTTCCCTTAGCTATTACGAACAACTTTCAACAATTAAAGAAATAAATATTCATGGCACGTGTTCAAAGTATGTCCAGTACATCTTAACTTGTAAGTTCTCTTTCACACTTACAACCTTGAAACCGATTTTCCACACTTCCAAACAAGTTTAGAATTGGCTCATCTTACTTTCAAGAACTCTGTGATTGATCAAATAACATTCAATCACAATCATGGGTTTCGCAGTTCTACCAAAACAAGTTTCTGGTTCTACCTTCCATGTGAGTATTGCATAGCCACACTAGCTTTCCAAAATTCGGTTGACTAGGTACTAGGATCGGTTCCCCATATATAAGGTATCTAACTTATATGTGTAGGATCAGAATATCGCGACATCAATACTTCGCGAGATCAATAAACGACATCATTGCTAAAGTGTTTAAAATGAGTAATATAAATGACGCAATGAATGACGACGGCTAAAACACGAGAAAGATGTGAAGACCTAGCGATATTTATGAGAGTTGGGTAGATTATATATTTGTACACTTGCGATATTTCTAAGTCATTCCCGAACAATAAAGGACAAACTTAATTGTCATCCATCAGGTAATACCCTATATATGAGTCAGCAGACCGTTGTGAGAGATCTTTTCCTAGTGTTAGGCAAGTCATTAAGAGAGAGAAAGTTTGTAGTGATTGTACTTCTTTTAGCTCTTTTCTATTTTATCTTGTAAACATTCAAGGAATTAATCAATAAAAATCATAGTTGTTCATCTTCAATGGCTTAGTTGCGGTGGATTCTTGTGAGGGGTGTAGTGTAGGATTTCGCAACTACATATTGGCGCTAGAAACAAAGAAAGGAAGGATTGACATCGTGATTTGAAAGAATTTGGAGTAGTAGGGAAGGAATTTCATATAATTTTCAACAGTGTATCAAAATTAAGAAATGGCTAGAAGAAAAAATGCATCCGAGCAACCAACAACCTAAGGAGTAGGAGACTTATTGAGAAGGGAGAAATGAAATGGGAGAATCCCTCAAGAATGAACATAAGGAATAATGAAGAAAATCAAATTCAATCACCAATTCAAACCAAGAGCTAATAGAACCGTGGATTATGATAGAAAGCGTGCAGGCACGGAGACGTGATTCTCGTGACGAAAGGGGGAGAAGAACAACAATTGGTAAAAATGGACAAGAGGAGAGAGAACGAGAAGGGATTAGAGAAATAATCCATGGAAATGAAGAGATTGCGCATTAGAGGCATTGAGACAAATACGGAAGAAAGACATTGTGAGGCGAGGAATGCAAATTTGACAAGACAAACATTTAATTGAGGATGGAAAACATGAGATTACAAAATGGAAGAAGGTCGAGAAGTACTAATTGCTGGGTCAAGCTTTCAAGACGTTTAGAGAGAAGGAGAATTTTACCTATAGAAAATTCTCGATGAAGAAAACCAAGAAGAAGCGCAAAATCCAGCATGTAGAACATTGCAGAGAAGAGATTTATGAAGATCGTTATATCCCACGTCCCAGACTCTTCAAAATAGGTAATGATGGAAATCAAGGAAATAGGCAATAAGAAAGGGTAATAATCCAGCTGATGAAGAAAATCAGAAGAAGGAAAGAAGGATATTGCATGGGAGAGAAGCACTGAGGAAGCAAAAATAGATTGAAGATGAAATTGAAAGACACTATGTCGAACAAGCACGTCTAGCCTGCGAGAGAGAAAGATTGAGAGCAGAAATGGAAGAGCGAGGAGTTAGAAGAGGCAATTAAATGTAATAATCATGATAATCGAGAAAGAAGTAGAACAAAATCGCAACAATGGTAATATCAATGAAGAATATGAAAGAGCACAAAGTAGAACCGATAGGCAACAAAAGAAAGAGAAATTGATATAACGATTGTGTGCGAATTAAGTGAAGAAATGAAGGAGAAGATCGCGAAGAAAGACGAGAAGAGAATGATGAACAAGAAAGTCAAAATAGACATGAACGGGAGAAGAGAAGGCTGAACTCAAAAGACCAATGGATTCAAATTCTGATGTAAATGAACAAATTTTGAGAATTGGCGAGAAATGGGGAATGATGAACGAAGAAAGGGGGAGGAGGAAAGAGACAGGTTGGATGAAGCCATAGAAGAAGAGCTGCAAAACTCGGTTCACACAAGAGATACAATTAGGAGGAATACCCTTTGAAGTGCAACTTACCTACATTAACCAAGCATTTTTGATGGAACAACTTGTGCGATCACGGCATATCAAAGCTTATATGAGATGTATGTTACATAAGGAGAATCATGATGCTATTGTGCAAATATTTTTGCATCAAGTTTGACAGAGAAGCTTTGAAATGGTTTGAAGGACACAGAAGAATACAATAACATCTTTCAATCACTTGTGGCTATATTTTTAGGGGCATATATAAGTAATAATTCCTCGCGACCTGGTATTGAAGATGTATTTGGGTTAAAACAAAGGGTTGGTGAAAGTTTGAAGCATCTAACTGTGAGATGGAAGACAATGTGTAGCGAAATGGTTGGTCGTAGGGGTGTGGCAATGTAGGGTCCTCCCTGATATCACTAGACTCGGACTCCGGACCCTAGTTATAAAGGAGTCCAGTCCGGTCCTAACGGCCCGGTCCGGTTCCTAAACTTGTGGACCTTAACCGACCGTTTAAATACCGGCAAATCTGCTCGGTACCTAATTGGGTCTTAAGAAAACTATTAAAAACCTCGAAAACTTAATATTTTTCTTTTTTTGGCTTGAATTTAAATAATTTTTATAAAAATTTATTATTATTTCTTATTAATGTACTAAATAAAGATTAAATGTAGAGAAAAATTTAAAACGAGTAAAATATCAAAAGCTAAAACTGAAGAAAAACATGAATAAAAGTATGAATAAACGGCACTGATACTCCGCTGTACCAACGGGTATTACCCGTTTGGACCCGTTGGATTCGGGTCCAATCGGGTAATTACCCGTCGGGTCCTAAGTTGCTAATGGGTCCAACTTTAGGACCCGAACCAGGACCCAAGTCTCAGGGTCCGGTTCGGTTCCGAGTAATGGGTACCCATTGACACCCTAG